>BQMI01000555.1:0-525834 GCA_026005395.1 Asobara japonica | reverse complement strand
GACAATGACAAATTGACAATTTGACAGTTGACACTTTGACAGTTGACACTTTGACAATTGACAAATTGACGATTGACAAATTGACAATTCACAAATTGAGAATTGACAAATTGACAATTGACAAATTGACAATTGACAATTGACAATTTGACAATTGACAATTTGACAATTGACAATTTGACAATTGACAATTTGACAATTGACAATTTGACAATTGACAATTTGACAATTGACAATTTGACAATTGACAATTTGACAATTGACAATTTGACAATTGACAATTTGACAATTGACAATTTGACAATTGACAATTGACAATGACAATTTGACAATTGACAATTTGACAATTGACAATTTGACAATTGACAATTTGACAATTGACAATTTGACAATTGACAATTTGACAATTGACAATTTGACAATTGACAATTTGACAATTGACAATTTGACAATGACATTTGACAATTGACAATTTGACAATTGACAATTTGACAATTGACAATTTGACAATTGACAATTGACAATTGACAATTTGACAATTGACAATTTGACAATTGACAATTTGACAATTGACAATTTGACAATTGACAATTTGACAATTGACAATTTGACAATTGACAATTTGACAATTGACAATTTGACAATTGACAATTTGACAATTGACAATTTGACAATTGACAATTTGGACAATTGACAATTTGACAATTGACAATTTGACAATGACAATTTGACAATTGACAATTTGACAATTGACAATTTGACAATTGACAATTTGACAATTGACAATTTGACAATTGACAATTTGACAATTGACAATTTGACAATTGACAATTTGACAATTGACAATTTGACAATTGACAATTTGACAATTGACAATTTGACAATTGACAATTTGACAATTGACAATTGACAATTGACAATTTGACAATTGACAATTTGACAATTGACAATTGACAATTGACAATTGACAATTTGACAATTGACAATTTGACAATGACAATTTGACAATTGACAATTTGGACAATTGCAATTTGACAATGACAATTTGACAATTGACAATTTGACAATTGACAATTTGACAATTGACAATTTGACAATTGACAATTTGACAATTGACAATTTGACAATTGACAATTGACAATTGACAATTTGACAATTGACAATTTGACAATTGACAATTTGACAATTGACAATTGACAATTTGACAATTGACAATTGACAATTGACAGTTTGACAATTGACAATTTGACAATTGACAATTGACAATTGACAATTGACAATTGACAATTTGACAATTGACAATTTGACAATTGACAATTTGACAATTGACAATTGACAATTGACAATTTGACAATTGACAATTTGACAATTGACAATTTGACAATTGACAATTTGACAATTGACAATTTGACAATTGACAATTTGACAATGACAATTTGACAATGACAATTTGACAATGACAATTTGACAATTGACAATTTGAAAATTGACAATTTGACAATGACAATTTGACAATTGACAATTTGACAATTGACAATTTTGACAATTGACAATTTGACAATTGACAATTTGACAATTGACAATTTGACAATTGACAATTTGACAATTGACAATTTGACAATTGACAATTTGACATTGACATTTGACAATTGACAATTTGACAATTGACAATTTGACAATTGACAATTTGACAATTGACAATTTGACAATTGACAATTTGACAATTGACAATTTGACAATTGACAATTTGACAATTGACAATTTGACAATTGACAATTGACAATTGACAATTTGACAATTGACAATTGACAATTGACAATTTGACAATTGACAATTTGACAATTGACAATTTGACAATTTGACGATTGACAATTGACGATTGACAATTTGACAATTGACAATTTGACGATTGACAATTTGACAATTGACAATTTGACAATTGACAATTTGACAATTGACAATTTGACAATTGACAATTTGACAATTGACAATTTGACAATTGACAATTTGACAATTGACAATTTGACAATTGACAATTTGACAATTGACAATTTGACAATTGACAATTTGACAATTGACAATTTGACAATTGACAATTTGACAATTGACAATTTGACAATTGACAATTTGACAATTGACAAATTGACAATGGACAAATTGACAATTGACAAATTGACAATTGACAAATTGACAATTGACAAATTGACAATTGACAAATTGACAATTGACAAATTGACAATTGACAAATTGACAATTGACAAATTGACAATTGACAAATTGACAATTGACAAATTGACAATTGCCAAATTGACAATTTGACAATTGACAAATTGACAATTGACAAATTGACAATTGATAAATTGACAATTGACAAATTGACAATTGACAAATTGACAATTGACAATTGACAAATTGACAATTGACAAATTGACAATTGACAAATTGACAATTGACAAATTGACAATTGACAAATTGACAATTGCCAATTGACAATTGCCAATTGACAAATTGACAATTGACAAATTGACAATTTGACAGTTGACACTTTGACAGTTGACACTTTGACAATTGACAAATTGACGATTGACAAATTGACAATTCACAAATTGAGAATTGACAAATTGACAATTGACAAATTGACAATTGACAATTGACAATTTGACAATTGACAATTTGACAATTGACAATTTGACAATTGACAATTTGACAATTGACAATTTGACAATTGACAATTTGACAATTGACAATTTGACAATTGACAATTTGACAATTGACAATTTGACAATTGACAATTTGACAATTGACAATTTGACAATTGACAATTTGACAATTGACAATTTGACAATTGACAATTTGACAATTGACAATTTGACAATTGACAATTTGACAATTGACAATTTGACAATTGACAATTTGACAATTTGACAATTGACAATTTGACAATTGACAATTTGACAATTGACAATTTGACAATTGACAATTTGACAATTGACAATTTGACAATTGACAATTTGACAATTGACAATTTGACAATTGACAATTTGACAATTGACAATTTGACAATTGACAATTTGACAATTGACAATTTGACAATTGACAATTTGACAATTGACAATTTGACAATTGACAATTTGACAATTGACAATTTGACAATTGACAATTTGACAATTGACAATTTGACAATTGACAATTTGACAATTGACAATTTGACAATTGACAATTTGACAATTTGACAATTGACAATTTGACAATTGACAATTTGACAATTGACAATTTGACAATTGACAATTTGACAATTGACAATTTGACAATTGACAATTTGACAATTGACAATTTGACAATTGACAATTTGACAATTGACAATTTGACAATTGACAATTTGACAATTGACAATTTGACAATTGACAATTTGACAATTGACAATTTGACAATTGACAATTTGACAATTGACAATTTGACAATTGACAATTTGACAATTGACAATTGACAATTGACAATTTGACAATTGACAATTTGACAATTGACAATTTGACAATTGACAATTTGACAATTGACAATTTGACAATTGACAATTTGACAATTGACAATTTGACAATTGACAATTTGACAATTGACAATTTGACAATTGACAATTTGACAATTGACAATTGACAATTGACAATTTGACAATTGACAATTTGACAATTGACAATTTGACAATTGACAATTTGACAATTGACAATTTGACAATTGACAATTTGACAATTGACAATTGACAATTGACAATTTGACAATTGACAATTTGACAATTGACAATTTGACAATTGACAATTTGACAATTGACAATTTGACAATTGACAATTTGACAATTGACAATTTGACAATTGACAATTTGACAATTGACAATTTGACAATTGACAATTTGACAATTGACAATTTGACAATTGACAATTTGACAATTGACAATTTGACAATTGACAATTTGACAATTGACAATTTGACAATTGACAATTTGACAATTGACAATTTGACAATTGACAATTTGACAATTGACAATTTGACAATTGACAATTTGACAATTGACAATTTGACAATTGACAATTTGACAATTGACAATTTGACAATTGACAATTTGACAATTGACAATTTGACAATTGACAATTTGACAATTGACAATTTGACAATTGACAATTTGACAATTGACAATTTGACAATTGACAATTTGACAATTGACAATTTGACAATTGACAATTTGACAATTGACAATTTGACAATTGACAATTTGACAATTGACAATTTGACAATTGACAATTTGACAATTGACAATTTGACAATTGACAATTTGACAATTGACAATTTGACAATTGACAATTTGACAATTGACAATTTGACAATTGACAATTTGACAATTGACAATTGACAATTGACAATTGACAATTGACAATTTGACAATTGACAATTTGACAATTGACAATTTGACAATTGACAATTTGACAATTGACAATTTGACAATTGACAATTTGACAATTGACAATTTGACAATTGACAATTTGACAATTGACAATTTGACAATTGACAATTTGACAATTGACAATTTGACAATTGACAATTGACCAATTTGACAATTGACAATTGACAATTTGACAATTGACAATTGACAATTGACAATTTGACAATTGACAATTTGACAATTGACAATTTGACAATTGACAATTTGACAATTGACAATTTGACAATTGACAATTTGACAATTGACAATTTGACAATTGACAATTTGACAATTGACAATTTGACAATTGACAATTTGACAATTGACAATTTGACAATTGACAATTTGACAATTGACAATTTGACAATTGACAATTTGACAATTGACAATTTGACAATTGACAATTTGACAATTGACAATTTGACAATTGACAATTTGACAATTGACAATTTGACAATTGACAATTTGACAATTGACAATTTGACAATTGACAATTTGACAATTGACAATTTGACAATTGACAATTTGACAATTGACAATTTGACAATTGACAATTTGACAATTGACAATTTGACAATTGACAATTTGACAATTGACAATTTGACAATTGACAATTTGACAATTGACAATTTGACAATTGACAATTTGACAATTGACAATTTGACAATTGACAATTTGACAATTGACAATTTGACAATTGACAATTTGACAATTGACAATTTGACAATTGACAATTTGACAATTGACAATTTGACAATTGACAATTTGACAATTGACAATTTGACAATTGACAATTTGACAATTGACAATTTGACAATTGACAATTTGACAATTGACAATTTGACAATTGACAATTTGACAATTGACAATTTGACAATTGACAATTTGACAATTGACAATTGACAATTGACAATTTGACAATTGACAATTTGACAATTGACAATTTGACAATTGACAATTTGACAATTGACAATTTGACAATTGACAATTTGACAATTGACAATTTGACAATTGACAATTTGACAATTGACAATTTGACAATTGACAATTTGACAATTGACAATTTGACAATTGACAATTTGACAATTGACAATTTGACAATTGACAATTTGACAATTGACAATTTGGACAATTGACAATTTGACAATTGACAATTTGACAATTGACAATTTGACAATTGACAATTTGACAATTGACAATTTGACAATTGACCAATTTGACAATGACAATTTGACAATTGACAATTTGACCAATTGACAATTTGACAATTGACAATTTGACAATGACAATTTGACAATTGACAATTTGACAATTGACAATTTGACAATTGACAATTTGACAATTGACAATTTGACAATTGGACAATTTGACAATTGACAATTGACAATTGACAATTTGACAATTGACAATTTGACAATTGACAATTTGACAATTGACAATTTGACAATTTGACAATTGACAATTTGACAATTGACAATTTGACAATTGACAATTTGACAATTGACAATTTGACAATTGACAATTTGACAATTGACAATTGACAATTGACAATTTGACAATTGACAATTGACAATTGACAATTTGACAATTGACAATTTGACAATTGACAATTTGACAATTGACAATTTGACAATTGACAATTTGACAATTGACAATTTGACAATTTGACAATTGACAATTTGACAATTGACAATTTGACAATTGACAATTTGACAATTGACAATTTGACAATTGACAATTTGACAATTGACAATTTGACAATTGACAATTTGACAATTGACAATTTGACAATTGACAATTGACAATTGACAATTTGACAATTGACAATTTGACAATTGACAATTTGACAATTGACAATTTGACAATTGACAATTTGACAATTGACAATTTGACAATTGACAATTTGACAATTGACAATTGACAATTGACAATTTGACAATTGACAATTTGACAATTGACAATTTGACAATTGACAATTTGACAATTGACAATTTGACAATTGACAATTTGACAATTGACAATTGACAATTTGACAATTGACAATTTGACAATTGACAATTTGACAATGACATTTGACAATTGACAATTTGACAATTGACAATTTGACAATTGACAATTTGACAATTGACAATTTGACAATTGACAATTTGACAATTGACAATTTGACAATTGACAATTTGACAATTGACAATTTGACAATTGACAATTTGACAATTGACAATTTGACAATTGACAATTTGACAATTGACAATTTGACAATTGACAATTTGACAATTGACAATTTGACAATTGACAATTTGACAATTGACAATTTGACATTGACAATTTGACAATTGACATTTGACAATTGACAATTTGACAATTGACAATTTGACAATTGACAAATTGACAATTGACAAATTGACAATTGACAAATTGACAATTGACAATTGACAATTGACAAATTGACAAATTGACAAATTGACAATTGACAAATTGACAATTGACAAATTGACAATTGACAAATTGACAATTGACAAATTGACAATTGACAAATTGACAATTGACAAATTGACAATTGACAAATTGACAATTGCCAAATTGACAATTGCCAAATTGACAAATTGACAATTGACAAATTGACAATTGATAAATTGACAATTGACAAATTGACAATTGACAAATTGACAATTGACAATTGACAATTGACAATTGACAAATTGACAATTGACAAATTGACAATTGACAAATTGACAATTGACAAATTGACAATTGCCAATTGACAATTGCCAATTGACAAATTGACAATTGACAAATTGACAATTTGACAGTTGACACTTTGACAGTTGACACTTTGACAATTGACAAATTGACGATTGACAAATTGACAATTCACAAATTGAGAATTGACAAATTGACAATTGACAATTTGACAATTGACAATTTGACAATTGACAATTTGACAATTGACAATTTGACAATTGACAATTTGACAATTGACAATTTGACAATTGACAATTTGACAATTGACAATTTGTCAATTGTCAATTTGTCAATTGTCAATTTGTCAATTGTCAATTTGTCAATTGTCAATTTGTCAATTGTCAATTTGACAATTGTCAATTTGACAATTGTCAATTTGTCAATTGTCAATTTGTCAATTGTCAATTTGTCAATTGTCAATTTGTCAATTGTCAATTTGTCAATTTGTCAATTGTCAATTTGTCAATTGTCAATTTGTCAATTGCCAATTTGTCAATTGTCAATTTGTCAATTGTCAATTTGTCAATTGTCAATTTGTCAATTGTCAATTTGTCAATTGTCAATTTGTCAATTGTCAATTGTCAATTTGTCAATTGTCAATTTGTCAATTTGTCAATTGTCAATTGTCAATTTGTCAATTGTCAATTTGTCAATTGTCAATTTGTCAATTGTCAATTGTCAATTTGTCAATTGTCAATTTGTCAATTGTCAATTTGTCAATTGTCAATTTGTCAATTTGTCAATTTGTCAATTGTCAATTTGTCAATTGTCAATTTGTCATTTGTCAATTGTCAATTGTCAATTGTCAATTTGTCAATTGTCAATTTGTCAATTGTCAATTTGTCAATTGTCAATTTGTCACTTGTCAATTTGTCAATTGTCAATTTGTCACTTGTCAATTTGTCAATTGTCAATTTGTCAATTGTCAATTTGTCAATTTGTCAATTGTCAATTTGTCAATTGTCAATTTGTCAATTGTCAATTTGTCAATTGTCAATTTGTCAATTGTCAATTTGTCAATTTGTCAATTGTCAATTTGTCAATTGTCAATTTGTCAATTGTCAATTGTCAATTTGTCAATTGTCAATTTGTCAATTGTCAATTGTCAATTGTCAATTTGTCAATTGTCAATTTGTCAATTGTCAATTTGTCAATTGTCAATTTGTCAATTGTCAATTTGTCATTTGTCAATTGTCAATTGTCAATTGTCAATTTGTCAATTGTCAATTTGTCAATTGTCAATTTGTCAATTGTCAATTTGTCACTTGTCAATTTGTCAATTGTCAATTTGTCACTTGTCAATTTGTCACTTGTCAATTTGTCAATTGTCAATTTGTCAATTTGTCAATTTGTCAATTTGTCAATTTGTCAATTGTCAATTTGTCAATTGTCAATTTGTCAATTGTCAATTTGTCAATTGTCAATTTGTCAATTGTCAATTTGTCAATTTGTCAATTGTCAATTTGTCAATTGTCAATTTGTCAATTGTCAATTTGTCAATTTGTCAATTGTCAATTTGTCAATTGTCAATTTGTCAATTGTCAATTGTCAATTGTCAATTTGTCAATTGTCAATTTGTCAATTGTCAATTTGTCAATTGTCAATTTGTCAATTGTCAATTTGTCAATTGTCAATTTGTCAATTGTCAATTTGTCAATTGTCAATTTGTCAATTGTCAATTTGTCAATTTCTCAATTGTCAATTTGTCAATTGTCAATTTGTCAATTGTCAATTTGTCAATTGTCAATTTGTTCAATTGTCAATTTGTCAATTGTCAATTGTCAATTGTCAATTTGTCAATTGTCAATTTGTCAATTGTCAATTGTCAATTGTCAATTTGTCAATTGTCAATTTGTCAATTGTCAATTGTCAATTAGTCATTGTCAATTGTCAATTGTCAATTGGTCAATTGTCAATTGGTCAAATTGTCAATTGGTCAATTGTCAATTGGTCAATTGTCAATTGTCAATTGTCAATTGGTCAATTGTCAATTTGTCAATTGTCAATGTGTCAATTGTCAATTGTCAATTGTCAATTTGTCAATTGTCAATTTGTCAATTGTCAATTTGTCAATTGTCAATTTGTCAATTGTCAATTTGTCAATTGTCAATTTGTCAATTGTCAATTGTCAATTGTCAATTGTCAATTGTCAATTTGTCAATTGTCAATTTGTCAATTGTCAATTTGTCAATTGTCAATTTGTCAATTGTCAATTTGTCAATTGTCAATTTGTCAATTGTCAATTTGTCAATTGTCAATTTGTCAATTGTCAATTTGTCAATTGTCAATTTGTCAATTGTCAATTTGTCAATTGTCAATTTGTCAATTTGTCAATTGTCAATTTGTCAATTGTCAATTTGTCAATTGTCAATTTGTCAATTGTCAATTGTCAATTTGTCAATTGTCAATTTGTCAATTGTCAATTTGTCAATTGTCAATTTGTCAATTGTCAATTTGTCAATTGTCAATTTGTCAATTGTCAATTTGTCAATTGTCAATTTGTCAATTGTCAATTTGTCAATTGTCAATTGTCAATTGTCAATTGTCAATTGTCAATTTGTCAATTGTCAATTGTCAATTTGTCAATTGTCAATTTGTCAATTGTCAATTTGTCAATTGTCAATTTGTCAATTGTCAATTTGTCAATTGTCAATTTGTCAATTGTCAATTTGTCAATTGTCAATTTGTCAATTGTCAATTTGTCAATTGTCAATTGTCAATTGTCAATTTGTCAATTGTCAATTTGTCAATTGTCAATTTGTCAATTGTCAATTTGTCAATTGTCAATTTGTCAATTGTCAATTTGTCAATTGTCAATTTGTCAATTGTCAATTTGTCAATTGTCAATTTGTCAATTGTCAATTTGTCAATTGTCAATTTGTCAATTGTCAATTTGTCAATTGTCAATTTGTCAATTGTCAATTGTCAATTTGTCAATTGTCAATTGTCAATTGTCAATTGGTCAATTTGTCAATTGTCAATTTGTCCATTGTCAATTTGTCCAATTGTCAATTTGTCAATTGTCAATTTGTCATTGTCATTTGTCAATTGTCAATTTGTCAATTGTCATCGTCAATTTGTCAATTTGTCAATGTCAATTGTCAATTGTCAGTTTGTCAATTGTCAATTTGTCAATTGTCAATTTGTCAATTGTCAATTTGTCAATTTGTCACTTTCAATTTGTCAATTTGTCAATTGTCAATTTGTCATTGTCCAATTGTCAATTTGTCAATTGTCAATTTGTCAATTGGTCAATTTGTCAATGTCAATTTGTCAATTGTTCAAATTGGCAATTTTGTCAATTGTCAATTGTCAATTGTCAATTGTCAATTTGTCAATTGTCAATTGGCATGGTCAATTGTCAATTTGTCAATTGTCAATTTGGTCAATTGTCAATTTGTCAATTGCAATTGTCAATTGTCAATTTGTCAATTGTCAATTTGTCAATTGTCAAATTTAGTCAATTGTCAATTTGTCAATTGTCAATTTGTCAATTGTCAATTGTCAATTGTCAATTTGTCAATTGTCAATTTGTCAATTGGTCAATTTGTCAATTGTCAATTTGTCAATTGTCAATTTGTCAATTGTCAATTTGTCAATTGTCAATTTGTCAATTGTCAATTTGTCAATTGTCAATTTGTCAATTGTCAATTTGTCAATTGTCAATTTGTCAATTGTCAATTTGTCAATTGTCAATTTGTCAATTGTCAATTTGGTCAATTGTCAATTTGTCAATTGTCAATTTGTCAATTGTCAAATTTGTCAATTGTCAATGTCAATGTCAATTTGTCAATTGTCAATTTGTCAATTGTCAATTTGTCAATTGTCAATTGTCCATTGTCAATTGTCAATGTCAATTGTCAATTGTCAATTTGTCAATTGTCAATTTGTCAATTGTCAATTTGTCAATTGTCAATTTGTCAATTGTCAATTTGTCAATTGTCAATTGTCAATTGTCAATTTGTCAATTGTCAATTTGTCAATTGTCAATTTGTCAATTGTCAATCAATTGTCAATTGTCAATTTGTCAATTGTCAATTTGTCAATTGTCAATTTTGTCAATTGTCAATTTGTCAATATTGTCAATTGTCATTGTCAATTTGTCAATTGTCAATTTGTCAATTGTCAATTGTCAATTGTCAATTTGTCAATTGTCAATTTGTCAATTGTCAATTTGTCAATTGTCAATTTGTCAATTGTCAATTTGTCAATTGTCAATTGTCAATTGTCAATTTGTCAATTGTCAATTTGCAATTGTCAATTTGTCAATTGCAATTTGTCAATTGTCAATTTGTCAATTGTCAATTTGTCAATTGTCAATTGTCAATTGTCATTTGTCAATTGTCAATTGTCAATTTGTCAATTGTCAATTGTCAATTTGTCACTGTCCATTGTCAATTTGTTTATAATTGACAATTGTAATAAAATATTGACAATTGACAATTGACAAATTGACAATTGACAATTGACAATTGACAATTGACAATTTGACAATTGACAATTTGACAATTGACAATTTGACAATTGACAATTTGACAATTGACAATTTGACAATTGACAATTTGACAATTGACAATTTGACAATTGACAATTGACAATTTGACAATTGACAATTTGACAATTGACAATTTGACAATTGACAATTTGACAATTGACAATTTGACAATTGACAATTTGACAATTGACAATTTGACAATTGACAATTTGACAATTGACAATTTGACAATTGACAATTTGACAATTGACAATTTGACAATTGACAATTTGACAATTGACAATTTGACAATTGACAATTTGACAATTGACAAATTGACAATTGACAAATTGACAATTGACAAATTGACAATTGACAAATTGACAATTGACAATTTGACAATTGACAATTTGACAATTGACAATTTGACAATTGACAATTTGACAATTGACAATTTGACAATTGACAATTTGACAATTGACAATTTGACAATTGACAATTTGACAATTGACAATTTGACAATTGACAATTTGACAATTGACAATTTGACAATTGACAATTTGACAATTGACAATTTGACAATTGACAATTGACAATTGACAATTTGACAATTGACAATTTGACAATTGACAATTTGACAATTGACAATTTGACAATTGATAATTTGACAATTGACAATTTGACAATTGACAATTTGACAATTGACAATTTGACAATTGACAATTTGACAATTTGACAATTTGACAATTTGACAATTTGACAATTGACAATTTGACAATTGGCAATTTGACAATTGACAATTTGACAATTGACAATTTGACAATTGACAATTTGACAATTGACAATTTGACAATTGACAATTTGACAATTGACAATTTGACAATTGACAATTTGACAATTGACAATTTGACAATTGACAATTTGACAATTGACAATTTGACAATTGACAATTTGACAATTGACAATTTGACAATTGACAATTTGACAATTGACAATTTGACAATTGACAATTTGACAATTGACAATTTGACAATTGACAATTTGACAATTGACAATTTGACAATTGACAATTTGACAATTGACAATTGACAATTGACAATTTGACAATTGACAATTTGACAATTGACAATTTGACAATTGACAATTTGACAATTGACAATTTGACAATTGACAATTTGACAATTGACAATTTGACAATTGACAATTTGACAATTGACAATTTGACAATTGACAATTTGACAATTGACAATTTGACAATTGACAATTTGACAATTGACAATTTGACAATTGACAATTTGACAATTGACAATTTGACAATTTGACGATTGACAATTTGACGATTGACAATTTGACAATTGACAATTTGACAATTGACAATTTGACAATTGACAATTTGACAATTGACAATTTGACAATTGACAATTTGACAATTGACAATTTGGCAATTGACAATTTGGCAATTGACAATTTGGCAATTGACAATTTGACAATTGACAATTTGACAATTGACAATTTGACAATTTGACAATTGACAATTTGACAATTGACAATTTGACAATTGACAATTTGACAATTGACAATTTGACAATTGACAATTTGACAATTGACAATTTGACAATTGACAATTTGACAATTGACAATTTGACAATTGACAATTTGACAATTGACAATTTGACAATTGACAATTTGACAATTGACAATTTGACAATTGACAATTTGACAATTGACAATTTGACAATTGACAATTTGACAATTGACAATTTGACAATTGACAATTTGACAATTGACAATTTGACAATTGACAATTTGACAATTGACAATTTGACAATTGACAATTTGACAATTGACAATTTGACAATTGACAAATTGACAATTGACAAATTGACAATTGACAAATTGACAATTGACAAATTGACAATTGACAAATTGACAATTGACAAATTGACAATTGACAAATTGACAATTGACAAATTGACAATTGACAAATTGACAATTGACAAATTGACAATTGACAAATTGACAATTGACAAATTGACAATTGCCAAATTGACAATTTGACAATTGACAAATTGACAATTGACAAATTGACAATTGATAAATTGACAATTGACAAATTGACAATTGACAAATTGACAATTGACAATTGACAAATTGACAATTGACAAATTGACAAATTGACAATTGACCAAATTGGACAATTGACAAATTGACAATTGCCAATTGACAATTGCCAATTGACAATTGACAATTGACAAATTGACAATTTGACAGTTGACACTTTGACAGTTGACACTTTGACAATTGACCAAATTGACGATTGAACAAATTGACAATTCACAAATTGAGAATTGACAAATTGACAATTGACAAATTGACCAATTGACAATTGACAATTTGACAATTGACAATTTGACAATTGACAATTTGACAATTGACAATTTGACAATTGACAATTTGACAATGACAATTTGACAATTGACAATTTGACAATTGACAATTTGACAATTGACAATTTGACAATTGACAATTGACAATTGACAATTTGGACAATTGACAATTTGACAATTGACAATTGACAATTTGACAATTGACAATTTGACAATTGACAGTTTGACAATTGACAATTTGACAATTTGACAATTACAATTTGACAATTGACAATTTGACAATTGACAATTGAACAATTGACAATTTGACAATTGACAATTTGACAATTGACAATTTGACAATTGACAATTTGACAATTGACAATTTGACAATTGACATTTGACAATTGACAATTTGACAATTGACAATTTGACAATTGACAATTTGACAATGAATTGACAATTGACAATTTGACAATTGACAATTTGACAATTGACAATTTGACAATTGACAATTTGACATTGACAATTTGGACAATTGACAATTTGACAATTGACAATTTGACAATTGACAATTTGACAATTGACAATTTGACAATTGACAATTTGACAATTGACAATTTGACAATGACAATTTGACAATTGACAATTTGACAATTGACAATTTGACAATTGACAATTTGACAATTGACAATTTGACAATTGACAATTTGACAATTGACAATTTGACAATTGACAATTTGACAATTGACAATTTGACAATTGACAATTTGACAATTGACAATTTGACAATTGACAATTTGACAATTGACAATTTGACAATTGACAATTTGACAATTGACAATTTGACAATTGACAATTTGACAATTGACAATTTGACAATTGACAATTTGACAATTGACAATTTGACAATTGACAATTTGCAATTGACAATTGACAATTTGACAATTGACAATTTGACAATTGACAATTGACAATTGACAATTTGACAATTGACAATTTGACAATTGACAATTTGACAATTGACAATTTGACAATTGACAATTTGACAATTGACAATTTGACAATTGACAATTTGACAATTGACAATTTGACCATGACAATTGACAATTTTGACAATTGACAATTTGACAATTGACAATTTGACAATTGACAATTTGACAATTGACAATTTGACAATTGACAATTTGACAATTGACAATTTGACAATTGACAATTTGACAATTGACAATTTGACAATTGACAATTTGACAATTGACAATTGACCAATTGACAATTTGACAATTGACAATTTGACAATTGACATTTGACAATTGACAATTTGACAATTGACAATTTGACAATTGACAATTTGACAATTGACAATTGACAATTGATGACAATTGACAATTTGACAATTGACAATTTGACAATTGACAATTTGACAATTGACAATTTGACAATTGACAATTTTGACAATGACAATTGACAATTGCAATGGACAATTGACATTTGACAATTGACAATTTGACAATTGACAATTTGACAATTGACAATTTGACAATTGACAATTTGACAATTGACAATTTGACAATTGACATTGGACAATTGACAATTTGACAATTGACAAATTGACAATTGACAAATTGACAATTGACAAATTGACAATTGACAAATTGACAATTGACAAATTGACAATTGACAAATTGACAATTGACAAATTGACAATTGACAAATTGACAATTGACAAATTGACAATTGACAAATTGACAATTGACAAATTGACAATTGCCAAATTGACAATTGCCAAATTGACAATTGCCAAATTGACAAATTGACAATTGACAAATTGACAATTGATAAATTGACAATTGACAAATTGACAATTGACAATTGACAAATTGACAATTGACAAATTGACAATTGACAAATTGACAATTGACAAATTGACAATTGCCAATTGACAATTGCCAATTGACAATTGCCAATTGACAAATTGACAATTGACAAATTGACAATTTGACAGTTGACACTTTGACAGTTGACACTTTGACAATTGACAAATTGACGATTGACAAATTGACAATTCACAAATTGAGAATTGACAAATTGACAATTGACAATTTGACAATTGACAATTGACAATTTGACAATTGACAATTTGACAATTGACAATTGCAATTGACAATTGACAATAATTTGACAATTGACAATTTGACAATTGACAATTTGACAATTGACAATTTGACAATTGACAATTTGACAATTGACAATTTGACAATTGACAATTTGACAATTGACAATTTGACAATGACATTTGACAATTGACAATTTGACAATTGACAATTTGACAATTGACAATTTGACAATTGACAATTTGACAATTGACAATTTGACAATTGACAATTTGACAATTGACAATTTGACAATTGACAATTTGACAATTGACAATTTGACAATTGACAATTTGACAATTGACAATTTGACAATTGACAATTTGACAATTGACAATTTGACAATTGACAATTTGACAATTGACAATTTGACAATTGACATTTGACAATTGACAATTTGACAATTGACAATTTGACAATTGACAATTTGACAATTGACAATTTGACAATTGACAATTTGACAATTGACAATTTGACAATTGACAATTTGACAATTGACAATTTGACAATTGACAATTTGACAATTGACAATTTGACAATTGACAATTTGACAATTGACAATTTGACAATTGACAATTTGACAATTGACAATTTGACAATTGACAATTTGACAATTGACAATTTGACAATTGACAATTTGACAATTGACAATTTGACAATTGACAATTTGACAATTGACAATTTGACAATTGACAATTTGACAATTGACAATTTGACAATTGACAATTTGACAATTGACAATTTGACAATTGACAATTTGACAATTGACAATTTGACAATTGACAATTTGACAATTGACAATTTGACAATTGACAATTTGACAATTGACAATTTGACAATTGACAATTTGACAATTGACAATTTGGCAATTGACAATTTGACAATTGACAATTTGACAATTGACAATTTGACAATTGACAATTTGACAATTGACAATTTGCAATTGACAATTTGACACACATTGACAATTGACAATTTGACAATTGACAATTTGACAATTGACAATTTGACAATTGACAATTTGACAATTGACAATTTTGACAATTGACAATTTGACAATTGACAATTTGACAATTGACAATTTGACAATTGACAATTTGTCAATTGTCAATTTGTCAATTGTCAATTTGTCAATTGTCAATTTGTCAATTGTCAATTTGTCAATGTCAATTTGTCAATTGTCAATTTGTCAATTGTCAATTTGTCAATTGTCAATTTGTCAATTGTCAATTGTCAATTGTCAATTTGTCAATTGTCAATTTGTCAATTGTCAATTTGTTCAATTGTTCAATTTGTCAATTGTCAATTTGTCAATTGTCAATTTGTCAATTGTCATTTGTCAATTGTCAATTTGTCATTGTCAAATTTGTCAATTGTCAATTTGTCAATTGTCAATTTGTCAATTGTCAATTTGTCAATTGTCAATTTGTCAATTGTCAATTTGTCAATTGTCAATTTGTCAATTGTCAATTTGTCAATTGTCAATTTGTCAATTGTCAATTTGTCAATTGTCAATTTGTCAATTGTCAATTTGTCAATTGTCATTTGTCAATTGTCAATTTGTCAATTGTCAATTTGTCAATTGTCAATTTGTCAATTGTCAATTTGTCAATTGTCAATTTGTCCAATTGTCAATTTGTCAATTGTCAATTTGTCAATTGTCAATTTGTCAATTGTCAATTTGTCAATTGTCAATTTGTCAATTGTCAATTTGTCAATTGTCAATTTGTCAATTGTCAATTGTCAATTGTCAATTTGTCAATGTCAATTTCGTCAATTGTCAATTTGTCAATTGTCAATTTGTCAATTGTCAATTTGTCAATTGTCAATTTGTCAATTGTCAATTTGTCAATTGTCAATTTGTCAATTGTCAATTTGTCAATTGTCAATTTGTCAATTGTCAATTTGTCAATTGTCAATTTGTCAATTGTCAATTGTCAATTGTCAATTGTCATTGTCAATTTGTCAATTGTCAATTTGTCAATTGTCAATTTGTCAATTGTCAATTTGTCAATTGTCAATTTGTCAATTGTCAATTTGTCAATTGTCAATTTGTCAATTGTCAATTTGTCAATTGTCAATTTGTCAATTGTCAATTTGTCAATTGTCAATTTGTCAATTGGTCAATTTGTCAATTGTCAATGATTGTCAATTGTCAATTGTAGTCAATTGTCAATTTGTCAATTGTCAATTGTCAATTGTCCATTGTCAATTGTCAATTGACAACTTGTAATAAAATATTGACAATTGTACAATTGACAAATTGACAATTGACAATTGACAAATTGACAATTGACAATTTTGACAATTGACAATTTGACAATTGGACAATTTGACAATTGACAATTTGACAATTGACAATTTGACAATTGACAATTTGACAATTGACAATTTGACAATTGACAATTGACAATTTGACAATTGACAATTTGACAATTGACAATTTGACAATTGACAATTTGACAATTGACAATTTGACAATTGACAATTTGACAATTGACAATTTGACAATTGACAATTTGACAATTGACAATTTGACAATTGACAATTTGACAATTGACAATTTGGACAATGACAATTGACAATTGACAATTTGACAATTGACAATTTGACAATTGACAATTTGACAATTGACAATTTGACAATGACAATTTGACAATTGACAATTTGACAATTGACAATTTGACAATTGACAATTTGACAATTGACAATTTGACAATTGACAATTTGACAATTGACAATTTGACAATTGACAATTTGACAATTGACAATTTGACAATTGACAAATTGACAATTGACAAATTTGACAATTGGACAATTTGACAATGACAATTTGACAATGACAATTTGACAATTGACACTTTGACAATTGACAATTTGACAATTGACAATTTGACAATTGACAATTGACAATTGACATTTGACAATTGACAATTTGACAATTGACAATTTGACAATTGACAATTTGACAATTGACAATTTGGACAATTGACAATTTGACAATTGACAATTTGACAATTGACAATTTGACAATTGACAATTTGACAATGACAATTTGACAATTGACAATTTGACAATTGACAATTGACAATTGACAATTGACAATTGACAATTTGACAATTGACAATTTGACAATTGACAATTTGACAATTGACAATTTGACAATTGACAATTTGGACAATTGACAATTTGACAATTTGACAATTTGACAATTGACAATTGACAATTTGACAATTGACAATTTGACAATTGACAATTTGACAATTGACAATTTGACAATTGACAATTTGACAATTGACAATTTGACAATTGACAATTTGACAATTGACAATTTGACAATTGACAATTTGACAATTGTCAATTTGACAATTGTACAATTTGTCAATTGTCAATTTGTACAATTGTCAATTGTCAATTGTCAATTTGTCAATGTCAATTTGTCAATTGTCAATTTGTCAATTGTCAATTTGTCAATTGTCAATTTGTCAATTGTCAATTTGTCAATTGTCAATTTGTCAATTGTCAATTGTCAATTGTCAATTGTCAATTGTCAATTGTCAATTTGTCAATTGTCAATTTGTCAATTGTCAATTTGTCAATTGTCAATTTGTCAATTGTCAATTTGTCAATTGTCAATTTGTCAATTGTCAATTTGTCAATTGTCAATTTGTCAATTGTCAATTTGTCAATGTCAATTGTCAATGTCAATTTGTCAATTGTCAATTTGTCAATTGTCAATTTGTCAATTGTCAATTTGTCAATTGTCAATTTGTCAATTGTCAATTTGTCAATTGTCAATTTGTCAATTGTCAATTTGTCAATTGTCAATTTGTCAATTGTCAATTTGTCAATTGTCAATTTGTCAATTGTCAATTTGTCAATTGTCAATTTGTCAATTGTCAATTTGTCAATTGTCAATTTGTCAATTGTCAATTGTCAATTGTCAATTTGTCAATTGTCAATTTGTCAATTGTCAATTTGTCAATTGTCAATTTGTCAATTGTCAATTTGTCAATTGTCAATTTGTCAATTGTCAATTTGTCAATTGTCAATTTGTCAATTGTCAATTTGTCAATTGTCAATTTGTCAATTGTCAATTTGTCAATTGTCATTTCAATTGTCAATTTGTCAATTGTCAATTGTCAATTGTCAATTTGTCAATTGTCAATTGTCAATTTGTCAATTGTCAATTGTCAATTGTCAATTTGTCAATTGTCAATTTGTCAATTGTCAATTTGTCAATTGTCAATTTGTCAATTTGCAATTTGTCAATTTGTCAATTGTCAATTTGTCAATTGTCAATTTGTCAATTGTCAATTTGTCAATTGTCAATTTGTCAATTGTCAATTTGTCAATTGTCAATTTGTCAATTGTCAATTTGTCAATTGTCAATTTGTCAATTGTCAATTTGTCAATTGTCAATTTGTCAATTGTCAATTTGTCAATTGTCAATTTGTCAATTGTCAATTTGTCAATTGTCAATTTGTCAATTGTCCAATTTGTCATTGTCAATTTGTCAATTGTCAATTTGTCAATTGTCAATTTGTCAATTGTCAATTTGTCAATTGTCAATTTGTCAATTGTCAATTGTCAATTGTCATTTGTCAATTGTCAATTTGTCAATTGTCAATTTGTCAATTGTCAATTTGTCAATTGTCAATTTGTCAATTGTCAATTTGTCAATTGTCAATTTGTCAATTGTCAATTTGTCAATTGTCAATTTGTCAATTGTCAATTTGTCAATTGTCAATTTGTCAATTGTCAATTGTCAATTTGTCAATTGTCAATTGTCAATTGTCAATTTGGCAATTGTCAATTTGTCAATTGTCAATTTGTCAATTGTCAATTGTCAATTGTCATTTGTCAATTGCTCAATTTGTCAATTGTCAATTTGTCAATTGTCAATTTGTCAATTGTCAATTTGTCAATTGTCAATTTGTCAATTGTCAATTTGTCAATTGTCAATTGTCAATTGTCAATTTGTCAATTGTCAATTTGTCAATTGTCAATTTGTCAATTGTCAATTGTCAATTTGTCAATTTGTCAATTGTCAATTGTCATTGTCAATTTGTCAATTGTCAATTTGTCAATTGTCAATTTGTCAATGTCAATTTGTCAATTGTCAATTTGTCAATTGTCAATTTGTCAATTGTCAATTTGTCAATTGTCAATTTGTCAATTGTCAATTTGTCAATTGTCAATTTGTCAATTGTCAATGTCAATTGTCAATTGTCAATTTGTCAATTGTCAATTGTCAATTTGTCAATTGTCAATTGTCAATTTGTCAACTGTCCATTGTCAATTTGTTTATAATTGACAATTGTAATAAAATATTGACAATTGACAATTGACAAATTGACAATTGACAATTGACAAATTGACAATTGACAATTTGACAATTGACAATTTGACAATTGACAATTTGACAATTGACAATTTGACAATTGACAATTTGACAATTGACAATTTGACAATTGACAATTTGACAATTGACAATTTGACAATTGACAATTTGACAATTGACAATTTGACAATTGACAATTTGACAATTGACAATTTGACAATTGACAATTTGACAATTGACAATTTGACAATTGACAATTTGACAATTGACAATTTGACAATTGACAATTTGACAATTGACAATTTGACAATTGACAATTGACAATTGACAAATTGACAATTGACAAATTGACAATTGACAAATTGACAATTGACAAATTGACAATTGACAAATTGACAATTGACAAATTGACAATTGACAATTGACAATTGACAATTTGACAATTGACAATTTGACAATTGACAATTTGACAATTGACAATTTGACAATTGACAATTTGACAATTGACAATTTGACAATTGACAATGTGACAATTGACAATTTGACAATTGACAATTTGACAATTGACAATTTGACAATTGACAATTTGACAATTGACAATTTGACAATTTGACAATTTGACAATTTGACAATTTGACAATTTGACAATTTGACAATTTGACAATTTGACAATTTGACAATTTGACAATTGACAATTTGACAATTGACAATTTGACAATTGACAATTTGACAATTGACAATTTGACAATTGACAATTTGACAATTGACAATTTGACAATTTGACAATTGACAATTTGACAATGGACAATTTGACAATTTGACAATTTGACAATTTGACAATTTGACAATTGACAATTTGACAATTGACAATTTGACAATTGACAATTTGACAATTGACAATTTGACAATTGACAATTTGACAATTGACAATTGACAATTTGACAATTGTCAATTTGTCAATTGTCAATTTGTCAATTGTCAATTTGTCAATTGTCAATTTGTCAATTGTCAATTTGTCAATTGTCAATTTGTCAATTGTCAATTTGTCAATTGTCAATTTGTCAATTGTCAATTTGTCAATTGTCAATTTGTCAATTGTCAATTTGTCAATTGTCAATTTGTCAATTGTCAATTGTCAATTTGTCAATTGTCAATTTGTCAATTGTCAATTTGTCAATTGTCAATTTGTCAATTGTCAATTTGTCAATTGTCAATTTGTCAATTGTCAATTTGTCAATTGTCAATTTGTCAATTGTCAATTTGTCAATTGTCAATTTGTCAATTGTCAATTTGTCAATTGTCAATTTGTCAATTGTCAATTTGTCAATTGTCAATTGTCAATTTGTCAATTGTCAATTGTCAATTGTCAATTTGTCAATTGTCAATTTGTCAATTGTCAATTTGTCAATTGTCAATTTGTCAATTGTCAATTTGTCAATTGTCAATTTGTCAATTGTCAATTTGTCAATTGTCAATTTGTCATTGTCAATTTGTCAATTGTCAATTTGTCAATTGCAATTTGTCAATTGTCAATTTGTCAATTGTCAATTTGTCAATTGTCAATTTGTCAATTGTCAATTGTCAATTGTCAATTTGTCAATTGTCAATTTGTCAATTGTCAATTTGTCAATTGTCAATTTGTCAATTGTCAATTTGTCAATTGTCAATTTGTCAATTGTCAATTTGTCAATTGTCAATTTGTCAATTGTCAATTTGTCAATTGTCAATTTGTCAATTGTCAATTTGTCAATTGTCAATTTGTCAATTGTCAATTTGTCAATTGTCAATTTGTCAATTGTCAATTTGTCAATTGTCAATTTGTCAATTGTCAATTTGTCAATTGTCAATTTGTCAATTGTCAATTTGTCAATTGTCAATTTGTCAATTGTCAATTTGTCAATTGTCAATTGTCAATTGTCAATTTGTCAATTGTCAATTTGTCAATTGTCAATTTGTCAATTGTCAATTTGTCAATTGTCAATTTGTCAATTGTCAATTTGTCAATTTGTCAATGTCAATTTGTCAATTGTCAATTTGTCAATTGTCAATTTGTCAATTGTCAATTTGTCAATGTCAATTTGTCAATTGTCAATTTGTCAATTGTCAATTTGTCAATTGTCAATTTGTCAATTGTCAATTTGTCAATTGTCAATTTGTCAATTGTCAATTTGTCAATTGTCAATTTGTCAATTGTCAATTTGTCAATTGTCAATTTGTCAATTGTCAATTTGTCAATTGTCAATTTGTCAATTGTCAATTTGTCAATTGTCAATTTGTCAATTGTCAATTTGTCAATTGTCAATTTGTCAATTGTCAATTTGTCAATTGTCAATTTGTCAATTGTCAATTTGTCAATTGTCAATTTGTCAATTGTCAATTTGTCAATTGTCAATTTGTCAATTGTCAATTTGTCAATTGTCAATTTGTCAATTGTCAATTTGTCAATTGTCAATTTGTCAATTGTCAATTTGTCAATTGTCATTTGTCAATTGTCAATTTGTCAATTGTCAATTGTCAATTGTCAATTGTCAATTGTCAATTGTCAATTGTCAATTTGTCAATTGTCAATTGTCAATTTGTCAACTTGTCCATTGTCAATTTGTTCATTGTAATTGACAATTGTAATAAAATATTGACAATTGACAATTGACAAATTGACAATTGACAATTGACAAATTGACAATTGACAATTGACAATTGACAATTTGACAATTGACAATTTGACAATTGACAATTTGACAATTGACAATTTGACAATTGACAATTTGACAATTGACAATTTGACAATTGACAATTTGACAATTGACAATTTGACAATTGACAATTTGACAATTGACAATTTGACAATTGACAATTTGACAATTGACAATTTGACAATTGACAATTTGACAATTGACAATTTGACAATTGACAATTTGACAATTGACAATTTGACAATTGACAATTTGAACAATTGACAATTGACAATTTGACAATTGACAAATTGACAATTGACAAATTGACAATTGACAAATTGACAATTGACAAATTGACAATTGACAATTGACAATTGACAATTGACAATTGACAATTGACAATTTGACAATTGACAATTTGACAATTGACAATTTGACAATTGACAATTTGACAATTGACAATTTGACAATTGACAATTTGACAATTGACAATTTGACAATTGACAATTTGACAATTGACAATTTGACAATTGACAATTTGACAATTGACAATTTGACAATTGACAATTTGACAATTGACAATTTGACAATTGACAATTTGACAATTTGACAATTGACAATTTGACAATTGACAATTTGACAATTGACAATTTGACAATTGACAATTTGACAATTGACAATTTGACAATTGACAATTTGACAATTGACAATTTGACAATTGACAATTTGACAATTGACAATTTGACAATTGACAATTTGACAATTGACAATTTGACAATTTGACAATTTGACAATTTGACAATTGACAATTTGACAATTTGACAATTGACAATTTGACAATTGACAATTTGACAATTGACAATTTGACAATTGACAATTTGACAATTGACAATTTGACAATTGACAATTTGACAATTGACAATTTGACAATTGACAATTTGACAATTGACAATTTGACAATTGACAATTTGACAATTGACAATTTGACAATTGACAATTTGACAATTGACAATTTGACAATTGACAATTTGACAATTGACAATTTGACAATTGACAATTTGACAATTGACAATTTGACAATTGACAATTTGACAATTGACAATTTGACAATTGACAATTTGACAATTGACAATTTGACAATTGACAATTTGGACAATTGACAATTTGACAATTGACAATTTGACAATTGATCAATTTGTCAATTGTCAATTTGTCAATTGTCAATTTGTCAATTGTCAATTTGTCAATTGTCAATTTGTCAATTGTCAATTTGTCAATTGTCAATTTGTCAATTGTCAATTTGTCAATTGTCAATTGTCAATTTGTCAATTGTCAATTTGTCAATTGTCAATTTGTCAATTGTCAATTTGTCAATTGTCAATTTGTCAATTGTCAATTTGTCAATTGTCAATTTGTCAATTGTCAATTTGTCAATTGTCAATTTGTCAATTGTCAATTTGTCAATTGTCAATTTGTCAATTGTCAATTTGTCAATTGTCAATTTGTCAATTGTCAATTTGTCAATTGTCAATTTGTCAATTGTCAATTTGTCAATTGTCAATTTGTCAATTGTCAATTTGTCAATTGTCAATTTGTCAATTGTCAATTTGTCAATTGTCAATTTGTCAATTGTCAATTTGTCAATTGTCAATTTGTCAATTGTCAATTTGTCAATTGTCAATTTGTCAATTGTCAATTTGTCAATTGTCAATTTGTCAATTGTCAATTTGTCAATTGTCAATTTGTCAATTGTCAATTTGTCAATTGTCAATTTGTCAATTGTCAATTTGTCAATTGTCAATTTGTCAATTGTCAATTTGTCAATTGTCAATTTGTCAATTGTCAATTTGTCAATTGTCAATTTGTCAATTGTCAATTTGTCAATTGTCAATTTGTCAATTGTCAATTTGTCAATTGTCAATTTGTCAATTGTCAATTTGTCAATTGTCAATTTGTCAATTGTCAATTTGTCAATTGTCAATTTGTCAATTGTCAATTTGTCAATTGTCAATTTGTCAATTGTCAATTTGTCAATTGTCAATTTGTCAATTGTCAATTTGTCAATTGTCAATTTGTCAATTGTCAATTTGTCAATTGTCAATTTGTCAATTGTCAATTTGTCAATTGTCAATTTGTCAATTGTCAATTTGTCAATTGTCAATTTGTCAATTGTCAATTTGTCAATTGTCAATTTGTCAATTGTCAATTTGTCAATTGTCAATTTGTCAATTGTCAATTTGTCAATTGTCAATTTGTCAATTGTCAATTTGTCAATTGTCAATTTGTCAATTGTCAATTTGTCAATTGTCAATTTGTCAATTGTCAATTTGTCAATTGTCAATTTGTCAATTGTCAATTTGTCAATTGTCAATTTGTCAATTGTCAATTTGTCAATTGTCAATTTGTCAATTGTCAATTTGTCAATTGTCAATTTGTCAATTGTCAATTTGTCAATTGTCAATTTGTCAATTGTCAATTTGTCAATTGTCAATTTGTCAATTGTCAATTTGTCAATTGTCAATTTGTCAATTGTCAATTTGTCAATTGTCAATTTGTCAATTGTCAATTTGTCAATTGTCAATTTGTCAATTGTCAATTTGTCAATTGTCAATTTGTCAATTGTCAATTTGTCAATTGTCAATTTGTCAATTGTCAATTTGTCAATTGTCAATTTGTCAATTGTCAATTTGTCAATTGTCAATTTGTCAATTGTCAATTTGTCAATTGTCAATTTGTCAATTGTCAATTTGTCAATTGTCAATTTGTCAATTGTCAATTTGTCAATTGTCAATTTGTCAATTGTCAATTTGTCAATTGTCAATTTGTCAATTGTCAATTTGTCAATTGTCAATTTGTCAATTGTCAATTTGTCAATTGTCAATTTGTCAATTGTCAATTTGTCAATTGTCAATTTGTCAATTGTCAATTGTCAATTGTCAATTGTCAATTTGTCAATTGTCAATTTGTCAATTGTCAATTTGTCAATTGTCAATTTGTCAATTGTCAATTTGTCAATTGTCAATTGTCAATTTGTCAATTGTCAATTTGTCAATTGTCAATTTGTCAATTGTCAATTTGTCAATTGTCAATTTGTCAATTGTCAATTTGTCAATTGTCAATTTGTCAATTGTCAATTTGTCAATTGTCAATTTGTCAATTGTCAATTTGTCAATTGTCAATTTGTCAATTGTCAATTTGTCAATTGTCAATTGTCAATTTGTCAATTGTCAATTTGTCAATTGTCAATTTGTCAATTGTCAATTTGTCAATTGTCAATTTGTCAATTGTCAATTTGTCAATTGTCAATTTGTCAATTGTCAATTTGTCAATTGTCAATTTGTCAATTGTCAATTTGTCAATTGTCAATTTGTCAATTGTCAATTTGTCAATTGTCAATTTGTCAATTGTCAATTTGTCAATTGTCAATTTGTCAATTGTCAATTTGTCAATTGTCAATTTGTCAATTGTCAATTTGTCAATTGTCAATTGTCAATTGTCAATTTGTCAATTGTCAATTTGTCAATTGTCAATTTGTCAATTGTCAATTTGTCAATTGTCAATTTGTCAATTGTCAATTTGTCAATTGTCAATTTGTCAATTGTCAATTTGTCAATTGTCAATTTGTCAATTGTCAATTTGTCAATTGTCAATTTGTCAATTGTCAATTTGTCAATTGTCAATTTGTCAATTGTCAATTTGTCAATTGTCAATTTGTCAATTGTCAATTTGTCAATTGTCAATTTGTCAATTGTCAATTTGTCAATTGTCAATTTGTCAATTGTCAATTTGTCAATTGTCAATTTGTCAATTGTCAATTTGTCAATTGTCAATTTGTCAATTGTCAATTTGTCAATTGTCAATTTGTCAATTGTCAATTTGTCAATTGTCAATTTGTCAATTGTCAATTTGTCAATTGTCAATTTGTCAATTGTCAATTTGTCAATTGTCAATTTGTCAATTGTCAATTTGTCAATTGTCAATTTGTCAATTGTCAATTTGTCAATTGTCAATTTGTCAATTGTCAATTTGTCAATTGTCAATTTGTCAATTGTCAATTTGTCAATTGTCAATTTGTCAATTGTCAATTTGTCAATTGTCAATTTGTCAATTGTCAATTTGTCAATTGTCAATTTGTCAATTGTCAATTTGTCAATTGTCAATTTGTCAATTGTCAATTTGTCAATTGTCAATTTGTCAATTGTCAATTTGTCAATTGTCAATTTGTCAATTGTCAATTTGTCAATTGTCAATTTGTCAATTGTCAATTTGTCAATTGTCAATTTGTCAATTGTCAATTTGTCAATTGTCAATTTGTCAATTGTCAATTTGTCAATTGTCAATTTGTCAATTGTCAATTTGTCAATTGTCAATTTGTCAATTGTCAATTTGTCAATTGTCAATTTGTCAATTGTCAATTTGTCAATTGTCAATTTGTCAATTGTCAATTTGTCAATTGTCAATTTGTCAATTGTCAATTTGTCAATTGTCAATTGTCAATTTGTCAATTGTCAATTTGTCAATTGTCAATTTGTCAATTGTCAATTTGTCAATTGTCAATTTGTCAATTTGTCAATTGTCAATTTGTCAATTGTCAATTTGTCAATTGTCAATTTGTCAATTGTCAATTTGTCAATTGTCAATTTGTCAATTGTCAATTTGTCAATTGTCAATTTGTCAATTGTCAATTTGTCAATTGTCAATTTGTCAATTGTCAATTTGTCAATTGTCAATTTGTCAATTGTCAATTTGTCAATTGTCAATTTGTCAATTGTCAATTTGTCAATTGTCAATTTGTCAATTGTCAATTTGTCAATTGTCAATTTGTCAATTGTCAATTTGTCAATTGTCAATTTGTCAATTGTCAATTTGTCAATTGTCAATTTGTCAATTGTCAATTTGTCAATTGTCAATTTGTCAATTGTCAATTTGTCAATTGTCAATTTGTCAATTGTCAATTTGTCAATTGTCAATTGTCAATTGTCAATTTGTCAATTGTCAATTTGTCAATTGTCAATTTGTCAATTGTCAATTTGTCAATTGTCAATTTGTCAATTGTCAATTTGTCAATTGTCAATTTGTCAATTGTCAATTTGTCAATTGTCAATTTGTCAATTGTCAATTTGTCAATTGTCAATTTGTCAATTGTCAATTTGTCAATTGTCAATTTGTCAATTGTCAATTTGTCAATTGTCAATTTGTCAATTGTCAATTTGTCAATTGTCAATTTGTCAATTGTCAATTTGTCAATTGTCAATTTGTCAATTGTCAATTTGTCAATTGTCAATTTGTCAATTGTCAATTTGTCAATTGTCAATTTGTCAATTGTCAATTTGTCAATTGTCAATTTGTCAATTGTCAATTTGTCAATTGTCAATTTGTCAATTGTCAATTTGTCAATTGTCAATTTGTCAATTGTCAATTTGTCAATTGTCAATTTGTCAATTGTCAATTTGTCAATTGTCAATTTGTCAATTGTCAATTTGTCAATTGTCAATTTGTCAATTGTCAATTTGTCAATTGTCAATTTGTCAATTGTCAATTTGTCAATTGTCAATTTGTCAATTGTCAATTTGTCAATTGTCAATTTGTCAATTGTCAATTTGTCAATTGTCAATTTGTCAATTGTCAATTTGTCAATTGTCAATTTGTCAATTGTCAATTTGTCAATTGTCAATTTGTCAATTGTCAATTTGTCAATTGTCAATTTGTCAATTGTCAATTTGTCAATTGTCAATTGTCAATTGTCAATTGTCAATTTGTCAATTGTCAATTTGTCAATTGTCAATTTGTCAATTGTCAATTTGTCAATTGTCAATTTGTCAATTGTCAATTTGTCAATTGTCAATTTGTCAATTGTCAATTTGTCAATTGTCAATTTGTCAATTGTCAATTTGTCAATTGTCAATTTGTCAATTGTCAATTTGTCAATTGTCAATTTGTCAATTGTCAATTTGTCAATTGTCAATTTGTCAATTGTCAATTTGTCAATTGTCAATTTGTCAATTGTCAATTTGTCAATTGTCAATTTGTCAATTGTCAATTTGTCAATTGTCAATTTGTCAATTGTCAATTTGTCAATTGTCAATTTGTCAATTGTCAATTTGTCAATTGTCAATTGTCAATTGTCAATTGTCAATTTGTCAATTGTCAATTGTCAATTGTCAATTGTCAATTGTCAATTTGTCAATTGTCAATTTGTCAATTGTCAATTTGTCAATTGTCAATTTGTCAATTGTCAATTTGTCAATTGTCAATTTGTCAATTGTCAATTTGTCAATTGTCAATTTGTCAATTGTCAATTTGTCAATTGTCAATTTGTCAATTGTCAATTTGTCAATTGTCAATTTGTCAATTGTCAATTTGTCAATTGTCAATTTGTCAATTGTCAATTTGTCAATTGTCAATTTGTCAATTGTCAATTTGTCAATTGTCAATTGTCAATTGTCAATTTGTCAATTGTCAATTTGTCAATTGTCAATTTGTCAATTGTCAATTTGTCAATTGTCAATTTGTCAATTGTCAATTTGTCAATTGTCAATTTGTCAATTGTCAATTGTCAATTGTCAATTTGTCAATTGTCAATTGTCAATTTGTCAATTGTCAATTGTCAATTTGTCAACTGTCCATTGTCAATTTGTTTATAATTGACAATTGTAATAAAATATTGACAATTGACAATTGACAAATTGACAATTGACAATTGACAAATTGACAATTGACAATTTGACAATTGACAATTTGACAATTGACAATTTGACAATTGACAATTTGACAATTGACAATTTGACAATTGACAATTTGACAATTGACAATTTGACAATTGACAATTTGACAATTGACAATTTGACAATTGACAATTTGACAATTGACAATTTGACAATTGACAATTTGACAATTGACAATTTGACAATTGACAATTTGACAATTGACAATTTGACAATTGACAATTTGACAATTGACAATTTGACAATTGACAATTTGACAATTGACAATTTGACAATTGACAATTTGACAATTGACAATTTGACAATTGACAAATTGACAATTGACAAATTGACAATTGACAAATTGACAATTGACAAATTGACAATTGACAATTTGACAATTGACAATTTGACAATTGACAATTTGACAATTGACAATTTGACAATTGACAATTTGACAATTGACAATTTGACAATTGACAATTTGACAATTGACAATTTGACAATTGACAATTTGACAATTGACAATTTGACAATTGACAATTTGACAATTGACAATTTGACAATTGACAATTTGACAATTGACAATTTGACAATTGACAATTTGACAATTGACAATTTGACAATTTGACAATTTGACAATTTGACAATTTGACAATTTGACAATTTGACAATTTGACAATTTGACAATTGACAATTTGACAATTGACAATTTGACAATTGACAATTTGACAATTGACAATTTGACAATTGACAATTTGACAATTGACAATTTGACAATTGACAATTGACAATTGACAATTGACAATTTGACAATTGACAATTTGACAATTGACAATTTGACAATTGACAATTTGACAATTGACAATTTGACAATTGACAATTTGACAATTGACAATTTGACAATTGACAATTTGACAATTGACAATTGACAATTTGACAATTGACAATTTGACAATTGACAATTTGACAATTGACAATTTGACAATTGACAATTTGACAATTGACAATTTGACAATTGACAATTTGACAATTGACAATTTGACAATTGACAATTGACAATTTGACAATTGACAATTTGACAATTGACAATTTGACAATTGACAATTTGACAATTGACAATTTGACAATTGACAATTTGACAATTGACAATTTGACAATTGACAATTTGACAATTGACAATTTGACAATTGACAATTTGACAATTGACAATTTGACAATTGACAATTTGACAATTGACAATTTGACAATTGACAATTTGACGATTGACAATTTGACAATTGACAATTTGACAATTGACAATTTGACAATTGACAATTTGACAATTGACAATTTGACAATTGACAATTTGACAATTGACAATTTGACAATTGACAATTTGACAATTGACAATTTGACAATTGACAATTTGACAATTGACAATTTGACATGACAATTTGACAATTGACAATTTGACAATTGACAATTTGACAATTGACAATTTGACAATTGACAATTTGACAATTGACAATTTGACAATTGACAATTTGACAATTGACAATTTGACAATTGACAATTTGACAATTGACAATTTGACAATTGACAATTTGACAATTGACAATTTGACAATTGACAATTTGACAATTGACAATTTGACAATTGACAATTTGACAATTTGACGATTGACAATTTGACGATTGACAATTTGACAATTGACAATTTGACAATTGACAATTTGACAATTGACAATTTGACAATTGACAATTTGACAATTGACAATTTGACAATTGACAATTGACAATTGACAATTTGGCAATTGACAATTTGACAATTGACAATTTGACAATTGACAATTTGACAATTTGACAATTGACAATTTGACAATTGACAATTTGACAATTGACAATTTGACAATTGACAATTTGACAATTTGACAATTGACAATTTGACAATTGACAATTTGACAATTGACAATTTGACAAATTGACAATTGACAATTGACAATTGACAATTGACAAATTGACAATTGACAAATTGACAATTGACAAATTGACAATTGACAAATTGACAATTGACAAATTGACAATTGACAAATTGACAATTGACAAATTGACAATTGACAATTGACAAATTGACAATTGACAAATTGACAATTGACAAATTGACAATTGACAATTGTCAATTGTCAATTGTCAATTTGTCAATTGTCAATTTGTCAATTGTCAATTTGTCAATTGTCAATTTGTCAATTGTCAATTTGTCAATTGTCAATTTGTCAATTGTCAATTTGTCAATTGTCAATTTGTCAATTGTCAATTTGTCAATTGTCAATTTGTCAATTGTCAATTTGTCAATTGTCAATTTGTCAATTGTCAATTTGTCAATTGTCAATTTGTCAATTGTCAATTTGTCAATTGTCAATTTGTCAATTGTCAATTTGTCAATTGTCAATTTGTCAATTGTCAATTTGTCAATTGTCAATTTGTCAATTGTCAATTTGTCAATTGTCAATTTGTCAATTGTCAATTTGTCAATTGTCAATTGTCAATTGTCAATTGTCAATTGTCAATTGTCAATTGTCAATTTGTCAATTGTCAATTTGTCAATTGTCAATTTGTCAATTGTCAATTTGTCAATTGTCAATTTGTCAATTGTCAATTTGTCAATTGTCAATTTGTCAATTGTCAATTTGTCAATTGTCAATTTGTCAATTGTCAATTTGTCAATTGTCAATTTGTCAATTGTCAATTTGTCAATTGTCAATTTGTCAATTGTCAATTTGTCAATTGTCAATTTGTCAATTGTCAATTTGTCAATTGTCAATTTGTCAATTGTCAATTTGTCAATTGTCAATTTGTCAATTGTCAATTTGTCAATTGTCAATTTGTCAATTGTCAATTTGTCAATTGTCAATTTGTCAATTGTCAATTTGTCAATTGTCAATTTGTCAATTGTCAATTGTCAATTGTCAATTGTCAATTGTCAATTGTCAATTTGTCAATTGTCAATTGTGAATTTGTCAATTGTCAATTGTCAATTTGTCAACTGTCCATTGTCAATTTGTTTATAATTGACAATTGTAATAAAATATTGACAATTGACAATTGACAAATTGACAATTGACAATTGACAAATTGACAATTGACAATTTGACAATTGACAATTTGACAATTGACAATTTGACAATTGACAATTCGACAATTGACAATTTGACAATTGACAATTTGACAATTGACAATTTGACAATTGACAATTTGACAATTGACAATTTGACAATTGACAATTTGACAATTGACAATTTGACAATTGACAATTTGACAATTGACAATTTGACAATTGACAATTTGACAATTGACAATTTGACAATTGACAATTTGACAATTGACAATTTGACAATTGACAATTTGACAATTGACAAATTGACAATTGACAAATTGACAATTGACAAATTGACAATCAATTGACAATTTGACAATTGACAATTTGACAATTGACAATTTGACAATTGACAATTTGACAATTGACAATTTGACAATTGACAATTTGACAATTGACAATTTGACAATTGACAATTTGACAATTGACAATTTGACAATTGACAATTTGACAATTGACAATTTGACAATTGACAATTTGACAATTGACAATTTGACAATTGACAATTTGACAATTGACAATTTGACAATTGACAATTTGACAATTGACAATTTGACAATTGACAATTTGACAATTGACAATTTGACAATTGACAATTTGACAATTGACAATTTGACAATTGACAATTTGACAATTTGACAATTTGACAATTTGACAATTGACAATTTGACAATTGACAATTTGACAATTGACAATTTGACAATTGACAATTTGACAATTGACAATTTGACAATTGACAATTTGACAATTGACAATTTGACAATTGACAATTTGACAATTGACAATTTGACAATTGACAATTTGACAATTGACAATTTGACAATTGACAATTTGACAATTGACAATTTGACAATTGACAATTTGACAATTGACAATTTGACAATTGACAATTTGACAATTGACAATTTGACAATTGACAATTTGACAATTGACAATTTGACAATTGACAATTTGACAATTGACAATTTGACAATTGACAATTTGACAATTGACAATTTGACGATTGACAATTTGACAATTGACAATTTGACGATTGACAATTTGACAATTGACAATTTGACAATTGACAATTTGACAATTGACAATTTGACAATTGACAATTTGACAATTGACAATTTGACAATTGACAATTTGACAATTGACAATTTGACAATTGACAATTTGACAATTGACAATTTGACAATTGACAATTTGACAATTGACAATTTGACAATTGACAATTTGACAATTGACAATTTGACAATTGACAATTTGACAATTGACAATTTGACAATTGACAATTTGACAATTGACAATTTGACAATTGACAATTTGACAATTGACAATTTGACAATTGACAATTTGACAATTGACAATTTGACAATTGACAATTTGACAATTGACAATTTGACAATTGACAATTTGACAATTGACAATTTGACAATTGACAATTTGACAATTGACAATTTGACAATTTGACAATTGACAATTTGACAATTGACAATTTGACAATTGACAATTTGACAATTGACAATTTGACAATTGACAATTTGACAATTGACAATTTGACAATTGACAATTTGACAATTGACAATTTGACAATTGACAATTTGACAATTGACAATTTGACAATTTGACAATTGACAATTTGACAATTGACAATTTGACAATTGACAATTTGACAATTGACAATTTGACAATTGACAATTTGACAATTGACAATTTGACAATTGACAATTTGACAATTGACAATTTGACAATTGACAATTTGACAATTGACAATTTGACAATTGACAATTTGACAATTGACAATTTGACAATTGACAATTTGACAATTGACAATTTGACAATTGACAATTTGACAATTGACAATTTGACAATTGACAATTTGTCAATTGTCAATTTGTCAATTGTCAATTTGTCAATTGTCAATTTGTCAATTGTCAATTTGTCAATTGTCAATTTGTCAATTGTCAATTTGTCAATTGTCAATTTGTCAATTGTCAATTGTCAATTTGTCAATTGTCAATTTGTCAATTGTCAATTTGTCAATTGTCAATTTGTCAATTGTCAATTTGTCAATTGTCAATTTGTCAATTGTCAATTTGTCAATTGTCAATTTGTCAATTGTCAATTTGTCAATTGTCAATTTGTCAATTGTCAATTTGTCAATTGTCAATTTGTCAATTGTCAATTTGTCAATTGTCAATTTGTCAATTGTCAATTTGTCAATTGTCAATTTGTCAATTGTCAATTTGTCAATTGTCAATTTGTCAATTGTCAATTTGTCAATTGTCAATTTGTCAATTGTCAATTTGTCAATTGTCAATTTGTCAATTGTCAATTTGTCAATTGTCAATTTGTCAATTGTCAATTTGTCAATTGTCAATTTGTCAATTGTCAATTTGTCAATTGTCAATTTGTCAATTGTCAATTTGTCAATTGTCAATTTGTCAATTGTCAATTTGTCAATTGTCAATTTGTCAATTGTCAATTTGTCAATTGTCAATTTGTCAATTGTCAATTTGTCAATTGTCAATTTGTCAATTGTCAATTTGTCAATTGTCAATTTGTCAATTGTCAATTTGTCAATTGTCAATTTGTCAATTGTCAATTTGTCAATTGTCAATTTGTCAATTGTCAATTTGTCAATTGTCAATTTGTCAATTGTCAATTTGTCAATTGTCAATTTGTCAATTGTCAATTTGTCAATTGTCAATTTGTCAATTGTCAATTGTCAATTTGTCAATTGTCAATTGGTCAATTGTCAATTGTCAATTGTCAATTTGTCAATTGTCAATTTGTCAATTGTCAATTTGTCAATTGTCAATTTGTCAATTGTCAATTGTCAATTGTCAATTGAATTGTCAATTTGTCAATTTGTCAATTGTCAATTTGTCAATTGTCAATTTGTCAATTGTCAATTTGTCAATTGTCAATTTGTCAATTGTCAATTTGTCAATTGTCAATTTGTCAATTGTCAATTTGTCAATTGTCAATTGTCAATTGTCAATTGTCAATTTGTCAATTGTCAATTTGTCAATTGTCAATTTGTCAATTGTCAATTTGTCAATTGTCAATTTGTCAATTGTCAATTTGTCAATTGTCAATTTGTCAATTGTCAATTTGTCAATTGTCAATTTGTCAATTGTCAATTTGTCAATTGTCAATTTGTCAATTGTCAATTTGTCAATTGTCAATTTGTCAATTGTCAATTTGTCAATTGTCAATTTGTCAATTGTCAATTTGTCAATTGTCAATTGTCAATTTGTCAATTGTCAATTGTCAATTTGTCAACTGTCCATTGTCAATTTGTTTATAATTGACAATTGTAATAAAATATTGACAATTGACAATTGACAAATTGACAATTGACAATTGACAAATTGACAATTGACAATTTGACAATTGACAATTTGACAATTGACAATTTGACAATTGACAATTTGACAATTGACAATTTGACAATTGACAATTTGACAATTGACAATTTGACAATTGACAATTTGACAATTGACAATTTGACAATTGACAATTTGACAATTGACAATTTGACAATTGACAATTTGACAATTGACAATTTGACAATTGACAATTTGACAATTGACAATTTGACAATTGACAAATTGACAATTGACAAATTGACAATTGACAAATTGACAATTGACAAATTGACAATTGACAATTTGACAATTGACAATTTGACAATTGACAATTTGACAATTGACAATTTGACAATTGACAATTTGACAATTGACAATTTGACAATTGACAATTTGACAATTGACAATTTGACAATTGACAATTGACAATTGACAATTGACAATTTGACAATTGACAATTTGACAATTGACAATTTGACAATTGACAATTTGACAATTGACAATTGACAATTTGGACAATTGACAATTTGACAATTTGACAATTTGACAATTTGACAATTTGACAATTTTGACAATTTGACAATTTGACAATTTGACATTGACAATTGACAATTTGACAATTGACAATTGACCAATTTGACAATTGACAATTTGACAATTGACAATTTGACAATTGACAATTTGACAATTGACAATTTGACAATTGACAATTGACAATTTGACAATTGAACAATTTGACAATTGACAATTTGACAATTGACAATTTGACAATGACAATTTGACAATTGACAATTTGACAATTGACAATTTGACAATTGACAATTTGACAATTGACAATTTGACAATTGACAATTTGACAATTGACAATTTGACAATTGACAATTTGACAATTGACAATTTGACAATTGACAATTGACAATTGACAATTTGACAATTGACAATTGACAATTTGACAATTGACAATTTGACAATTGACAATTTGACAATTGACAATTTGACAATTGACAATTTGACAATTGACAATTTGACAATTGACAATTTGACAATTGACAATTTGACAATTGACAATTTGACAATTGACAATTTGACAATTGACAATTTGACAATTGACAATTTGACAATTGACAATTTGACAATTGACAATTTGACAATTGACAATTTGACAATTGACAATTTGACAATTGACAATTTGACAATTGACAATTTGACAATTGACAATTTGACAATTGACATTTGACGATTGACAATTTGACAATTGACAATTTGACAATTGACAATTTTGACAATTGACAATTTGACAATTGACAATTTGACAATTGACAATTTGACAATTGACAATTTGACAATTGACAATTTGACAATTGACAATTTGACAATTGACAATTTGACAATTGACAATTTGACAATTGACAATTTGACAATTGACAATTTGACAATTGACAATTTGACAATTGACAATTTGACAATTTGACAATTTGACATGACAATTTGACAATGACAATTTGACAATTGACAATTTGACAATTGACAATTTGACAATTGACAATTGACAATTGACAATTTGACAATTGCAATTTGACAATTGACAATTTGACAATTGACAATTTGACAATTGACAATTTGACAATTGGACAATTTGACAATTGACAATTGACAATTTGACAATTGACAATTGACAATTGACAATTTGACAATTGGACAAGTTTGACAATTGACAATTTGACAATTGACAATTTGACAATTGACAATTTGACAATTGACAATTTGACAATTGACAATTTGACAATTGACCAATTTGACAATTGACATTGACATTTGACAATTGACAATTTGACAATTGAAAATTTGGCAATTGACAATTGACAATTTGACAATTGACAATGTGACAATTGACAATTTGACGATTGACAATTTGACAATTGACAATTTGACATTGACAATTTGACAATTGACAATTGACATTGACAATTTGACAATTGACAATTTGACAATTGACAATTTGACAATTGACAATTTGACAATTGACAATTTGACAATTGACAATTTGACAATTGACAATTTGACAATTGACAATTTGACAATTGACAATTTGACAATTGACAATTTGACAATTGACAATTGACAATTGACAATTGACAATTGACAAATTGACAATTGACAAATTGACAATTGACAATTTGACAATTGACAAATTGACAATTGACAATTTGACAATTGACAATTGACAATTGACAAATTGACAATTGACAATTTGACAATTGACAATTTGACAATTGACAATTTGACAATTGACAATTTGACAATTGACAATTTGACAATTGACAATTTGACAATTGACAATTTGACAATTGACAATTTGACAATTGACAATTGACAATTGACAATTTGACAATTGACAATTTGACAATTGACAATTTGACAATTGACAATTTGACAATTGACAATTGACAATTGACAATTTAATTGACAATTTGACAATTGACAATTTGACAATTGACAATTTGACAATTGACAATTTGACAATTGACAATTTGACAATTGACAATTTGACAATTGACAATTTGACAATTGACAATTTGACAATTGACAATTTGACAATTGACAATTTGACAATTGACAATTTGACAATTGACAATTTGACAATTGACAATTTGACAATTGACAATTTGACAATTGACAATTTGACAATTGACAATTTGACAATTGACAATTTGACAATTGACAATTTGACAATTGACAATTTGACAATTGACAATTTGACAATTGACAATTTGACAATTGACAATTTGACAATTGACAATTTGACAATTGACAATTTGACAATTGACAATTTGACAATTGACAATTTGACAATTGACAATTTGACAATTGACAATTTGACAATTGACAATTTGACAATTGACAATTTGACAATTGACAATTTGACAATTTGACAATTGACATTTGACAATTGACAATTTGACAATTGACAATTTGACAATTGACAATTTGACAATTGACAATTTGACAATTGACAATTTGACAATTGACAATTTGACAATTGACAATTTGACAATTGACAATTGACAATTGACAATTTGACAATTGACAATTTGACAATTGACAATTTGACAATTGACAATTTGACAATTGACAATTTGACAATTGACAATTTGACAATTGACAATTTGACAATTGACAATTGACAATTGAAAATTTGACAATTGACAATTTGACAATTGACAATTTGACAATTGACAAATTTGACAATTGACAATTTGACAATTGACAATTTGACAATTGACAATTTGACAATTGACAATTTGACAATTGACAATTTGACAATTGACAATTTGACAATTTGACGATTGACAATTTGACGATTGACAATTTGACAATTGACAATTTGACAATTGACAATTTGACAATTGACAATTTGACAATTGACAATTTGACAATTGACAATTTGACAATTGACAATTTGACAATTGACAATTTGGCAATTGACAATTTGACAATTGACAATTTGACAATTTGACAATTGACAATTTGACAATTGACAATTTGACAATTGACAATTTGACAATTGACAATTTGACAATTGACAATTTGACAATTGACAATTTGACAATTGACAAATTTGACAATTGACAATTTGACAATTGACAATTTGACAATTGACAATTTGACAATTGACAATTTGACAATTGACAATTTGACAATTGACAATTTGACAATTGACAATTTGACAATTGACAATTTGACAATTGACAATTTGACAATTGACAATTTGACAATTGACAATTTGACAATTGACAATTTGACAATTGACAATTTGACAATTGACAATTTGACAATTGACAATTTGACAATTGACAATTTGACAATTGACAATTTGACAATTGACAATTTGACAATTGACAATTTGACAATTGACAATTTGACAATTGACAATTTGACAATTGACAATTTGACAATTGACAATTTGACAATTGACAATTTGACAATTGACAATTTGACAATTGACAATTTGACAATTGACAATTTGGCAATTGACAATTTGACAATTGACAATTTGACAATTGACAATTTGACAATTTGACAATTGACAATTTGACAATTGACAATTTGACAATTGACAATTTGACAATTGACAATTTGACAATTGACAATTTGACAATTGACAATTTGACAATTGACAATTTGACAATTGACAATTTGACAATTGACAATTTGACAATTGACAATTTGACAATTGACAATTTGACAATTGACAATTTGACAATTGACAATTTGACAATTGACAATTTGACAATTGACAATTTGACAATTGACAATTTGACAATTGACAATTTGACAATTGACAATTTGACAATTGACAATTTGACAATTGACAATTTGACAATTGACAATTTGACAATTGACAATTTGACAATTGACAATTTGACAATTGACAATTTGACAATTGACAATTTGACAATTGACAATTTGACAATTGACAATTTGACGATTGACAATTTGACAATTGACAATTTGACAATTGACAATTTGTCAATTGTCAATTTGTCAATTATCAATTTGTCAATTGTCAATTTGTCAATTGTCAATTTGTCAATTGTCAATTTGTCAATTGTCAATTTGTCAATTGTCAATTTGTCAATTGTCAATTTGTCAATTGTCAATTTGTCAATTGTCAATTTGTCAATTGTCAATTTGTCAATTGTCAATTTGTCAATTGTCAATTTGTCAATTGTCAATTTGTCAATTGTCAATTTGTCAATTGTCAATTTGTCAATTGTCAATTTGTCAATTGTCAATTTGTCAATTGTCAATTTGTCAATTGTCAATTTGTCAATTGTCAATTTGTCAATTGTCAATTGTCAATTGTCAATTTGTCAATTGTCAATTTGTCAATTGTCAATTTGTCAATTGTCAATTTGTCAATTGTCAATTTGTCAATTGTCAATTTGTCAATTGTCAATTTGTCAATTGTCAATTTGTCAATTGTCAATTTGTCAATTGTCAATTTGTCAATTGTCAATTTGTCAATTGTCAATTTGTCAATTGTCAATTTTGTCAATTGTCAATTTGTCAATTGTCAATTTGTCAATTGTCAATTTGTCAATTGTCAATTTGTCAATTGTCAATTTGTCAATTGTCAATTTGTCAATTGTCAATTTGTCAATTGTCAATTTGTCAATTGTCAATTTGTCAATTGTCAATTTGTCAATTGTCAATTTGTCAATTGTCAATTTGTCAATTGTCAATTTGTCAATTGTCAATTTGTCAATTGTCAATTTGTCAATTGTCAATTTGTCAATTGTCAATTTGTCAATTGTCAATTTGTCAATTGTCAATTTGTCAATTGTCAATTTGTCAATTGTCAATTGTCAATTTGTCAATTGTCAATTGTGAATTTGTCAATTGTCAATTGTCAATTTGTCAACTGTCCATTGTCAATTTGTTTATAATTGACAATTGTAATAAAATATTGACAATTGACAATTGACAAATTGACAATTGACAATTGACAAATTGACAATTGACAATTTGACAATTGACAATTTGACAATTGACAATTTGACAATTGACAATTCGACAATTGACAATTCGACAATTGACAATTTGACAATTGACAATTTGACAATTGACAATTTGACAATTGACAATTTGACAATTGACAATTTGACAATTGACAATTTGACAATTGACAATTTGACAATTGACAATTTGACAATTGACAATTTGACAATTGACAATTTGACAATTGACAATTTGACAATTGACAATTTGACAATTGACAATTTGACAATTGACAATTTGACAATTGACAATTTGACAATTGACAATTTGACAATTGACAATTTGACAATTGACAAATTGACAATTGACAAATTGACAATTGACAAATTGACAATTGACAATTTGACAATTGACAATTTGACAATTGACAATTTGACAATTGACAATTTGACAATTGACAATTTGACAATTGACAATTTGACAATTGACAATTTGACAATTGACAATTTGACAATTGACATGACAATTGACAATTTGACAATTGACAATTTGACAATTGACAATTTGACAATTGACAATTTGACAATTGACAATTTGACAATTGACAATTTGACAATTGACAATTTGACAATTGACAATTTGACAATTGACAATTTGACAATTGACAATTTGACAATTGACAATTTGACAATTGACAATTTGACAATTGACAATTTGACAATTGACAATTTGACAATTGACAATTTGACAATTGACAATTTGACAATTGACAATTTGACAATTGACAATTTGACAATTGACAATTTGACAATTGACAATTTGACAATTGACAATTTGACAATTGACAATTTGACAATTGACAATTTGACAATTGACAATTTGACAATTGACAATTTGACAATTGACAATTTGACAATTGACAATTTGACAATTGACAATTTGACAATTGACAATTTGACAATTGACAATTTGACAATTGACAATTTGACAATTGACAATTTGACAATTGACAATTTGACAATTGACAATTGACAATTTGACAATTGACAATTTGACGATTGACAATTTGACAATTGACAATTTGACAATTGACAATTTGACAATTGACAATTTGACAATTGACAATTTGACAATTGACAATTTGACAATTGACAATTTGACAATTGACAATTTGACAATTGACAATTTGACAATTGACAATTTGACAATTGACAATTTGACAATTGACAATTTGACAATTGACAATTTGACAATTGACAATTTGACAATTGACAATTTGACAATTGACAATTTGACAATTGACAATTTGACAATTGACAATTTGACAATTGACAATTTGACAATTGACAATTTGACAATTGACAATTTGACAATTGACAATTTGACAATTGACAATTTGACAATTGACAATTTGACAATTGACAATTTGACAATTGACAATTTGACAATTGACAATTTGACAATTGACAATTTGACAATTGACAATTTGACAATTGACAATTTGACAATTTGACGATTGACGATTGACAATTTGACGATTGACAATTTGACAATTGACAATTTGACAATTGACAATTTGACAATTGACAATTTGACAATTGACAATTTGACAATTGACAATTTGACAATTGACAATTTGACAATTGACAATTTGGCAATTGACAATTTGACAATTGACAATTTGACAATTGACAATTTGACAATTTGACAATTGACAATTTGACAATTGACAATTTGACAATTGACAATTTGACAATTGACAATTTGACAATTGACAATTTGACAATTGACAATTTGACAATTGACAATTTGACAATTGACAATTTGACAATTGACAATTTGACAATTGACAATTTGACAATTGACAATTTGACAATTGACAATTTGACAATTGACAATTTGACAATTGACAATTTGACAATTGACAATTTGACAATTGACAATTTGACAATTGACAATTTGACAATTGACAATTTGACAATTGACAATTTGAGAATTGACAATTTGAGAATTGACAATTTGACAATTGACAATTTGACAATTGACAATTTGACAATTGACAATTTGACAATTGACAATTTGACAATTGACAATTTGACAATTGACAATTTGACAATTGACAATTTGACAATTGACAATTTGACAATTGACAATTTGGCAATTGACAATTTGACAATTGACAATTTGACAATTGACAATTTGACAATTTGACAATTGACAATTTGACAATTGACAATTTGACAATTGACAATTTGACAATTGACAATTTGACAATTGACAATTTGACAATTGACAATTTGACAATTGACAATTTGACAATTGACAATTTGACAATTGACAATTTGACAATTGACAATTTGACAATTGACAATTTGACAATTGACAATTTGACAATTGACAATTTGACAATTGACAATTTGACAATTGACAATTTGACAATTGACAATTTGACAATTGACAATTTGACAATTGACAATTTGACAATTGACAATTTGACAATTGACAATTTGACAATTGACAATTTGACAATTGACAATTTGACAATTGACAATTTGACAATTGACAATTTGACAATTGACAATTTGACAATTGACAATTTGACAATTGACAATTTGACAATTGACAATTTGACAATTGACAATTTGACAATTGACAATTTGACAATTGACAATTTGACAATTGTCAATTTGTCAATTGTCAATTTGTCAATTGTCAATTTGTCAATTGTCAATTTGTCAATTGTCAATTTGTCAATTGTCAATTTGTCAATTGTCAATTTGTCAATTGTCAATTTGTCAATTGTCAATTTGTCAATTGTCAATTTGTCAATTGTCAATTTGTCAATTGTCAATTTGTCAATTGTCAATTTGTCAATTGTCAATTTGTCAATTGTCAATTTGTCAATTGTCAATTTGTCAATTGTCAATTTGTCAATTGTCAATTTGTCAATTGTCAATTTGTCAATTGTCAATTTGTCAATTGTCAATTTGTCAATTGTCAATTTGTCAATTGTCAATTTGTCAATTGTCAATTTGTCAATTGTCAATTTGTCAATTGTCAATTTGTCAATTGTCAATTTGTCAATTGTCAATTTGTCAATTGTCAATTTGTCAATTGTCAATTTGTCAATTGTCAATTTGTCAATTGTCAATTTGTCAATTGTCAATTTGTCAATTGTCAATTTGTCAATTGTCAATTTGTCAATTGTCAATTTGTCAATTGTCAATTTGTCAATTGTCAATTTGTCAATTGTCAATTTGTCAATTGTCAATTTGTCAATTGTCAATTTGTCAATTGTCAATTGTCAATTGTCAATTTGTCAATTGTCAATTTGTCAATTGTCAATTTGTCAATTGTCAATTGTCAATTGTCAATTTGTCAATTGTCAATTGTCAATTTGTCAATTGTCAATTGTCAATTTGTCAACTGTCCATTGTCAATTTGTTTATAATTGACAATTGTAATAAAATATTGACAATTGACAATTGACAAATTGACAATTGACAATTGACAATTGACAAATTGACAATTGACAATTTGACAATTGACAATTTGACAATTGACAATTTGACAATTGACAATTTGACAATTTGACAATTGACAATTTGACAATTGACAATTTGACAATTGACAATTTGACAATTGACAATTGACAATTTGACAATTGACAATTTGACAATTGACAATTTGACAATTGACAATTTGACAATTGACAAATTGACAATTGACAAATTGACAATTGACAAATTGACAATTGACAATTTGACAATTGACAATTTGACAATTGACAATTTGACAATTGACAATTTGACAATTGACAATTTGACAATTGACAATTTGACAATTGACAATTTGACAATTGACAATTTGACAATTGACAATTTGACAATTGACAATTTGACAATTGACAATTTGACAATTGACAATTTGACAATTGACAATTTGACAATTGACAATTTGACAATTGACAATTTGACAATTGACAATTTGACAATTGACAATTTGACAATTGACAATTTGACAATTGACAATTTGACAATTGACAATTTGACAATTGACAATTGACAATTGACAATTTGACAATTGACAATTTGACAATTGACAATTGACAATTGACAATTTGACAATTGACAATTTGACAATTTGACAATTGACAATTTGACAATTGACAATTTGACAATTGACAATTTGACAATTGACAATTTGACAATAGACAATTTGACAATTGACAATTTGACAATTGACAATTTGACAATTGACAATTTGACAATTGACAATTTGACAATTTGACAATTGACAATTTGACAATTGACAATTTGACAATTGACAATTTGACAATTGACAATCTGACAATTGACAATTTGACAATTGACAATTTGACAATTGACAATTTGACAATTGACAATTTGACAATTGACAATTTGACAATTGACAATTTGACAATTGACAATTTGACAATTGACAATTTGACAATTGACAATTTGACAATTGGACAATTTGACAATTGACAATTTGACAATTGACAATTTGACAATTGACAATTTGACAATTGACAATTTGACAATTGACAATTTGACAATTGACAATTTGACAATTGACAATTTGACAATTTCACAATTGACAATTTGACAATTGACAATTTGACAATTGACAATTTGACAATTGACAATTTGACAATTGACAATTTGACGATTGACAATTTGACAATTGACAATTTGACGATTGACAATTTGACAATTGACAATTTGACAATTGACAATTTGACAATTGACAATTTGACAATTGACAATTTGACAATTGACAATTTGACAATTGACAATTTGACAATTGACAATTTGACAATTGACAATTGACAATTTGACAATTGACAATTTGACAATTGACAATTTGACAATTGACAATTTGACAATTGACAATTTGACAATTGACAATTTGACAATTGACAATTTGACAATTGACAATTTGACAATTGACAATTTGACAATTTGACGATTGACAATTTGACGATTGACAATTTGACAATTGACAATTTGACAATTGACAATTTGACAATTGACAATTTGACAATTGACAATTTGACAATTGACAATTTGACAATTGACAATTTGACAATTGACAATTTGACAATTGACAATTTGACAATTGACAATTTGGCAATTGTCAATTTGTCAATTGTCAATTTGTCAATTGTCAATTTGTCAATTGTCAATTTGTCAATTGTCAATTTGTCAATTGTCAATTTGTCAATCGTCAATTTGTCAATTGTCAATTTGTCAATTGTCAATTTGTCAATTGTCAATTTGTCAATTGTCAATTTGTCAATTGTCAATTTGTCAATTGTCAATTTGTCAATTGTCAATTTGTCAATTGTCAATTTGTCAATTGTCAATTTGTCAATTGTCAATTTGTCAATTGTCAATTTGTCAATTGTCAATTTGTCAATTGTCAATTTGTCAATTGTCAATTTGTCAATTGTCAATTTGTCAATTGTCAATTTGTCAATTGTCAATTTGTCAATTGTCAATTTGTCAATTGTCAATTTGTCAATTGTCAATTTGTCAATTGTCAATTTGTCAATTGTCAATTTGTCAATTGTCAATTTGTCAATTGTCAATTTGTCAATTGTCAATTGTCAATTGTCAATTATTGTCAATTGTCAATTGTCAATTGTCAATTTGTCAATTGTCAATTGTCAATTTGTCAATTGTCAATGTCAATTTGTCAACTGTCCATTGTCAATTTGTTTATAATTGACAATTGTAATAAAATATTGACAATTGACAATTGACAAATTGACAATTGACAATTGACAATTGACAATTGACAATTTGACAATTGACAATTTGACAATTGACAATTTGACAATTGACAATTTGACAATTGACAATTTGACAATTGACAATTTGACAATTGACAATTTGACAATTGACAATTTGACAATTGACAATTTGACAATTGACAATTTGACAATTGACAATTTGACAATTGACAATTTGACAATTGACAATTTGACAATTGACAATTTGACAATTGACAATTTGACAATTGACAATTTGACAATTTGACAATTTGACAATTTGACAATTGACAATTTGACAATTGACAATTTGACAATTGACAATTTGACAATTGACAATTTGACAATTGACAATTTGACAATTGACAATTTGACAATTGACAATTTGACAATTGACAATTTGACAATTGACAATTTGACAATTGACAATTTGACAATTGACAATTTGACAATTGACAATTTGACAATTGACAATTTGACAATTGACAATTTGACAATTGACAATTTGACAATTGACAATTTGACAATTGACAATTTGACAATTGACAATTTGACAATTGACAATTTGACAATTGACAATTTGACAATTGACAATTTGACAATTGACAATTTGACAATTGACAATTTGACAATTGACAATTTGACAATTGACAATTTGACAATTGACAATTTGACAATTGACAATTTGACAATTGACAATTTGACAATTGACAATTTGACAATTGACAATTTGACAATTGACAATTTGACAATTGACAATTTGACAATTGACAATTTGACAATTGACAATTTGACAATTGACAATTTGACAATTGACAATTTGACAATTGACAATTTGACAATTGACAATTTGACAATTGACAATTTGACAATTGACAATTTGACAATTGACAATTTGACAATTGACAATTTGACAATTGACAATTTGTCAATTGTCAATTTGTCAATTAGTCAATTTGTCAATTGTCAATTTGTCAATTGTCAATTTGTCAATTGTCAATTTGTCAATTGTCAATTTGTCAATTGTCAATTTGTCAATTGTCAATTTGTCAATTGTCAATTTGTCAATTGTCAATTTGTCAATTGTCAATTTGTCAATTGTCAATTTGTCAATTGTCAATTTGTCAATTGTCAATTTGTCAGTTGTCAATTTGTCAGTTGTCAATTTGTCAATTGTCAATTTGTCAATTGTCAATTTGTCAATTGTCAATTTGTCAATTGTCAATTTGTCAATTGTCAATTTGTCAATTGTCAATTTGTCAATTGTCAATTTGTCAATTGTCAATTTGTCAATTGTCAATTTGTCAATTGTCAATTTGTCAATTGTCAATTTGTCAATTGTCAATTTGTCAATTGTCAATTTGTCAATTGTCAATTTGTCAATTGTCAATTTGTCAATTGTCAATTTGTCAATTGTCAATTTGTCAATTGTCAATTTGTCAATTGTCAATTGTCAATTTGTCAATTGTCAATTTGTCAATTGTCAATTTGTCAATTGTCAATTTGTCAATTGTCAATTTGTCAATTGTCAATTTGTCAATTGTCAATTTGTCAATTGTCAATTTGTCAATTGTCAATTTGTCAATTGTCAATTTGTCAATTGTCAATTTGTCAATTGTCAATTTGTCAATTGTCAATTTGTCAATTGTCAATTTGTCAATTGTCAATTTGTCAATTGTCAATTTGTCAATTGTCAATTGTCAATTTGTCAATTTGTCAATTGTCAATTGTCAATTTGTCAATTGTCAATTGTCAATTTGTCAACTGTCCATTGTCAATTTGTTTATAATTGACAATTGTAATAAAATATTGACAATTGACAATTGACAAATTGACAATTGACAATTGACAATTGACAAATTGACAATTGACAATTTGACAATTGACAATTTGACAATTGACAATTTGACAATTGACAATTTGACAATTGACAATTTGACAATTGACAATTTGACAATTGACAATTTGACAATTGACAATTTGACAATTGACAATTTGACAATTGACAATTTGACAATTGACAATTTGACAATTGACAATTTGACAATTGACAATTTGACAATTGACAATTTGACAATTGACAATTTGACAATTGACAATTTGACAATTGACAATTTGACAATTGACAATTTGACAATTGACAATTTGACAATTGACAATTTGACAATTGACAATTTGACCATTGACAATTTGACAATTGACAATTTGACAATTGACAATTTGACAATTGACAATTTGACAATTTGACAATTTGACAATTTGACAATTGACAATTTGACAATTGACAATTTGACAATTGACAATTTGACAATTGACAATTTGACAATAGACAATTTGACAATTGACAATTTGACAATTGACAATTTGACAATTGACAATTTGACAATTGACAATTTGACAATTGACAATTTGACAATTGACAATTTGACAATTGACAATTTGACAATTGACAATTTGACAATTGACAATTTGACAATTGACAATTTGACAATTGACAATTTGACAATTGACAATTTGACAATTGACAATCTGACAATTGACAATTTGACAATTGACAATTTGACAATTGACAATTTGACAATTGACAATTTGACAATTGACAATTTGACATTGACAATTTGACAATTGACAATTTGACAATTGACAATTTGACAATTGACAATTTGACAATTGACAATTTGACAATTGACAATTTGACAATTGACAATTTGACAATTGACAATTTGACAATTGACAATTTGACAATTGACAATTTGACAATTGACAATTTGACAATTGACAATTTGACAATTGACAATTTGACAATTGACAATTTGACAATTGACAATTTGACAATTGACAATTTGACAATTGACAATTTGACAATTGACAATTTGACAATTGACAATTTGACAATTGACAATTTGACAATTGACAATTTGACAATTGACAATTTGACAATTGACAATTTGACAATTGACAATTTGACAATTGACAATTTGACAATTGACAATTTGACAATTGACAATTTGACAATTGACAATTTGACGATTGACAATTTGACAATTGACAATTTGACAATTGACAATTTGACAATTGACAATTTGACAATTGACAATTTGACAATTGACAATTTGACAATTGACAATTTGACAATTGACAATTTGACAATTGACAATTTGACAATTGACAATTTGACAATTGACAATTTGACAATTGACAATTTGACAATTGACAATTTGACAATTGACAATTTGACAATTGACAATTTGACAATTGACAATTTGACAATTGACAATTTGACAATTGACAATTTGACAATTGACAATTTGACAATTGACAATTTGACAATTGACAATTGACAATTGACAATTTGACAATTGACAATTTGACAATTGACAATTTGACAATTGACAATTTGACAATTGACAATTTGACAATTGACAATTTGACAATTGACAATTTGACAATTGACAATTTGACAATTGACAATTTGACAATTGACAATTTGACAATTGACAATTTGACAATTGACAATTTGACAATTGACAATTTGACAATTGACAATTTGACAATTGACAATTTGACAATTGACAATTTGACAATTGACAATTTGACAATTGACAATTTGACAATTGACAATTTGACAATTGACAATTTGACAATTGACAATTTGACAATTGACAATTTGACAATTGACAATTTGACAATTGACAATTTGACAATTGACAATTTGACAATTGACAATTTGACAATTGACAATTTGACAATTGACAATTTGACAATTGACAATTTGACAATTGACAATTGACAATTGACAATTTGACAATTGACAATTTGACAATTGACAATTGACAAGACAATTTGACAATTGACAATTGACAATTGACAATTTGACAATTGTACAATTTGTACAATTGTCAATTTGTCAATTGTCAATTTGTCAATTGTCAATTTGTCAATTGTCAATTTGTCAATTGTCAATTTGTCAATTGTCAATTTGTCAATTGTCAATTTGTCAATTGTCAATTTGTCAATTGTCAATTTGTCAATTGTCAATTTGTCAATTGTCAATTTGTCAATTGTCAATTTGTCAATTGTCAATTTGTCAATTGTCAATTTGTCAATTGTCAATTTGTCAATTGTCAATTTGTCAATTGTCAATTTGTCAATTGTCAATTTGTCAATTGTCAATTTGTCAATTGTCAATTTGTCAATTGTCAATTTGTCAATTGTCAATTTGTCAATTGTCAATTTGTCAATTGTCAATTTGTCAATTGTCAATTTGTCAATTGTCAATTTGTCAATTGTCAATTTGTCAATTGTCAATTGTCAATTGTCAATTGTCAATTGTCAATTTGTCAATTGTCAATTTGTCAATTGTCAATTTGTCAATTGTCAATTTGTCAATTGTCAATTTGTCAATTGTCAATTTGTCAATTGTCAATTTGTCAATTGTCAATTTGTCAATTGTCAATTTGTCAATTGTCAATTTGTCAATTGTCAATTTGTCAATTGTCAATTTGTCAATTGTCAATTTGTCAATTGTCAATTTGTCAATTGTCAATTTGTCAATTGTCAATTTGTCAATTGTCAATTTGTCAATTGTCAATTTGTCAATTGTCAATTTGTCAATTGTCAATTTGTCAATTGTCAATTTGTCAATTGTCAATTTGTCAATTGTCAATTTGTCAATTGTCAATTTGTCAATTGTCAATTTGTCAATTGTCAATTTGTCAATTGTCAATTTGTCAATTGTCAATTTGTCAATTGTCAATTTGTCAATTGTCAATTTGTCAATTGTCAATTTGTCAATTGTCAATTTGTCAATTGTCAATTTGTCAATTGTCAATTTGTCAATTGTCAATTGTCAATTGTCAATTGTCAATTGTCAATTGTCAATTTGTCAATTGTCAATTGTCAATTTGTCAATTGTCAATTGTCAATTTGTCAACTGTCCATTGTCAATTTGTTTATAATTGACAATTGTAATAAAATATTGACAATTGACAATTGACAAATTTGACAATTGACAATTGACAAATTGACAATTGACAATTTGACAATTGACAATTTGACAATTGACAATTTGACAATTGACAATTTGACAATTGACAATTTGACAATTGACAATTTGACAATTGACAATTTGACAATTGACAATTTGACAATTGACAATTTGACAATTGACAATTTGACAATTGACAATTTGACAATTGACAATTTGACAATTGACAATTTGACAATTGACAATTTGACAATTGACAATTTGACAATTGACAATTTGACAATTGACAATTGACAATTGACAAATTGACAATTGACAAATTGACAATTGACAAATTGACAATTGACAATTGACAATTTGACAATTGACAATTGACAATTGACAATTTGACAATTGACAATTTGACAATTGACAATTTGACAATTGACAATTTGACAATTGACAATTTGACAATTGACAATTTGACAATTGACAATTTGACAATTGACAATTTGACAATTGACAATTTGACAATTGACAATTTGACAATTGACAATTTGACAATTGACAATTTGACAATTTGACAATTGACAATTTGACAATTGACAATTTGACAATTGACAATTTGACAATTGACAATTTGACAATTGACAATTTGACAATTGACAATTTGACAATTGACAATTTGACAATTGACAATTTGACAATTGACAATTTGACAATTGACAATTTGACAATTGACAATTTGACAATTGACAATTTGACAATTTGACAATTTGACAATTTGACAATTGACAATTTGACAATTGACAATTTGACAATTGACAATTTGACAATTGACAATTTGACAATTGACAATTTGACAATTGACAATTTGACAATTGACACAATTTGACAATTGACAATTTGACAATTGACAATTTGACAATTGACAATTTGACAATTGACAATTTGACAATTGACAATTTGACAATTGACAATTTGACAATTGACAATTTGACAATTGACAATTTGACAATTGACAATTTGACAATTGACAATTTGACAATTGACAATTTGACAATTGACAATTTGACAATTGACAATTTTGACAATTGACAATTTGACAATTGACAATTTGACAATTGACAATTTGACAATTGACAATTTGACAATTGACAATTTGACAATTGACAATTTGACAATTGACAATTTGACAATTGACAATTTGACAATTGACAATTTGACAATTGACAATTTGACAATTGACAATTTGACAATTGACAATTTGACAATTGACAATTTGACAATTGACAATTTGACAATTGACAATTTGACAATTGACAATTTGACAATTGACAATTTGACAATTGACAATTTGACAATTGACAATTTGACAATTGACAATTTGACAATTGACCAATTTGACAATTTGACAATTGACAATTTGACAATTGACAATTTGACAATGACAATTTGACAATTGACAATTGACAATTGACAATTTGACGATCGACAATTTGACAATTGACAATTTGACAATTGACAATTTGACAATTGACAATTTGACGATTGACAATTTGACAATTGACAATTTGACAATTGACAATTTGACAATTGACAATTTGACAATTGACAATTTGACAATTGACAATTTGACAATTGACAATTTGACAATTGACAATTTGACAATTGACAATTTGACAATTGACAATTTGACAATTGACAATTTGACAATTGACAATTTGACAATTGACAATTTGACAATTGACAATTTGACAATTGACAATTTGACAATTGACAATTTGACAATTGACAATTTGACAATTGACAATTTGACAATTGACAATTTGACAATTGACAATTTGACAATTGACAATTTGACAATTGACAATTTGACAATTGACAATTTGACAATTGACAATTTGACAATTGACAATTGACAATTGACAATTGACAATTTGACAATTGACAATTTGACAATTGACAATTTGACAATTGACAATTTGACAATTGACAATTTGACAATTGACAATTTGACAATTGACAATTTGACAATTGACAATTTGACAATTGACAATTTGACAATTGACAATTGACAATTGACAATTTGACAATTGACAATTTGACAATTGACAATTGACAATTTGACAATTGTCAATTTGTCAATTGTCAATTTGTCAATTGTCAATTTGTCAATTGTCAATTTGTCAATTGTCAATTTGTCAATTGTCAATTGTCAATTGTCAATTTGTCAATTGTCAATTTGTCAATTGTCAATTTGTCAATTGTCAATTTGTCAATTGTCAATTTGTCAATTGTCAATTTGTCAATTGTCAATTTGTCAATTGTCAATTTGTCAATTGTCAATTTGTCAATTGTCAATTTGTCAATTGTCAATTGTCAATTGTCAATTTGTCAATTGTCAATTGTCAATTTGTCAATTGTCAATTTGTCAATTGTCAATTTGTCAATTGTCAATTTGTCAATTGTCAATTTGTCAATTGTCAATTTGTCAATTGTCAATTTGTCAATTGTCAATTTGTCAATTGTCAATTTGTCAATTGTCAATTTGTCAATTGTCAATTTGTCAATTGTCAATTTGTCAATTGTCAATTTGTCAATTGTCAATTTGTCAATTGTCAATTTGTCAATTGTCAATTTGTCAATTGTCAATTTGTCAATTGTCAATTTGTCAATTGTCAATTTGTCAATTGTCAATTTGTCAATTGTCAATTTGTCAATTGTCAATTTGTCAATTGTCAATTTGTCAATTGTCAATTTGTCAATTGTCAATTTGTCAATTGTCAATTTGTCAATTGTCAATTTGTCAATTGTCAATTTGTCAATTGTCAATTTGTCAATTGTCAATTTGTCAATTGTCAATTTGTCAATTGTCAATTTGTCAATTGTCAAGTTGTCAATTGTCAATTTGTCAATTGTCAATTTGTCAATTGTCAATTTGTCAATTGTCAATTTGTCAATTGTCAATTTGTCAATTGTCAATTTGTCAATTGTCAATTTGTCAATTGTCAATTTGTCAATTGTCAATTTGTCAATTGTCAATTTGTCAATTGTCAATTTGTCAATTGTCAATTTGTCAATTGTCAATTTGTCAATTGTCAATTTGTCAATTGTCAATTTGTCAATTGTCAATTGTCAATTGTCAATTTGTCAATTGTCAATTGTCAATTTGTCAATTGTCAATTGTCAATTTGTCAACTGTCCATTGTCAATTTGTTTATAATTGACAATTGTAATAAAATATTGACAATTGACAAATTGACAATTGACAATTTGACAATTGACAATTTGACAATTGACAATTTGACAATTGACAATTTGACAATTGACAATTTGACAATTGACAATTTGACAATTGACAATTTGACAATTGACAATTGACAATTGACAATTTGACAATTGACAAATTGACAATTGACAAATTGACAATTGACAAATTGACAATTGATAAATTGACAATTGACAATTTGACAATTGACAATTTGACAATTGACAATTTGACAATTGACAATTTGACAATTGACAATTTGACAATTGACAATTTGACAATTGACAATTTGACAATTGACAATTTGACAATTGACAATTTGACAATTGACAATTTGACAATTGACAATTTGACAATTGACAATTTGACAATTGACAATTTGACAATTGACAATTTGACAATTGACAATTTGACAATTGACAATTTGACAATTGACAATTTGACAATTGACAATTTGACAATTGACAATTTGACAATTGACAATTTGACAATTGACAATTTGACAATTGACAATTTGACAATTGACAATTTGACAATTGACAATTTGACAATTGACAATTTGACAATTGACAATTTGACAATTGACAATTTGACAATTGACAATTTGACAATTTGACAATTTGACAATTTGACAATTTGACAATTTGACAATTTGACAATTTGACAATTTGACAATTTGACAATTTGACAATTTGACAATTTGACAATTTGACAATTGACAATTTGACAATTGACAATTTGACAATTGACAATTTGACAATTGACAATTTGACAATTGACAATTTGACAATTGACAATTTGACAATTGACAATTTGACAATTGACAATTTGACAATTGACAATTTGACAATTGACAATTTGACAATTGACAATTTGACAATTGACAATTTGACAATTGACAATTTGACAATTGACAATTTGACAATTGACAATTTGACGATTGACAATTTGACAATTGACAATTTGACGATTGACAATTTGACAATTGACAATTTGACAATTGACAATTTGACAATTGACAATTTGACAATTGACAATTTGACAATTGACAATTTGACAATTGACAATTTGACAATTGACAATTTGACAATTGACAATTTGACAATTGACAATTTGACTTGACAATTGACAATTTGACAATTGACAATTTGACAATTGACAATTTGACAATTGACAATTTGACAATTGACAATTTGACAATTGACAATTTGACAATTGACAATTTGACAATTGACAATTTGACAATTGACAATTTGACAATTGACAATTTGACAATTGACGATTGACAATTTGACAATTGACAATTTGACAATTGACAATTTGACAATTGACAATTTGACAATTGACAATTGACAATTGACAATTTGACAATTGACAATTTGACAATTGACAATTTGACAATTGACAATTTGACAATTGACAATTTGACAATTGACAATTTGACAATTGACAATTTGACAATTGACAATTTGACAATTGACAATTTGACAATTGACAATTTGACAATTTGACAATTGACAATTTGACAATTGACAATTTGACAATTGACAATTTGACAATTGACAATTTGACAATTGACAATTTGACAATTGACAATTTGACAATTGACAATTTGACAATTGACAATTTGACAATTTGACAATTTGACAATTGACAATTGACAATTTGACAATTGACAATTTGACAATTGACAATTTGACAATTGACAATTTGACAATTGACAATTTGACAATTGACAATTTGACAATTGACAATTTGACAATTGACAATTTGACAATTGACAATTTGACAATTGACAATTTGACAATTGACAATTTGACAATTGACAATTTGACAATTGACAATTTGACAATTGACAATTTGACAATTGACAATTTGACAATTGACAATTTGACAATTGACAATTTGACAATTGACAATTTGTCAATTGTCAATTGTCAATTGTCAATTGTCAATTGTCAATTGTCATTGTCAATTGTCAATTTGTCAATTGTCAATTTGTCAATTGTCAATTTGTCAATTGTCAATTTGTCAATTGTCAATTTGTCAATTGTCAATTTGTCAATTGTCAATTTGTCAATTGTCAATTTGTCAATTGTCAATTTGTCAATTGTCAATTTGTCAATTGTCAATTTGTCAATTTGTCAATTGTCAATTTGTCAATTGTCAATTTGTCAATTGTCAATTTGTCAATTGTCAATTTGTCAATTGTCAATTTGTCAATTGTCAATTTGTCAATTGTCAATTTGTCAATTGTCAATTTGTCAATTGTCAATTTGTCAATTGTCAATTTGTCAATTGCCAATTTGTCAATTGTCAATTTGTCAATTGTCAATTTGTCAATTGTCAATTTGTCAATTGTCAATTTGTCAATTGTCAATTTGTCAATTGTCAATTTGTCAATTGTCAATTTGTCAATTGTCAATTTGTCAATTGTCAATTTGTCAATTGTCAATTGTCAATTTGTCAATTGTCAATTGTGAATTTGTCAATTGTCAATTGTCAATTTGTCAACTGTCCATTGTCAATTTGTTTATAATTGACAATTGTAATAAAATATTGACAATTGACAATTGACAAATTGACAATTGACAATTGACAAATTGACAATTGACAATTTGACAATTGACAATTTGTCAACTGTCCATTGTCAATTTGTTTATAATTGACAATTGTAATAAAATATTGACAATTGACAATTGACAAATTGACAATTGACAATTGACAAATTGACAATTGACAATTTGACAATTGACAATTTGACAATTGACAATTTGACAATTGACAATTCGACAATTGACAATTTGACAATTGACAATTTGACATTTGACAATTGACAATTTGACAATTGACAATTTGACAATTGACAATTTGACAATTGACAATTTGACAATTGACAATTTGACAATTGACAATTTGACAATTGACAATTTGACAATTGACAATTTGACAATTGACAATTTGACAATTGACAATTTGACAATTGACAATTTGACAATTGACAATTTGACAATTGACAAATTGACAATTGACAAATTGACAATTGACAATTTGACAATTGACAATTTGACAATTGACAATTTGACAATTGACAATTTGACAATTGACAATTTGACAATTGACAATTTGACAATTGACAATTTGACAATTGACAATTTGACAATTGACAATTTGACAATTGACAATTTGACAATTGACAATTTGACAATTGACAATTTGACAATTGACAATTTGACAATTGACAATTTGACAATTGACAATTTGACAATTGACAATTTGACAATTGACAATTTGACAATTGACAATTTGACAATTGACAATTTGACAATTGACAATTTGACAATTGACAATTTGACAATTGACAATTTGACAATTGACAATTTGACAATTGACAATTTGACAATTGACAATTTGACAATTGACAATTTGACAATTGACAATTTGACAATTGACAATTTGACAATTGACAATTTGACAATTGACAATTTGACAATTGACAGTTTGACAATTGACAATTTGACAATTGACAATTTGACAATTGACAATTTGACAATTGACAATTTGACAATTGTCAATTTGTCAATTGTCAATTTGTCAATTGTCAATATTGTCAATTGTCAATTGTCAATTTGTCAATTGTCAATTTGTCAATTGTCAATTTGTCAATTGTCAATTTGTCAATTGTCAATTTGTCAATTGTCAATTTGTCAATTGTCAATTTGTCAATTGTCAATTTGTCAATTGTCAATTTGTCAATTGTCAATTTGTCAATTGTCAATTTGTCAATTGTCAATTTGTCAATTGTCAATTTGTCAATTGTCAATTTGTCAATTGTCAATTTGTCAATTGTCAATTTGTCAATTGTCAATTTGTCAATTGTCAATTTGTCAATTGTCAATTTGTCAATTGTCAATTTGTCAATTGTCAATTTGTCAATTGTCAATTTGTCAATTGTCAATTTGTCAATTGTCAATTTGTCAATTGTCAATTTGTCAATTGTCAATTTGTCAATTGTCAATTTGTCAATTGTCAATTTGTCAATTGTCAATTTGTCAATTGTCAATTTGTCAATTGTCAATTTGTCAATTGTCAATTTGTCAATTGTCAATTTGTCAATTGTCAATTGTCAATTGTCAATTTGTCAATTGTCAATTTGTCAATTGTCAATTTGTCAATTGTCAATTGTCAATTGTCAATTTGTCAATTGTCAATTTGTCAATTGTCAATTTGTCAATTGTCAATTTGTCAATTGTCAATTTGTCAATTGTCAATTTGTCAATTGTCAATTTGTCAATTGTCAATTGTCAATTGTCAATTTGTCAATTGTCAATTGTCAATTTGTCAATTGTCAATTGTCAATTTGTCAACTGTCCATTGTCAATTTGTTTATAATTGACAATTGTAATAAAATATTGACAATTGACAATTGACAAATTGACAATTGACAATTGACAATTGACAAATTGACAATTGACAATTGACAATTGACAATTTGACAATTGACAATTTGACAATTGACAATTTGACAATTGACAATTTGACAATTGACAATTTGACAATTGACAATTTGACAATTGACAATTTGACAATTGACAATTTGACAATTGACAATTTGACAATTGACAATTTGACAATTGACAATTTGACAATTGACAATTTGACAATTGACAATTTGACAATTGACAATTTGACAATTGACAATTTGACAATTGACAATTTGACAATTGACAATTTGACAATTGACAATTTGACAATTGACAATTTGACAATTGACAATTTGACAATTGACAATTTGACAATTGACAATTTGACAATTGACAATTTGACAATTGACAATTTGACAATTGACAATTTGACAATTGACAATTTGACAATTGACAATTTGACAATTGACAATTTGACAATTGACAATTTGACAATTGACAATTTGACAATTGACAATTTGACAATTGACAATTTGACAATTGACAATTTGACAATTGACAATTTGACAATTGACAATTTGACAATTGACAATTTGACAATTGACAATTTGACAATTGACAATTTGACAATTGACAATTTGACAATTGACAATTTGACAATTGACAATTTGACAATTGACAATTTGACAATTGACAATTTGACAATTGACAATTTGACAATTGACAATTTGACAATTGACAATTTGACAATTGACAATTTGACAATTGACAATTTGACAATTGACAATTTGACAATTGACAATTTGACAATTGACAATTTGACAATTGACAATTTGACAATTGACAATTTGACAATTGACAATTTGACAATTGACAATTTGACAATTGACAATTTGACAATTGACAATTTGACAATTGACAATTTGACAATTTGACAATTTGACAATTTGACAATTGACAATTTGACAATTGACAATTTGACAATTGACAATTTGACAATTGACAATTTGACAATAGACAATTTGACAATTGACAATTTGACAATTGACAATTTGACAATTGACAATTTGACAATTGACAATTTGACAATTGACAATTTGACAATTGACAATCTGACAATTGACAATTTGACAATTGACAATTTGACAATTGACAATTTGACAATTGACAATTTGACAATTGACAATTTGACAATTGACAATTTGACAATTGACAATTTGACAATTGACAATTTGACAATTGACAATTTGACAATTGACAATTTGACAATTGACAATTTGACAATTGACAATTTGACAATTGACAATTTGACAATTGACAATTTGACAATTGACAATTTGACAATTGACAATTTGACAATTGACAATTTGACAATTGACAATTTGACAATTGACAATTTGACAATTGACAATTTGACAATTGACAATTTGACAATTGACAATTTGACAATTGACAATTTGACAATTGACAATTTGACAATTGACAATTTGACAATTGACAATTTGACAATTGACAATTTGACAATTGACAATTTGACAATTGACAATTTGACAATTGACAATTTGACAATTGACAATTTGACAATTGACAATTTGACAATTGACAATTTGACAATTGACAATTTGACAATTGACAATTTGACAATTGACAATTTGACAATTGACAATTTGACAATTGACAATTTGACAATTGACAATTTGACAATTGACAATTGACACTTGACGATTGACAATTTGACAATTGACAATTTGACGATTGACAATTTGACAATTGACAATTTGACAATTGACAATTTGACAATTGACAATTTGACAATTGACAATTTGACAATTGACAATTTGACAATTGACAATTTGACAATTGACAATTTGACAATTGACAATTTGACAATTGACAATTGACAATTTGACAATTGACAATTTGACAATTGGCAATTTGACAATTGACAATTTGACAATTGACAATTTGACAATTGACAATTTGACAATTGACAATTTGACAATTGACAATTTGACAATTGACAATTTGACAATTGACAATTTGACAATTGACAATTTGACAATTTGACGATTGACAATTTGACGATTGACAATTTGACAATTGACAATTTGACAATTGACAATTTGACAATTGACAATTGACAAATTGACAATTGACAAATTGACAATTGACAAATTGACAATTGACAAATTGACAATTGACAATACAATTGACAAATTGACAATTGACAAATTGACAATTGACAAATTGACAATTGACAAATTGACAATTGACAAATTGACAAATTGACAATTGACAAATTGACAATTGACGAATTGACAATTGACAAATTGACAATTGACAAATTGACAATTGACAAATTGACAATTGACAAATTGACAATTGACAAATTGACAATTGACAAATTGACAATTGACAAATTGACAATTGACAAATTGACAAATTGACAATTGACAAATTGACAATTGACAAATTGACAATTGACAAATTGACAATTGACAAATTGACAAATTGACAATTGACAAATTGACAATTGACAAATTGACAATTGACAAATTGACAAATTGACAAATTGACAATTGACAAATTGACAATTGACAATTGACAAATTGACAATTGACAAATTGACAAATTGACAATTGACAAATTGACAATTGACAAATTGACAATTGACAAATCGACAATTGACAAATTGACAATTGACAAATTGACAATTGACAAATTGTCAATTGTCAAATTGTCAATTGTCAAATTGTCAATTGTCAAATTGTCAATTGTCAAATTGTCAATTGTCAAATTGTCAAATTGTCAATTGTTAAATTGCCAATTGTCAAATTGTCAATTGTCGAATTGTCAATTGTCAAATTGTCAAATTGTCAAATTGTCAATTGTCAATTTGTCAATTATCAATTTGTCAATTGTCGATTTGTCAATTTGTCAATTGTCGATTTGTCAATTGTCAATTGTCAATTTGTCAATTGACAATTGTCAATTGTCAATTGTCAATTTGTCAATTGTCAATTGTCAATTGTCAATTGTCAATTTGTCAATTGTCAATTGTCAATTTGTCAATTGTCAAATTGTCAATTGTCAAATTGTCAATTGTCAAATTGTCAATTGTCAAATTGTCAATTGTCAAATTGTCAATTGTCAAATTGTCAATTGTCAAATTGTCAATTGTCAAATTGTCAATTGTCAATTGTCAAATTGTCAATTGTCAAATTGTCAATTGTCAAATTGTCAATTGTCAAATTGTCAATTGTCAAATTGTCAATTGTCAAATTGTCAATTGTCAAATTGTCAATTGTCAAATTGTCAATTGTCAAATTGTCAATTGTCAAATTGTCAATTGTCAAATTGTCAATTGTCAAATTGTCAATTGTCAAATTGTCAATTGTCAAATTGTCAATTGTCAAATTGTCAATTGTCAAATTGTCAATTGTCAAATTGTCAATTGTCAAATTGTCAATTGTCAAATTGTCAATTGTCAAATTGTCAATTGTCAATTTGTCAATTGTGAAATTATCAAATTGTCAATTGTTAAATTGCCAATTGTCAAATTGTCAATTGTCGAATTGTCAATTGTCAAATTGTCAAATTGTCAAATTGTCAAATTGTCAATTGTCAATTTGTCAATTGTCAATTTGTCAATTGTCGATTTGTCAATTTGTCAATTGTCGATTTGTCAATTGTCAATTGTCAATTTGTCAATTGACAATTGTCAATTGTCAATTGTCAATTTGTCAATTGTCAATTGTCAATTTGTCAATTGTCAATTGTCAATTTGTCAATTGTCAATTGTCAATATTTTATTACAATTGTCAATTATAAACAAATTGACAATGGACAGTTGACAAATTGACAATTGACAATTGACAAATTGACAATTGACAATTGACAAATTGACAATTGACAAATTGACAATTGACAATTGACAAATTGACAATTGACAAATTGACAATTGACAAATTGACAATTGACAAATTGACAATTGACAAATTGACAATTGACAAATTGACAATTGACAAATTGACAATTGACAAATTGACAATTGACAAATTGACAATTGACAAATTGACAATTGACAAATTGACAATTGACAAATTGACAATTGACAAATTGACAATTGACAAATTGACAATTGACAAATTGACAATTGACAAATTGACAATTGACAAATTGACAATTGACAATTGACAAATTGACAATTGACAAATTGACAATTGACAAATTGACAATTGACAAATTGACAATTGACAAATTGACAATTGACAATTGACAATTGACAAATTGACAATTGACAAATTGACAATTGACAAATTGACAATTGACAAATTGACAATTGACAAATTGACAATTGACAAATTGACAATTGACAAATTGACAATTGACAAATTGACAATTGACAAATTGACAATTGACAAATTGACAATTGACAAATTGACAATTGACAAATTGACAATTGACAAATTGACAATTGACAAATTGACAATTGACAAATTGACAATTGACAAATTGACAATTGACAAATTGACAATTGACAATTGACAATTGACAAATTGACAATTGACAATTGACAATTGACAAATTGACAATTGACAAATTGACAATTGACAAATTGACAATTGACAAATTGACAATTGACAAATTGACAATTGACAAATTGACAATTGACAAATTAATTGACAATTGACAAATTGACAATTGACAAATTGACAATTGACAAATTGACAATTGACAAATTGACAATTGACAAATTGACAATTGACAAATTGACAATTGACAAATTGACAATTGACAAATTGACAATTGACAAATTGACAATTGACAAATTGACAATTGACAAATTGACAATTGACAAATTGACAATTGACAAATTGACAATTGACAAATTGACAATTGACAAATTGACAATTGACAAATTGACAATTGACAAATTGACAATTGACAAATTGACAATTGACAAATTGACAAATTGACAAATTGACAAATTGACAATTGACAAATTGACAATTGACAAATTGACAATTGACAAATTGACAAATTGACAATTGACAAATTGACAATTGACAAATTGACAATTGACAAATTGACAATTGACAAATTGACAATTGACAAATTGACAATTGACAAATTGACAATTGACAATTGACAATTGACAATTGACAATTGACAAATTGACAATTGACAAATTGACAATTGACAAATTGACAATTGACAAATTGACAATTGACAAATTGACAATTGACAAATTGACAATTGACAAATTGACAATTGACAAATTGACAATTGACAAATTGACAATTGACAAATTGACAATTGTCGAATTGTCAATTGTCAAATTGTCAAATTGTCAAATTGTCAATTGTCAATTTGTCAATTGTCAATTTGTCAATTGTCGATTTGTCAATTTGTCAATTGTCGATTTGTCAATTGTCAATTGTCAATTTGTCAATTGTCAATTTGTCAATTGACAATTGTCAATTGTCAATTGTCAATTTGTCAATTGTCAATTGTCAATTGTCAATTTGTCAATTGTCAATTGTCAATTTGTCAATTGTCAATATTTTATTACAATTGTCAATTATAAACAAATTGACAATGGACAGTTGACAAATTGACAATTGACAATTGACAAATTGACAATTGACAAATTGACAATTGACAATTGACAAATTGACAATTGACAAATTGACAATTGACAATTGACAATTGACAATTGACAAATTGACAATTGACAAATTGACAATTGACAAATTGACAATTGACAAATTGACAATTGACAAATTGACAATTGACAAATTGACAATTGACAAATTGACAATTGACAAATTGACAATTGACAAATTGACAATTGACAAATTGACAATTGACAAATTGACAATTGACAAATTGACAATTGACAAATTGACAATTGACAAATTGACAATTGACAAATTGACAATTGACAAATTGACAATTGACAAATTGACAATTGACAAATTGACAATTGACAAATTGACAATTGACAAATTGACAATTGACAAATTGACAATTGACAAATTGACAATTGACAAATTGACAATTGACAAATTGACAATTGACAAATTGACAAATTGACAATTGACAAATTGACAATTGACAAATTGACAATTGACAAATTGACAAATTGACAAATTGACAATTGACAAATTGACAATTGACAATTGACAAATTGACAATTGACAAATTGACAAATTGACAATTGACAAATTGACAATTGACAAATTGACAAATCGACAATTGACAAATTGACAATTGACAATTGACAAATTGACAATTGACAAATTGACAATTGACAAATTGTCAATTGTCAAATTGTCAATTGTCAAATTGTCAATTGTCAAATTGTCAATTGTCAAATTGTCAATTGTCAAATTGTCAAATTGTCAATTGTTAAATTGCCAATTGTCAAATTGTCAATTGTCGAATTGTCAATTGTCAAATTGTCAAATTGTCAAATTGTCAATTGTCAATTTGTCAATTGTCAATTTGTCAATTGTCGATTTGTCAATTTGTCAATTGTCGATTTGTCAATTGTCAATTGTCAATTGTCAATTTGTCAATTGACAATTGTCAATTGTCAATTGTCAATTTGTCAATTGTCAATTTGTCAATTGTCAATTGTCAATTTGTCAATTGTCAATTGTCAATTTGTCAATTGTCAAATTGTCAATTGTCAAATTGTCAATTGTCAAATTGTCAATTGTCAAATTGTCAATTGTCAATTGTCAATTGTCAATTGTCAAATTGTCAATTGTCAAATTGTCAATTGTCAAATTGTCAATTGTCAAATTGTCAATTGTCAAATTGTCAATTGTCAAATTGTCAATTGTCAAATTGTCAATTGTCAAATTGTCAATTGTCAAATTGTCAATTGTCAAATTGTCAATTGTCAAATTGTCAATTGTCAAATTGTCAATTGTCAAATTGTCAATTGTCAAATTGTCAATTGTCAAATTGTCAATTGTCAAATTGTCAATTGTCAAATTGTCAATTGTCAAATTGTCAATTGTCAAATTGTCAATTGTCAAATTGTCAATTGTCAAATTGTCAATTGTCAAATTGTCAATTGTCAATTTGTCAATTGTGAAATTATCAAATTGTCAATTGTTAAATTGCCAATTGTCAAATTGTCAATTGTCGAATTGTCAATTGTCAAATTGTCAAATTGTCAAATTGTCAAATTGTCAATTGTCAATTTGTCAATTGTCAATTTGTCAATTGTCGATTTGTCAATTTGTCAATTGTCGATTTGTCAATTGTCAATTGTCAATTTGTCAATTGACAATTGTCAATTGTCAATTGTCAATTTGTCAATTGTCAATTGTCAATTGTCAATTTGTCAATTGTCAATTGTCAATTTGTCAATTGTCAATTTGTCAATTGTCAATTGTCAATATTTTATTACAATTGTCAATTATAAACAAATTGACAATGGACAGTTGACAAATTGACAATTGACAATTGACAAATTGACAATTGACAATTGACAAATTGACAATTGACAAATTGACAATTGACAATTGACAAATTGACAATTGACAAATTGACAATTGACAAATTGACAATTGACAAATTGACAATTGACAAATTGACAATTGACAAATTGACAATTGACAAATTGACAATTGACAAATTGACAATTGACAAATTGACAATTGACAAATTGACAATTGACAAATTGACAATTGACAAATTGACAATTGACAAATTGACAATTGACAAATTGACAATTGACAAATTGACAATTGACAATTGACAATTGACAAATTGACAATTGACAATTGACAATTGACAAATTGACAATTGACAAATTGACAATTGACAAATTGACAATTGACAAATTGACAATTGACAAATTGACAATTGACAAATTGACAATTGACAAATTGACAATTGACAAATTGACAATTGACAAATTGACAATTGACAAATTGACAATTGACAAATTGACAATTGACAAATTGACAATTGACAAATTGACAATTGACAAATTGACAATTGACAAATTGACAATTGACAAATTGACAATTGACAAATTGACAATTGACAAATTGACAATTGACAAATTGACAATTGACAAATTGACAAATTGACAATTGACAAATTGACAATTGACAATTGACAATTGACAAATTGACAATTGACAAATTGACAATTGACAAATTGACAATTGACAAATTGACAATTGACAAATTGACAATTGACAAATTGACAATTGACAAATTGACATTGACAATTGACAAATTGACAATTGACAAATTGACAATTGACAAATTGACAATTGACAAATTGACAATTGACAAATTGACAATTGACAAATTGACAATTGACAAATTGACAATTGACAAATTGACAATTGACAAATTGACAATTGACAAATTGACAATTGACAAATTGACAATTGACAAATTGACAATTGACAAATTGACAATTGACAAATTGACAATGACAAATTGACAATTGACAAATTGACAATTGACAAATTGACAAATTGACAATTGACAAATTGACAATTGACAATTGACAAATTGACAATTGACAAATTGACAATTGACAAATTGACAATTGACAATTGACAATTGACAAATTGACAATTGACAAATTGACAATTGACAAATTGACAATTGACAAATTGACAATTGACAAATTGACAATTGACAAATTGACAATTGACAAATTGACAATTGACAAATTGACAATTGACAAATTGACAATTGACAAATTGACAATTGACAAATTGACAATTGACAAATTGACAATTGACAAATTGACAATTGACAAATTGACAATTGACAAATTGACAATTGACAAATTGACAATTGACAAATTGACAATTGACAAATTGACAATTGACAAATTGACAATTGACAAATTGACAATTGACAAATTGACAAATTGACAATTGACAAATTGACAATTGACAAATTGACAATTGACAAATTGACAATTGACAAATTGACAATTGACAAATTGACAATTGACAAATTGACAATTGACAATTGACAAATTGACAATTGACAATTGACAAATTGACAATTGACAAATTGACAAATTGACAAATTGACAATTGACAAATTGACAATTGACAAATTGACAATTGACAAATTGACAATTGACAATTGACAATTGACAATTGACAATTGACAAATTGACAATTGACAAATTGACAATTGACAAATTGACAATTGACAAATTGACAATTGACAAATTGACAATTGACAAATTGACAATTGACAAATTGACAATTGACAAATTGACAAATTGACAATTGACAATTGACAATTGACATTGACAATTGACAATTGACAATTGTCGAATTGTCAATTGTCAAATTGTCAAATTGTCAATTGTCAATTTGTCAATTGTCAATTTGTCAATTGTCGATTTGTCAATTTGTCAATTGTCGATTTGTCAATTGTCAATTGTCAATTGTCAATTTGTCAATTGACAATTGTCAATTGTCAATTGTCAATTTGTCAATTGTCAATTGTCAATTTGTCAATTGTCAATTGTCAATTTGTCAATTGTCAATTGTCAATATTTTATTACAATTGTCAATTATAAACAAATTGACAATGGACAGTTGACAAATTGACAATTGACAATTGACAAATTGACAATTGACAAATTGACAATTGACAATTGACAAATTGACAATTGACAAAATTGACAATTGACAATTGACAAATTGACAATTGACAAATTGACAATTGACAAATTGACAATTGACAAATTGACAATTGACAAATTGACAATTGACAAATTGACAAATTGACAATTGACAAATTGACAATTGACAAATTGACAATTGACAAATTGACAATTGACAAATTGACAATTGACAAATTGACAATTGACAAATTGACAATTGACAAATTGACAATTGACAAATTGACAATTGACAAATTGACAATTGACAAATTGACAAATTGACAATTGACAAATTGACAATTGACAAATTGACAATTGACAAATTGACAAATTGACAATTGACAAATTGACAATTGACAATTGACAAATTGACAATTGACAAATTGACAAATTGACAATTGACAAATTGACAATTGACAAATTGACAATTGACAAATTGACAATTGACAAATCGACAATTGACAAATTGACAATTGACAATTGACAAATTGACAATTGACAAATTGACAATTGACAAATTGTCAATTGTCAAATTGTCAATTGTCAAATTGTCAATTGTCAAATTGTCAATTGTCAAATTGTCAATTGTCAAATTGTCAAATTGTCAATTGTTAAATTGCCAATTGTCAAATTGTCAATTGTCGAATTGTCAATTGTCAAATTGTCAAATTGTCAAATTGTCAATTGTCAATTTGTCAATTGTCAATTTGTCAATTGTCGATTTGTCAATTTGTCAATTGTCGATTTGTCAATTGTCAATTGTCAATTTGTCAATTGACAATTGTCAATTGTCAATTGTCAATTTGTCAATTGTCAATTGTCAATTTGTCAATTGTCAATTGTCAATTTGTCAATTGTCAATTGTCAATTTGTCAATTGTCAAATTGTCAATTGTCAAATTGTCAATTGTCAAATTGTCAATTGTCAAATTGTCAATTGTCAAATTGTCAATTGTCAAATTGTCAATTGTCAAATTGTCAATTGTCAAATTGTCAATTGTCAAATTGTCAATTGACAAATTGACAATTGACAAATTGACAATTGACAAATTGACAATTGACAAATTGACAATTGACAATTGACAAATTGACAATTGACAAATTGACAATTGACAAATTGACAATTGACAAATTGACAATTGACAAATCGACAATTGACAAATTGACAATTGACAATTGACAAATTGACAATTGACAAATTGACAATTGACAAATTGTCAATTGTCAAATTGTCAATTGTCAAATTGTCAATTGTCAAATTGTCAATTGTCAAATTGTCAAATTGTCAATTGTTAAATTGCCAATTGTCAAATTGTCAATTGTCGAATTGTCAATTGTCAAATTGTCAAATTGTCAATTGTCAATTTGTCAATTGTCAATTTGTCAATTGTCGATTTGTCAATTTGTCAATTGTCGATTTGTCAATTGTCAATTGTCAATTTGTCAATTGACAATTGTCAATTGTCAATTGTCAATTTGTCAATTGTCAATTGTCAATTTGTCAATTGTCAATTGTCAATTTGTCAATTGTCAATTGTCAATTTGTCAATTGTCAAATTGTCAATTGTCAAATTGTCAATTGTCAAATTGTCAATTGTCAAATTGTCAATTGTCAAATTGTCAATTGTCAAATTGTCAATTGTCAAATTGTCAATTGTCAAATTGTCAATTGTCAAATTGTCAATTGTCAAATTGTCAATTGTCAAATTGTCAATTGTCAAATTGTCAATTGTCAAATTGTCAATTGTCAAATTGTCAATTGTCAAATTGTCAATTGTCAAATTGTCAATTGTCAAATTGTCAATTGTCAAATTGTCAATTGTCAAATTGTCAATTGTCAAATTGTCAATTGTCAAATTGTCAATTGTCAAATTGTCAATTGTCAAATTGTCAATTGTCAAATTGTCAATTGTCAAATTGTCAATTGTCAAATTGTCAATTGTCAAATTGTCAATTGTCAAATTGTCAATTGTCAAATTGTCAATTGTCAAATTGTCAATTGTCAATTTGTCAATTGTGAAATTATCAAATTGTCAATTGTTAAATTGCCAATTGTCAAATTGTCAATTGTCGAATTGTCAATTGTCAAATTGTCAAATTGTCAAATTGTCAAATTGTCAATTGTCAATTTGTCAATTGTCAATTTGTCAATTGTCGATTTGTCAATTTGTCAATTGTCGATTTGTTAATTGTCAATTGTCAATTTGTCAATTGACAATTGTCAATTGTCAATTGTCAATTTGTCAATTGTCAATTGTCAATTTGTCAATTGTCAATTGTCAATTTGTCAATTGTCAATTTGTCAATTGTCAATTTGTCAATTGTCAATTGTCAATATTTTATTACAATTGTCAATTATAAACAAATTGACAATGGACAGTTGACAAATTGACAATTGACAATTGACAAATTGACAATTGACAATTGACAAATTGACAATTGACAAATTGACAATTGACAATTGACAATTGACAAATTGACAATTGACAAATTGACAATTGACAAATTGACAATTGACAAATTGACAATTGACAAATTGACAATTGACAAATTGACAATTGACAAATTGACAATTGACAATTGACAATTGACAAATTGACAATTGACAAATTGACAATTGACAAATTGACAATTGACAAATTGACAATTGACAAATTGACAATTGACAAATTGACAATTGACAAATTGACAATTGACAAATTGACAATTGACAAATTGACAATTGACAAATTGACAATTGACAAATTGACAATTGACAAATTGACAATTGACAAATTGACAATTGACAAATTGACAATTGACAAATTGACAATTGACAAATTGACAATTGACAAATTGACAATTGACAAATTGACAATTGACAAATTGACAATTGACAAATTGACAATTGACAAATTGACAATTGACAAATTGACAATTGACAAATTGACAATTGACAAATTGACAATTGACAAATTGACAATTGACAAATTGACAATTGACAAATTGACAAATTGACAATTGACAAATTGACAATTGACAAATTGACAATTGACAAATTGACAATTGACAAATTGACAATTGACAAATTGACAATTGACAAATTGACAATTGACAAATTGACAAATTGACAATTGACAATTGACAATTGACAAATTGACAATTGACAAATTGACAATTGACAAATTGACAATTGACAAATTGACAATTGACAAATTGACAATTGACAAATTGACAATTGACAAATTGACAATTGACAAATTGACAATTGACAAATTGACAATTGACAAATTGACAATTGACAAATTGACAATTGACAAATTGACAATTGACAAATTGACAATTGACAATTGACAATTGACAAATTGACAATTGACAAATGACAATTGACAAATTGACAATTGACAAATTGACAATTGACAAATTGACAATTGACAAATTGACAATTGACAAATTGACAATTGACAAATTGACAATTGACAAATTGACAATTGACAAATTGACAAATTGACAATTGACAAATTGACAATTGACAAATTGACAATTGACAAATTGACAATTGACAAATTGACAATTGACAAATTGACAATTGACAAATTGACAATTGACAAATTGACAATTGACAAATTGACAATTATTGACAATTGACAATTGACAATTGACAAATTGACAATTGACAAATTGACAATTGACAAATTGACAATTGACAAATTGACAATTGACAAATTGACAATTGACAAATTGACAATTGACAAATTGACAATTGACAAATTGACAATTGACAAATTGACAATTGACAAATTGACAATTGACAAATTGACAATTGACAAATTGACAATTGACAAATTGACAATTGACAAATTGACAATTGACAAATTGACAATTGACAAATTGACAATTGACAAATTGACAATTGACAATTGACAAATTGACAATTGACAAATTGACAATTGACAAATTGACAATTGACAAATTGACAATTGACAATTGACAAATTGACAATTGACAAATTGACAATTGACAATTGACAAATTGACAATTGACAAATTGACAATTGACAAATTGACAATTGACAATTGACAATTGACAATTGACAATTGACAAATTGACAATTGACAAATTGACAATTGACAATTGACAATGACAAATTGACAATTGACAAATTGACAATTGACAAATTGACAATTGACAAATTGACAATTGACAAATTGACAATTGACAAATTGACAATTGACAAATTGACAATTGACAAATTGACAATTGACAAATTGACAATTGACAAATTGACAATTGTCGAATTGTCAATTGTCAAATTGTCAAATTGTCAAATTGTCAATTGTCAATTTGTCAATTGTCAATTTGTCAATTGTCGATTTGTCAATTTGTCAATTGTCGATTTGTCAATTGTCAATTGTCAATTTGTCAATTGACAATTGTCAATTGTCAATTGTCAATTTGTCAATTGTCAATTGTCAATTTGTCAATTGTCAATTGTCAATTTGTCAATTGTCAATTGTCAATATTTTATTACAATTGTCAATTATAAACAAATTGACAATGGACAGTTGACAAATTGACAATTGACAATTGACAAATTGACAATTGACAAATTGACAATTGACAATTGACAAATTGACAATTGACAAATTGACAATTGACAATTGACAAATTGACAATTGACAAATTGACAATTGACAAATTGACAATTGACAAATTGACAATTGACAAATTGACAATTGACAAATTGACAATTGACAAATTGACAATTGACAAATTGATAATTGACAAATTGACAATTGACAAATTGACAATTGACAAATTGACAATTGACAAATTGACAATTGACAAATTGACAATTGACAAATTGACAATTGACAAATTGACAATTGACAAATTGACAATTGACAAATTGACAATTGACAAATTGACAATTGACAAATTGACAATTGACAAATTGACAATTGACAAATTGACAATTGACAAATTGACAATTGACAAATTGACAATTGACAAATTGACAATTGACAAATTGACAATTGACAATTGACAAATTGACAATTGACAAATTGACAATTGACAAATGACAATTGACAAATTGACAATGAAATTGACAATTGACAATTGACAAATTGACAATTGACAATTGACAATTGACAATTGACAAATTGACAATTGACAATTGACAAATTGACAATTGACAAATTGACAATTGACAAATCGACAATTGACAAATTGACAATTGACAATTGACAAATTGACAATTGACAAATTGACAATTGACAAATTGTCAATTGTCAAATTGTCAATTGTCAAATTGTCAATTGTCAAATTGTCAATTGTCAAATTGTCAATTGTCAAATTGTCAATTGTCAAATTGTCAATTGTCAAATTGTCAAATTGTCAATTGTTAAATTGCCAATTGTCAAATTGTCAATTGTCGAATTGTCAATTGTCAAATTGTCAAATTGTCAAATTGTCAATTGTCAATTTGTCAATTGTCAATTTGTCAATTGTCGATTTGTCAATTTGTCAATTGTCGATTTGTCAATTGTCAATTGTCAATTTGTCAATTGACAATTGTCAATTGTCAATTGTCAATTGTCAATTTGTCAATTGTCAATTGTCAAATTGTCAATTGTCAATTTGTCAATTGTGAAATTATCAAATTGTCAATTGTTAAATTGCCAATTGTCAAATTGTCAATTGTCGAATTGTCAATTGTCAAATTGTCAAATTGTCAAATTGTCAAATTGTCAATTGTCAATTTGTCAATTGTCAATTTGTCAATTGTCGATTTGTCAATTTGTCAATTGTCGATTTGTCAATTGTCAATTGTCAATTTGTCAATTGACAATTGTCAATTGTCAATTGTCAATTTGTCAATTGTCAATTGTCAATTTGTCAATTGTCAATTGTCAATTTGTCAATTGTCAATTGTCAATTTGTCAATTGTCAATTGTCAATATTTTATTACAATTGTCAATTATAAACAAATTGACAATGGACAGTTGACAAATTGACAATTGACAATTGACAAATTGACAATTGACAATTGACAAATTGACAATTGACAATTGACAATTGACAATTGACAATTGACAATTGACAATTGACAAATTGACAATTGACAATTGAATTGACAAATTGACAATTGACAAATTGACAATTGACAAATTGACAATTGACAAATTGACAATTGACAAATTGACAATTGACAAATTGACAATTGACAAATTGACAATTGACAAATTGACAATTGACAAATTGACAATTGACAAATTGACAATTGACAAATTGACAATTGACAAATTGACAATTGACAAATTGACAATTGACAAATTGACAATTGACAAATTGACAATTGACAAATTGACAATTGACAAATTGACAATTGACAAATTGACAATTGACAAATTGACAATTGACAAATTGACAATTGACAAATTGACAATTGACAAATTGACAATTGACAAATTGACAATTGACAAATTGACAATTGACAAATTGACAATTGACAAATTGACAATTGACAAATTGACAATTGACAAATTGACAATTGACAATTGACAATTGACAATTGACAAATTGACAATTGACAAATTGACAATTGACAAATTGACAATTGACAAATTGACAAATTGACAATTGACAAATTGACAAATTGACAATTGACAATTGACAATTGACAAATTGACAATTGACAAATTGACAATTGACAAATTGACAATTGACAAATTGACAAATTGACAATTGACAAATTGACAATTGACAAATTGACAATTGACAAATTGACAATTGACAAATTGACAATTGACAAATTGACAAATTGACAAATTGACAATTGACAAATTGACAAATTGACAATTGACAATTGACAAATTGACAATTGACAAATTGACAAATTGACAATTGACAAATTGACAATTGACAAATTGACAATTGACAAATCGACAATTGACAAATTGACAATTGACAATTGACAAATTGACAATTGACAAATTGACAATTGACAAATTGTCAATTGTCAAATTGTCAATTGTCAAATTGTCAATTGTCAAATTGTCAATTGTCAAATTGTCAATTGTCAAATTGTCAAATTGTCAATTGTTAAATTGCCAATTGTCAAATTGTCAATTGTCGAATTGTCAATTGTCAAATTGTCAAATTGTCAAATTGTCAATTGTCAATTTGTCAATTGTCAATTTGTCAATTGTCGATTTGTCAATTTGTCAATTGTCGATTTGTCAATTGTCAATTGTCAATTTGTCAATTGACAATTGTCAATTGTCAATTGTCAATTGTCAATTGTCAATTTGTCAATTGTCAATTGTCAAATTGTCAATTGTCAATTTGTCAATTGTGAAATTATCAAATTGTCAATTGTTAAATTGCCAATTGTCAAATTGTCAATTGTCGAATTGTCAATTGTCAAATTGTCAAATTGTCAAATTGTCAAATTGTCAATTGTCAATTTGTCAATTGTCAATTTGTCAATTGTCAATTGTCAATATTTTATTACAATTGTCAATTATAAACAAATTGACAATGGACAGTTGACAAATTGACAATTGACAATTGACAAATTGACAATTGACAATTGACAAATTGACAATTGACAAATTGACAATTGACAATTGACAAATTCAAATTGACAATTGACAAATTGACAATTGACAAATTGACAATTGACAAATTGACAATTGACAAATTGACAATTGACAAATTGACAATTGACAAATTGACAATTGACAAATTGACAATTGACAAATTGACAATTGACAAATTGACAATTGACAAATTGACAATTGACAAATTGACAATTGACAAATTGACAATTGACAAATTGACAATTGACAAATTGACAATTGACAAATTGACAATTGACAAATTGACAATTGACAAATTGACAATTGACAAATTGACAATTGACAAATTGACAATTGACAAATTGACAATTGACAAATTGACAATTGACAAATTGACAATTGACAATTGACAATTGACAAATTGACAATTGACATTGACAAATTGACAATTGACAAATTGACAATTGACAAATTGACAATTGACAAATTGACAATTGACAAATTGACAATTGACAAATTGACAATTGACAAATTGACAAATTGACAATTGACAAATTGACAATTGACAAATTGACAATTGACAAATTGACAATTGACAAATTGACAATTGACAAATTGACAATTGACAAATTGACAAATTGACAATTGACAAATTGACAATTGACAAATTGACAAATTGACAAATTGACAATTGACAAATTGACAATTGACAATTGACAAATTGACAATTGACAAATTGACAAATTGACAATTGACAAATTGACAATTGACAAATTGACAATTGACAAATCGACAATTGACAAATTGACAATTGACAATTGACAAATTGACAATTGACAATTGACAAATTGACAATTGACAAATTGACAATTGACAAATTGACAATTGACAAATTGACAATTGACAAATTGACAATTGACAAATTGACAATTGACAAATTGACAATTGACAAATTGACAATTGACAAATTGACAATTGACAAAATTGACAAATTGACAATTGACAAATTGACAATTGACAAATTGACAATTGACAAATTGACAAATTGACAAATTGACAATTGACAAATTGACAATTGACAATTGACAAATTGACAATTGACAAATTGACAAATTGACAATTGACAAATTGACAATTGACAAATTGACAATTGACAAATCGACAATTGACAAATTGACAATTGACAATTGACAAATTGACAATTGACAAATTGACAATTGACAAATTGTCAATTGTCAAATTGTCAATTGTCAAATTGTCAATTGTCAAATTGTCAATTGTCAAATTGTCAATTGTCAAATTGTCAAATTGTCAATTGTTAAATTGCCAATTGTCAAATTGTCAATTGTCGAATTGTCAATTGTCAAATTGTCAAATTGTCAAATTGTCAATTGTCAATTTGTCAATTGTCAATTTGTCAATTGTCGATTTGTCAATTTGTCAATTGTCGATTTGTCAATTGTCAATTGTCAATTTGTCAATTGACAATTGTCAATTGTCAATTGTCAATTTGTCAATTTGTCAATTGTCAATTGTCAATTTGTCAATTGTCAATTGTCAATTTGTCAATTGTCAATTGTCAATTTGTCAATTGTCAATTGTCAATTTGTCAATTGTCAATTGTCAATTTGTCAATTGTCAATTGTCAATTTGTCAATTGTCAATTGTCAATTTGTCAATTGTCAAATTGTCAATTGTCAAATTGTCAATTGTCAAATTGTCAATTGTCAAATTGTCAATTGTCAAATTGTCAATTGTCAAATTGTCAATTGTCAAATTGTCAAATTGTCAATTGTCAAATTGTCAATTGTCAATTGTCAAATTGTCAATTGTCAAATTGTCAATTGTCAAATTGTCAATTGTCAAATTGTCAATTGTCAAATTGTCAATTGTCAAATTGTCAATTGTCAAATTGTCAATTGTCAAATTGTCAATTGTCAAATTGTCAATTGTCAAATTGTCAATTGTCAAATTGTCAATTGTCAAATTGTCAATTGTCAAATTGTCAATTGTCAAATTGTCAATTGTCAAATTGTCAATTGTCAAATTGTCAATTGTCAAATTGTCAATTGTCAAATTGTCAATTGTCAATTGTCAATTGTCAATTTGTCAATTGTCAATTTGTCAATTGTCAATTTGTCAATTGTCAATTTGTCAATTGTCAATTTGTCAATTGTCAATTGTCAATTTGTCAATTGTCAATTTGTCAATTGACAATTGTCAATTGTCAATTGTCAATTTGTCAATTGTCAATTGTCAATTTGTCAATTGTCAATTGTCAATTTGTCAATTGTCAATTGTCAATATTTTATTACAATTGTCAATTATAAACAAATTGACAATGGACAGTTGACAAATTGACAATTGACAATTGACAAATTGACAATTGACAATTGACAAATTGACAATTGACAAATTGACAATTGACAATTGACAAATTGACAATTGACAAATTGACAATTGACAAATTGACAATTGACAAATTGACAATTGACAAATTGACAATTGACAAATTGACAATTGACAAATTGACAATTGACAAATTGACAATTGACAATTGACAAATTGACAATTGACAAATTGACAATTGACAAATTGACAATTGACAAATTGACAATTGACAAATTGACAATTGACAAATTGACAATTGACAAATTGACAATTGACAAATTGACAATTGACAAATTGACAATTGACAAATTGACAATTGACAAATTGACAATTGACAAATTGACAATTGACAAATTGACAATTGACAAATTGACAATTGACAAATTGACAATTGACAAATTGACAATTGACAAATTGACAATTGACAAATTGACAATTGACAAATTGACAATTGACAAATTGACAATTGACAAATTGACAATTGACAAATTGACAATTGACAAATTGACAATTGACAAATTGACAATTGACAAATTGACAATTGACAAATTGACAATCGACAAATTGACAATTGACAAATTGACAATTGACAAATTGACAATTGACAAATTGACAATTGACAATTGACAAATTGACAAATTGACAATTGACAAATTGACAATTGACAAATTGACAATTGACAAATTGACAATTGACAAATTGACAATTGACAAATTGACAATTGACAAATTGACAATTGACAAATTGACAATTGACAAATTGACAATTGACAAATTGACAATTGACAAATTGACAATTGACAAATTGACAATTGACAAATTGACAATTGACAAATTGACAATTGACAAATTGTCAATTGTCAAATTGTCAATTGTCAAATTGTCAATTGTCAAATTGTCAATTGTCAAATTGTCAATTGTCAAATTGTCAATTGTCAATTTGTCAATTGTCAATTTGTCAATTGTCAATTTGTCAATTGTCAATTTGTCAATTGTCAATTTGTCAATTGTCAATTGTCAATTTGTCAATTGTCAATTTGTCAATTGACAATTGTCAATTGTCAATTGTCAATTTGTCAATTGTCAATTGTCAATTTGTCAATTGTCAATTGTCAATTTGTCAATTGTCAATTGTCAATATTTTATTACAATTGTCAATTATAAACAAATTGACAATGGACAGTTGACAAATTGACAATTGACAATTGACAAATTGACAATTGACAATTGACAAATTGACAATTGACAAATTGACAATTGACAATTGACAAATTGACAATTGACAAATTGACAATTGACAAATTGACAATTGACAAATTGACAATTGACAAATTGACAATTGACAAATTGACAATTGACAAATTGACAATTGACAAATTGACAATTGACAAATTGACAATTGACAAATTGACAATTGACAAATTGACAATTGACAAATTGACAATTGACAAATTGACAATTGACAAATTGACAATTGACAAATTGACAATTGACAAATTGACAATTGACAAATTGACAATTGACAAATTGACAATTGACAAATTGACAATTGACAAATTGACAATTGACAAATTGACAATTGACAAATTGACAATTGACAAATTGACAATTGACAAATTGACAATTGACAAATTGACAATTGACAAATTGACAATGACAAATTGACAATTGACAAATTGACAATTGACAAATTGACAATTGACAAATTGACAATTGACAATTGACAATTGACAAATTGACAATTGACAAATTGACAATTGACAAATGACAATTGACAATTGACAATGACAATTGACAATTGACAAATTGACAATTGAATGACAAATTGACAATTGACAAATTGACAATTGACAAATTGACAATTGACAAATTGACAATTGACAAATTGACAATTGACAAATTGACAATTGACAAATTGACAATTGACAAATTGACAATTGACAAATTGACAATTGACAAATTGACAATTGACAAATTGACAATTGACAAATTGACAATTGACAATTGACAATTGACAAATTGACAATTGACAATTGACAATTGACAAATTGACAATTGACAAATTGACAATTGACAAATTGACAATTGACAAATTGACAATTGACAAATTGACAATTGACAATTGACAATTGACAAATTGACAATTGACAAATTGACAATTGACAAATTGACAATTGACAAATTGACAATTGACAAATTGACAATTGACAAATTGACAATTGACAAATTGACAATTGACAAATTGACAATTGACAAATTGACAATTGACAAATTGACAATTGACAAATTGACAATTGACAAATTGACAATTGACAATTGACAATTGACAAATTGACAATTGACAATTGACAAATTGACAATTGACAAATTGACAATTGACAAATTGACAATTGACAAATTGACAATTGACAATTGACAATTGACAATTGACAATTGACAATTGACAAATTGACAATTGACAATTGACAATTGACAATTGACAATTGACAATTGACAATTGACAAATTGACAATTGACAAATTGACAATTGACAAATTGACAATTGACAATTGACAATTGACAAATTGACAAGACAAATTGACAATTGACAAATTGACAATTGACAAATTGACAATTGACAAATTGACAATTGACAAATTGACAATTGACAAATTGACAATTGACAAATTGACAATTGACAAATTGACAATTGACAAATTGACAATTGACAAATTGACAATTGACAAATTGACAATTGACAAATTGACAATTGACAAATTGACAATTGACAAATTGACAATTGACAAATTGACAATTGACAAATTGACAATTGACAAATTGACAATTGACAAATTGACAATTGACAAATTGACAATTGACAAATTGACAATTGACAAATTGACAATTGACAAATTGACAATTGACAAATTGACAATTGACAAATTGACAATTGACAAATTGACAATTGACAAATTGACAATTGACAAATTGACAATTGACAAATTGACAATTGACAAATTGACAATTGACAAATTGACAATTGACAAATTGACAATTGACAAATTGACAATTGACAAATTGACAATTGACAAATTGACAATTGACAAATTGACAATGATTGACAAATTGACAATTGACAAATTGACAATTGACAAATTGACAATTGACAAATTGACAATTGACAAATTGACAATTGACAAATTGACAATTGACAAATTGACAATTGACAAATTGACAATTGACAAATTGACAATTGACAAATTGACAATTGACAAATTGACAATTGACAAATTGACAATTGACAAATTGACAATTGACAATTGTCAATTTGTCAATTGTCAATTTGTCAATTGTCAATTTGTCAATTGTCAATTTGTCAATTGTCAATTTGTCAATTGTCAATTTGTCAATTGTCAATTTGTCAATTGTCAATTTGTCAATTGTCAATTTGTCAATTGTCAATTTGTCAATTGTCAATTGTCAATTTGTCAATTGTCAATTTGTCAATTGACAATTGTCAATTGTCAATTGTCAATTTGTCAATTGTCAATTGTCAATTTGTCAATTGTCAATTGTCAATTTGTCAATTGTCAATTGTCAATATTTTATTACAATTGTCAATTATAAACAAATTGACAATGGACAGTTGACAAATTGACAATTGACAATTGACAAATTGACAATTGACAATTGACAAATTGACAATTGACAAATTGACAATTAATGACAAATGACAATTGACAAATTGACAATTGACAAATTGACAATTGACAAATTGACAATTGACAAATTGACAATTGACAAATTGACAATTGACAAATTGACAATTGACAAATTGACAATTGACAAATTGACAATTGACAAATTGACAATTGACAAATTGACAATTGACAAATTGACAATTGACAAATTGACAATTGACAAATTGACAATTGACAAATTGACAATTGACAAATTGACAATTGACAAATTGACAATTGACAAATTGACAATTGACAAATTGACAATTGACAAATTGACAATTGACAAATTGACAATTGACAAATTGACAATTGACAAATTGACAATTGACAAATTGACAATTGACAATTGACAATTGACAATTGACAAATTGACAATTGACAATTGACAATTGACAATTGACAAATTGACAATTGACAAATTGACAATTGACAAATTGACAATTGACAAATTGACAATTGACAATTGACAATTGACAATTGACAATTGACAAATTGACAATTGACAAATTGACAATTGACAAATTGACAATTGACAAATTGACAATTGACAAATTGACAATTGACAAATTGACAATTGACAAATTGACAATTGACAAATTGACAATTGACAAATTGACAATTGACAAATTGACAAATTGACAATTGACAAATTGACAATTGACAAATTGACAATTGACAAATTGACAAATTGACAAATTGACAATTGACAAATTGACAATTGACAATTGACAAATTGACAATTGACAAATTGACAAATTGACAATTGACAAATTGACAATTGACAAATTGACAATTGACAAATCGACAATTGACAAATTGACAATTGACAATTGACAAATTGACAATTGACAATTGACAATTGACAATTGACAAATTGATTGACAATTGACAAATTGACAATTGACAAATTGACAATTGACAAATTGACAATTGACAAATTGACAATTGACAAATTGACAATTGACAAATTGACAATTGACAAATTGACAATTGACAAATTGACAATTGACAAATTGACAATTGACAAATTGACAATTGACAAATTGACAATTGTCAAATTGTCAATTGTCAAATTGTCAATTGTCAAATTGTCAATTGTCAAATTGTCAATTGTCAAATTGTCAATTGTCAAATTGTCAATTGTCAAATTGTCAATTGTCAAATTGTCAATTGTCAAATTGTCAATTGTCAAATTGTCAATTGTCAAATTGTCAATTGTCAAATTGTCAATTGTCAAATTGTCAATTGCGAAATTGTCAATTGTCAAATTGTCAATTGCCAAATTGTCAATTGCCAAATTGTCAATTGTCAAATTGTCAATTGTCAAATTGTCAATTGTCAAATTGTCAATTGTCAAATTGTCAATTGTCAAATTGTCAAATTGTCAATTGTCAAATTGTCAATTGTCAAATTGTCAATTGTCAAATTGTCAATTGTCAAATTGTCAATTGTCAAATTGTCAATTGTCAAATTGTCAATTGTCAAATTGTCAATTGTCAAATTGTCAATTGTCAAATTGTCAATTGTCAAATTGTCAATTGTCAAATTGTCAATTGTCAAATTGTCAATTGTCAAATTGTCAATTGTCAAATTGTCAATTGTCAAATTGTCAATTGTCAAATTGTCAATTGTCAAATTGTCAAATTGTCAATTGTCAAATTGTCAATTGTCAAATTGTCAATTGTCAAATTGTCAATTGTCAAATTGTCAATTGTCAAATTGTCAATTGTCAAATTGTCAATTGTCAAATTGTCAATTGTCAAATTGTCAATTGTCAAATTGTCAATTGTCAAATTGTCAATTGTCAAATTGTCAATTGTCAAATTGTCAATTGTCAAATTGTCAATTGTCAATTGTCAATATTTTATTACAATTGTCAATTATAAACAAATTGACAATGGACAGTTGACAAATTGACAATTGACAATTGACAAATTGACAATTGACAAATTGACAATTGACAATTGACAAATTGACAATTGACAAATTGACAATTGACAATTGACAAATTGACAATTGACAAATTGACAATTGACAAATTGACAATTGACAAATTGACAATTGACAAATTGACAATTGACAAATTGACAATTGACAAATTGACAATTGACAAATTGACAATTGACAAATTGACAATTGACAAATTGACAATTGACAAATTGACAATTGACAAATTGACAATTGACAAATTGACAATTGACAAATTGACAATCGACAAATTGACAATTGACAAATTGACAATTGACAATTGACATTGACAAATTGACAATTGACAAATTGACAATTGACAAATTGACAATTGACAAATTGACAAATTGACAAATTGACAATTGACAATTGACAAATTGACAATTGACAATTGACAATTGACAAATTGACAATTGACAATTGACAAATTGACAATTGACAAATTGACAATTGACAAATTGACAATTGACAAATTGACAATTGACAAATTGACAATTGACAAATTGACAATTGACAAATTGACAATTGACAAATTGACAATTGACAAATTGACAATTGACAAATTGACAATTGACAAATTGACAATTGACAAATTGACAATTGACAAATTGACAATTGACAAATTGACAATTGACAAATTGGACAATTGACAAATTGACAATTGACAAATTGACAATTGACAAATTGACAATTGACAAATTGACAATTGACAAATTGACAATTGACAAATTGACAATTGACAATTGACAAATTGACAATTGACAAATTGACAATTGACAAATTGACAATTGACAAATTGACAATTGACAAATTGACAATTGACAAATTGACAATTGACAAATTGACAATTGACAAATTGACAATTGACAATTGACAAATTGACAAATTGACAATTGACAAATTGACAATTGACAATTGACAATGACAATTGACAATAATTGACAATTGACAATTGACAAATTGACAATTGACAATTGACAAATTGACAATTGACAAATTGACAATTGACGAATTGACAATTGACAAATTGACAATTGACAAATTGACAATTGACAAATTGACAATTGACAAATTGACAATTGACAAATTGACAATAGTCAAATTGTCAATAGTCAAATTGTCAATTGTCAAATTGTCAATTGTCAAATTGTCAATTGTCAAATTGTCAATTGTCAAATTGTCAATTGTCAAATTGTCAATTGTCAAATTGTCAATTGTCAAATTGTCAATTGTCAAATTGTCAATTGTCAAATTGTCAATTGTCAAATTGTCAATTGTCAAATTGTCAATTGTCAAATTGTCAATTGTCAAATTGTCAATTGACAAATTGACAATTGACAAATTGACAATTGACAAATTGACAATTGACAAATTGACAATTGACAAATTGACAATTGACAAATTGACAATTGACAAATTGACAAATTGACAATTGACAAATTGACAATTGACAAATTGACAATTGACAAATTGACAATTGACAAATTGACAATTGACAAATTGACAATTGACAAATTGACAATTGACAAATTGACAATTGACAAATTGACAATTGACAAATTGACAATGACAAATTGACAATTGACAAATTGACAATTGACAAATTGACAATTGACAAATTGACAAATTGACAATTGACAAATTGACAATTGACAAATTGACAATTGACAAATTGACAATTGACAAATTGACAATTGACAAATTGACAATTGACAAATTGACAATTGACAAATTGACAATTGACAAATTGACAATTGACAAATTGACAATTGACAAATTGACAATTGACAAATTGACAATTGACAAATTGACAATTGACAAATTGACAATTGACAAATTGACAATTGACAATTGACAATTGACAAATTGACAATTGGACAAATTGACAATTGACAAATTGACAATTGACAAATTGACAATTATTGACAATTGACAAATTGACAATTGACAAATTGACAATTGACAAATTGACAATTGACAAATTGACAATTGACAAATTGACAATTGACAAATTGACAATTGACAAATTGACAATTGACAAATTGACAATTGACAATTGACAATTGACAATTGACAAATTGACAATTGACAAATTGACAAATTGACAATTGACAAATTGACAATTGACAATTGACAAATTGACAATTGACAAATTGACAAATTGACAATTGACAAATTGACAATTGACAAATTGACAATTGACAAATCGACAATTGACAAATTGACAATTGACAATTGACAAATTGACAATTGACAATTGACAAATTGACAATTGACAAATTGACAATTGACAAATTGACAATTGACAATTGACAAATTGACAATTGACAAATTGACAATTGACAAATTGACAATTGACAAATTGACAATTGACAAATTGACAATTGACAAATTGACAATTGACAAATTGACAATTGACAAATTGACAATTGTCGAATTGTCAATTGTCAATTGTCAAATTGTCAAATTGTCAATTGTCAATTGTCAATTTGTCAATTGTCAATTTGTCAATTGTCGATTTGTCAATTTGTCAATTGTCGATTTGTCAATTGTCAATTGTCAATATTTTATTACAATTGTCAATTATAAACAAATTGACAATGGACAGTTGACAAATTGACAATTGACAATTGACAAATTGACAATTGACAAATTGACAATTGACAATTGACAATTGACAATTGACAAATTGACAATTGACAATTGACAAATTGACAATTGACAAATTGACAATTGACAAATTGACAATTGACAAATTGACAATTGACAAATTGACAATTGACAAATTGACAATTGACAAATTGACAATTGACAAATTGACAATTGACAAATTGACAATTGACAAATTGACAATTGACAAATTGACAATTGACAAATTGACAATTGACAAATTGACAATTGACAAATTGACAATTGACAAATTGACAATTGACAATTGACAATTGACAAATTGACAAATTGACAATTGACAAATTGACAATTGACAAATTGACAATTGACAAATTGACAATTGACACATTGACAAATTGACAATTGACAAATTGACAATTGACAAATTGACAATTGACAAATTGACAAATTGACAAATTGACAATTGACAAATTGACAATTGACAATTGACAAATTGACAATTGACAAATTGACAAATTGACAATTGACAAATTGACAATTGACAAATTGACAATTGACAAATCGACAATTGACAAATTGACAATTGACAATTGACAAATTGACAATTGACAAATTGACAATTGACAAATTGTCAATTGTCAAATTGTCAATTGTCAAATTGTCAATTGTCAAATTGTCAATTGTCAAATTGTCAATTGTCAAATTGTCAAATTGTCAATTGTTAAATTGCCAATTGTCAAATTGTCAATTGTCGAATTGTCAATTGTCAAATTGTCAAATTGTCAATTGTCAATTGTCAATTTGTCAATTGTCAATTTGTCAATTGTCGATTTGTCAATTTGTCAATTGTCGATTTGTCAATTGTCAATTGTCAATTTGTCAATTGACAATTGTCAATTGTCAATTGTCAATTTGTCAATTGTCAATTGTCAATTTGTCAATTGTCAATTGTCAAGTGTCAATTTGTCAATTGTCAATTGTCAATTTGTCAATTGTCAAATTGTCAATTGTCAAATTGTCAATTGTCAAATTGTCAATTGTCAAATTGTCAATTGTCAAATTGTCAATTGTCAAATTGTCAATTGTCAAATTGTCAATTGTCAAATTGTCAATTGTCAAATTGTCAATTGTCAAATTGTCAATTGTCAAATTGTCAATTGTCAAATTGTCAATTGTCAAATTGTCAATTGTCAAATTGTCAATTGTCAAATTGTCAATTGTCAAATTGTCAATTGTCAAATTGTCAATTGTCAATTGTCAAATTGTCAATTGTCAAATTGTCAATTGTCAAATTGTCAATTGTCAAATTGTCAATTGTCAAATTGTCAATTGTCAAATTGGTCAATTGTCAAATTGTCAATTGTCAAATTGTCAATTGTCAATTGTCAAATTGTCAATTGTCAAATTGTCAATTGTCAAATTGTCAATTGTCAAATTGTCAATTGTCAAATTGTCAATTGTCAATTTGTCAATTGTGAAATTATCAAATTGTCAATTGTTAAATTGCCAATTGTCAAATTGTCAATTGTCGAATTGTCAATTGTCAAATTGTCAAATTGTCAAATTGTCAAATTGTCAATTGTCAATTTGTCAATTGTCAATTTGTCAATTGTCGATTTGTCAATTTGTCAATTGTCGATTTGTCAATTGTCAATTGTCAATTTGTCAATTGACAATTGTCAATTGTCAATTGTCAATTTGTCAATTGTCAATTGTCAATTTGTCAATTGTCAATTGTCAATTTGTCAATTGTCAATTGTCAATATTTTATTACAATTGTCAATTATAAACAAATTGACAATGGACAGTTGACAAATTGACAATTGACAAATTGACAATTGACAATTGACAAATTGACAATTGACAAATTGACAATTGACAATTGACAAATTGACAATTGACAAATTGACAATTGACAAATTGACAATTGACAAATTGACAATTGACAAATTGACAATTGACAAATTGACAATTGACAAATTGACAATTGACAAATTGACAATTGACAAATTGACAATTGACAAATTGACAATTGACAAATTGACAATTGACAAATTGACAATTGACAAATTGACAATTGACAAATTGACAATTGACAAATTGACAATTGACAAATTGACAATTGACAAATTGACAATTGACAAATTGACAATTGACAAATTGACAATTGACAAATTGAGAATTGACAATTGACAAATTGACAATTGACAATTGACAATTGACAAATTGACAATTGACAAATTGACAATTGACAAATTGACAATTGACAAATTGACAATTGACAATTGACAAATTGACAATTGACAAATTGACAATTGACAAATTGACAATTGACAAATTGACAATTGACAAATTGACAATTGACAAATTGACAATTGACAAATTGACAAATTGACAATTGACAAATTGACAATTGACAAATTGACAATTGACAAATTGACAATTGACAATTGACAATTGACAAATTGACAATTGACAATTGACAATTGACAATTGACAAATTGACAATTGACAATTGACAAATTGACAATTGACAAATTGACAATTGACAAATTGACAATTGACAAATTGACAATTGACAATTGACAATTGACAATTGACAAATTGACAATTGACAATTGACAAATTGACAATTGACAAATTGACAATTGACAAATTGACAATTGACAAATTGACAATTGACAAATTGACAATTGACAAATTGACAATTGACAAATTGACAATTGACAAATTGACAATTGACAAATTGACAATTGACTAATTGACAATTGACAAATTGACAATTGACAAATTGACAATTGACAAATTGACAATTGTCGAATTGTCAATTGTCAAATTGTCAAATTGTCAAATTGTCAATTGTCAATTTGTCAATTGTCAATTTGTCAATTGTCGATTTGTCAATTTGTCAATTGTCGATTTGTCAATTGTCAATTGTCAATTTGTCAATTGACAATTGTCAATTGTGAATTGTCAATTTGTCAATTGTCAATTGTCAATTTGTCAATTGTCAATTGTCAATTTGTCAATTGTCAATTGTCAATATTTTATTACAATTGTCAATTATAAACAAATTGACAATGGACAGTTGACAAATTGACAATTGACAATTGACAAATTGACAATTGACAAATTGACAATTGACAATTGACAAATTGACAATTGACAAATTGACAATTGACAATTGACAAATTGACAATTGACAAATTGACAATTGACAAATTGACAATTGACAAATTGACAATTGACAAATTGACAATTGACAAATTGACAATTGACAATTGACAATTGACAATTGACAAATTGACAATTGACAAATTGACAAATTGACAAATTGACAATTGACAAATTGACAATTGACAATTGACAAATTGACAATTGACAAATTGACAAATTGACAATTGACAAATTGACAATTGACAAATTGACAATTGACAAATCGACAATTGACAAATTGACAATTGACAATTGACAAATTGACAATTGACAAATTGACAATTGACAAATTGACAATTGACAATTGACAAATTGACAATTGACAAATTGACAATTGACAAATTGTCAATTGTCAAATTGTCAATTGTCAAATTGTCAATTGTCAAATTGTCAATTGTCAAATTGTCAATTGTCAATTTGTCAATTGTCAATTTGTCAATTGTCGATTTGTCAATTTGTCAATTGTCAATTGTCAATTTGTCAATTGACAATTGTCAATTGTCAATTGTCAATTTGTCAATTGTCAATTGTCAATTTGTCAATTGTCAATTGTCAATTTGTCAATTGTCAATTGTCAATTTGTCAATTGTCAAATTGTCAATTGTCAAATTGTCAATTGTCAAATTGTCAATTGTCAAATTGTCAATTGTCAAATTGTCAATTGTCAAATTGTCAATTGTCAAATTGTCAATTGTCAAATTGTCAATTGTCAAATTGTCAATTGTCAAATTGTCAATTGTCAAATTGTCAATTGTCAAATTGTCAATTGTCAAATTGTCAATTGTCAAATTGTCAATTGTCAAATTGTCAATTGTCAAATTGTCAATTGTCAAATTGTCAATTGTCAAATTGTCAATTGTCAAATTGTCAATTGTCAAATTGTCAATTGTCAAATTGTCAATTGTCAAATTGTCAATTGTCAAATTGTCAATTGTCAAATTGTCAATTGTCAAATTGTCAATTGTCAAATTGTCAATTGTCAAATTGTCAATTGTCAAATTGTCAATTGTCAAATTGTCAATTGTCAAATTGTCAATTGTCAAATTGTCAATTGTCAAATTGTCAATTGTCAAATTGTCAATTGTCAAATTGTCAATTGTCAATTTGTCAATGTGAAATTATCAAATTGTCAATTGTTAATTGCCAATTGTCAAATTGTCAATTGTCGAATTGTCAATTGTCAAATTGTCAAATTGTCAAATTGTCAAATTGTCAATTGTCAATTTGTCAATTGTCAATTTGTCAATTGTCGATTTGTCAATTTGTCAATTGTCGATTTGTCAATTGTCAATTGTCAATTTGTCAATTGACAATTGTCAATTGTCAATTGTCAATTTGTCAATTGTCAATTGTCAATTTGTCAATTGTCAATTGTCAATTTGTCAATTGTCAATTGTCAATATTTTATTACAATTGTCAATTATAAACAAATTGACAATGGACAGTTGACAAATTGACAATTGACAATTGACAAATGACAATTGACAATTGACAAATTGACAATTGACAAATTGACAATTGACAATTGACAATTGACAATTGACAATTGACAATCAATTGACAATTGACAATGACAAATTGACAATTGACAAATTGACAATTGACAAATTGACAATTGACAAATTGACAATTGACAAATTGACAATTGACAAATTGACAATTGACAAATTGACAATTGACAAATTGACAATTGACAAATTGACAATTGACAAATTGACAATTGACAAATTGACAATTGACAAATTGACAATTGACAAATTGACAATTGACAAATTGACAATTGACAAATTGACAATTGACAAATTGACAATTGACAAATTGACAATTGACAATGACAATTGACAATTGACAATTGACAAATTGACAATTGACAAATTGACAATTGACAAATTGACAATTGACAAATTGACAATTGACAAATTGACAATTGACAAATTGACAATTGACAAATTGACAATTGACAAATTGACAATTGACAAATTGACAATTGACAAATTGACAATTGACAAATTGACAATTGACAAATTGACAATTGACAAATTGACAATTGACAAATTGACAATTGACAAATTGACAAATTGACAATTGACAAAATTGACAAATTGACAAATTGACAATTGACAAATTGACAATTGACAAATTGACAATTGACAAATTGACAATTGACAAATTGACAATTGACAAATTGACAATTGACAAATTGACAATTGACAAATTGACAATTGACAAATTGACAATTGACAAATTGACAATTGACAAATTGACAATTGACAAATTGACAATTGACAATTGACAATTGACAAATTGACAATTGACAAATTGACAATTGACAATTGACAAATTGACAATTGACAAATTGACAATTGACAAATTGACAAATTGACAATTGACAAATTGACAATTGACAAATTGACAATTGACAAATTGACAATTGACAAATTGACAATTGACAAATTGACAATTGACAAATTGACAATTGACAAATTGACAATTGACAATTGACAAATTGACAATTGACAAATTGACAATTGACAAATTGACAAATTGACAAATTGACAAATTGACAATTGACAAATTGACAATTGACAAATTGACAATTGACAAATTGACAATTGACAAATTGACAATTGACAAATTGACAATTGACAAATTGACAATTGACAAATTGACAATTGACAAATTGACAATTGACAAATTGACAATTGACAAATTGACAATTGACAATTGACAAATTGACAATTGACAAATTGACAAATTGACAATTGACAAATTGACAATTGACAAATTGACAATTGACAAATTGACAATTGACAAATTGACAATTGACAAATTGACAATTGACAAATTGACAATTGACAAATTGACAATTGACAAATTGACAATTGACAAATTGACAATTGACAAATTGACAATTGACAAATTGACAATTGACAAATTGACAATTGACAAATTGACAATTGACAAATTGACAATTGACAAATTGACAATTGACAAATTGACAATTGACAAATTGACAATTGACAAATTGACAATTGACAAATTGACAATATTGACAAATTGACAATTGACAAATTGACAATTGACAAATTGACAATTGACAAATTGACAATTGACAAATTGACAATTGACAAATTGACAATTGACAAATTGACAATTGACAAATTGACAATTGACAAATTGACAATTGACAATTGACAAATTGACAATTGACAAATTGACAATTGACAAATTGACAATTGACAAATTGACAATTGACAAATTGACAATTGACAAATTGACAATTGACAAATTGACAATTGACAATTGACAAATTGACAATTGACAAATTGACAATTGACAAATTGACAATTGACAAATTGACAAATTGACAAATTGACAATTGACAAATTGACAATTGACAATTGACAAATTGACAATTGACAAATTGACAAATTGACAATTGACAAATTGACAATTGACAAATTGACAATTGACAAATCGACAATTGACAAATTGACAATTGACAATTGACAATTGACAATTGACAATTGACAATTGACAATTGACAAATTGACAAATTGACAATTGACAAATTGACAATTGACAAATTGACAATTGACAAATTGACAATTGACAAATTGACAATTGACAAATTGACAATTGACAAATTGACAATTGACTAATTGACAATTGACAAATTGACAATTGACAAATTGACAATTGACAAATTGACAATTGTCGAATTGTCAATTGTCAAATTGTCAAATTGTCAAATTGTCAATTGTCAATTTGTCAATTGTCAATTTGTCAATTGTCGATTTGTCAATTTGTCAATTGTCGATTTGTCAATTGTCAATTGTCAATTTGTCAATTGACAATTGTCAATTGTCAATTGTCAATTTGTCAATTGTCAATTGTCAATTTGTCAATTGTCAATTGTCAATTGTCAATTTGTCAATTGTCAATTGTCAATATTTTATTACAATTGTCAATTATAAACAAATTGACAATGGACAGTTGACAAATTGACAATTGACAATTGACAAATTGACAATTGACAAATTGGACAATTGAACAATTGACAATTGACAAATTGACAATTGACAATTGACAAATTGACAATTGACAAATTGACAATTGACAAATTGACAATTGACAAATTGACAATTGACAAATTGACAATTGACAAATTGACAATTGACAAATTGACAATTGACAAATTGACAATTGACAAATTGACAATTGACAAATTGACAATTGACAAATTGACAAATTGACAAATTGACAATTGACAAATTGACAATTGACAATTGACAAATTGACAATTGACAAATTGACAAATTGACAATTGACAAATTGACAATTGACAAATTGACAATTGACAAATCGACAATTGACAAATTGACAATTGACAATTGACAAATTGACAATTGACAAATTGACAATTGACAAATTGACAATTGACAATTGACAAATTGACAATTGACAAATTGACAATTGACAAATTGTCAATTGTCAAATTGTCAATTGTCAAATTGTCAATTGTCAAATTGTCAATTGTCAAATTGTCAATTGTCAATTTGTCAATTGTCAATTTGTCAATTGTCGATTTGTCAATTTGTCAATTGTCAATTGTCAATTTGTCAATTGACAATTGTCAATTGTCAATTGTCAATTTGTCAATTGTCAATTGTCAATTTGTCAATTGTCAATTGTCAATTTGTCAATTGTCAATTGTCAATTTGTCAATTGTCAAATTGTCAATTGTCAAATTGTCAATTGTCAAATTGTCAATTGTCAAATTGTCAATTGTCAAATTGTCAATTGTCAAATTGTCAATTGTCAAATTGTCAATTGTCAAATTGTCAATTGTCAAATTGTCAATTGTCAAATTGTCAATTGTCAAATTGTCAATTGTCAAATTGTCAATTGTCAAATTGTCAATTGTCAAATTGTCAATTGTCAAATTGTCAATTGTCAAATTGTCAATTGTCAAATTGTCAATTGTCAAATTGTCAATTGTCAAATTGTCAATTGTCAAATTGTCAATTGTCAAATTGTCAATTGTCAAATAATGTCAAATTGTCAATTGTCAAATTGTCAATTGTCAAATTGTCAATTGTCAAATTGTCAATTGTCAAATTGTCAATTGTCAAATTGTCAATTGTCAAATTGTCAATTGTCAAATTGTCAATTGTCAATTTGTCAATTGTGAAATTATCAAATTGTCAATTGTTAAATTGCCAATTGTCAAATTGTCAATTGTCGAATTGTCAATTGTCAAATTGTCAAATTGTCAAATTGTCAAATTGTCAATTGTCAATTTGTCAATTGTCAATTTGTCAATTGTCGATTTGTCAATTTGTCAATTGTCGATTTGTCAATTGTCAATTGTCAATTTGTCAATTGACAATTGTCAATTGTCAATTGTCAATTTGTCAATTGTCAATTGTCAATTGTCAATTTGTCAATTGTCAATTGTCAATTTGTCAATTGTCAATTGTCAATATTTTATTACAATTGTCAATTATAAACAAATTGACAATGGACAGTTGACAAATTGACAATTGACAATTGACAAATTGACAATTGACAATTGACAAATTGACAATTGACAATTGACAATTGACAATTGACAAATTGACAATTGACAAATTGACAATTGACAAATTGACAATTGACAAATTGACAATTGACAAATTGACAATTGACATACAATTGACAATTGACAAATTGACAATTGACAAATTGACAATTGACAAATTGACAATTGACAAATTGACAATTGACAAATTGACAATTGACAAATTGACAATTGACAAATTGACAATTGACAAATTGACAATTGACAAATTGACAATTGACAAATTGACAATTGACAAATTGACAATTGACAAATTGACAATTGACAAATTGACAATTGACAAATTGACAATTGACAAATTGACAATTGACAAATTGACAATTGACAAATTGACAATTGACAAATTGACAATTGACAAATTGACAATTGACAAATTGACAATTGACAAATTGACAATTGACAAATTGACAATTGACAAATTGACAATTGACAAATTGACAATTGACAAATTGACAATTGACAAATTGACAATTGACAAATTGACAATTGACAATATTGACAATTGACAAATTGACAATTGACAAATTGACAATTGACAAATTGACAATGAATTGACAAATTGACAATTGACAAATTGACAATTGACAAATTGACAATTGACAATTGACAATTGACAAATTGACAATTGACAAATTGACAATTGACAAATTGACAATTGACAAATTGACAATTGACAAATTGACAATTGACAAATTGACAATTGACAAATTGACAATTGACAAATTGACAATTGACAATTGACAATTGACAATTGACAAATTGACAATTGACAAATTGACAATTGACAAATTGACAATTGACAAATTGACAATTGACAAATTGACAATTGACAAATTGACAATTGACAAATTGACAAATTGACAATTGACAAATTGACAATTGACAAATTGACAATTGACAAATTGACAATTGACAAATTGACAATTGACAAATTGACAATTGACAAATTGACAATTGACAATTGACAATTGACAATTGACAATTGACAAATTGACAATTGACAAATGACAATTGACAAATTGACAATTGACAATTGACAAATTGACAATGACAAATTGGACAATTGACAACTGACAATTGACAAATTGACAATTGACAAATTGGACAATGGACAAATTGACAATTGACAAATTGACAATGACAAATTGACAATTGACAAATTGACAAATTGACAATTGGACAAATTGACAATTGACAAATGGACAAATTGACAAATTGGACAAATTGACAAATTGACAATGACAAATGACAAATTGACAATTGACAAATTGACAATTGACAAATGACAAATGACAATTGACAATGGACCAATTGACAAATTGACAATGACAAATCGACAATTGACAAATTGACAATTGACAATTGACAAATGACAATGACAATTGACAAATTGACAATTGACAAATTGACAATTGACAAATTGACAATTGACAAATTGGACAATTGACAACTTGACAATTGACAAATGACAATTGACAATGACAAGATTGACAAATGACAATTGACAATTGACAATTGACAATTGACAATTGACAATTGTCGAATTGTCAATTGTCAAATTGTCAAATTGTCAAATTGTCAATTGTCAATTTGTCAATTGTCAATTTGTCAATTGTCGATTTGTCAATTTGTCAATTGTCGATTTGTCAATTGTCAATTGTCAATTTGTCAATTGACAATTGTCAATTGTCAATTGTCAATTTGTCAATTGTCAATTGTCAATTTGTCAATTGTCAATTGTCAATTTGTCAATTGTCAATTGTCAATATTTTATTACAATTGTCAATTATAAACAAATTGACAATGGACAGTTGACAAATTGACAATTGACAATTGACAAATTGACAATTGACAAATTGACAATTGACAATTGACAAATTGACAATTGACAAATTGACAATTGACAATTGACAAATTGACAATTGACAAATTGACAATTGACAAATTGACAATTGACAAATTGACAATTGACAAATTGACAATTGACAAATTGACAATTGACAAATTGACAATTGACAAATTGACAATTGACAAATTGACAATTGACAAATTGACAATTGACAAATTGACAATTGACAAATTGACAATTGACAAATTGACAATTGACAAATTGACAAATTGACAATTGACAAATTGACAATTGACAAATTGACAATTGACAAATTGACAAATTGACAAATTGACAATTGACAAATTGACAATTGACAATTGACAAATTGACAATTGACAAATTGACAAATTGACAATTGACAAATTGACAATTGACAAATTGACAATTGACAAATCGACAATTGACAAATTGACAATTGACAATTGACAAATTGACAATTGACAAATTGACAATTGACAAATTGTCAATTGTCAAATTGTCAATTGTCAAATTGTCAATTGTCAAATTGTCAATTGTCAATTGTCAAATTGTCAATTGTCAAATTGTCAAATTGTCAATTGTTAAATTGCCAATTGTCAAATTGTCAATTGTCGAATTGTCAATTGTCAAATTGTCAAATTGTCAAATTGTCAATTGTCAATTTGTCAATTTGTCAATTGTCAATTGTCAATTTGTCAATTGACAATTGTCAATTGTCAATTGTCAATTTGTCAATTGTCAATTGTCAATTTGTCAATTGTCAATTGTCAATTTGTCAATTGTCAATTGTCAATTTGTCAATTGTCAAATTGTCAATTGTCAAATTGTCAATTGTCAAATTGTCAATTGTCAAATTGTCAATTGTCAAATTGTCAATTGTCAAATTGTCAATTGTCAAATTGTCAATTGTCAAATTGTCAATTGTCAAATTGTCAATTGTCAAATTGTCAATTGTCAAATTGTCAATTGTCAAATTGTCAATTGTCAAATTGTCAATTGTCAAATTGTCAATTGTCAAATTGTCAATTGTCAAATTGTCAATTGTCAAATTGTCAATTGTCAAATTGTCAATTGTCAAATTGTCAATTGTCAAATTGTCAATTGTCAAATTGTCAATTGTCAAATTGTCAATTGTCAAATTGTCAATTGTCAAATTGTCAATTGTCAATTGTCAAATTGTCAATTGTCAAATTGTCAATTGTCAAATTGTCAATTGTCAAATTGTCAATTGTCAAATTGTCAATTGTCAAATTGTCAATTGTCAATTTGTCAATTGTGAAATTATCAAATTGTCAATTGTTAAATTGCCAATTGTCAAATTGTCAATTGTCGAATTGTCAATTGTCAAATTGTCAAATTGTCAAATTGTCAAATTGTCAATTGTCAATTTGTCAATTGTCAATTTGTCAATTGTCGATTTGTCAATTTGTCAATTGTCGATTTGTCAATTGTCAATTGTCAATTTGTCAATTGACAATTGTCAATTGTCAATTGTCAATTTGTCAATTGTCAATTGTCAATTTGTCAATTGTCAATTGTCAATTTGTCAATTGTCAATTGTCAATATTTTATTACAATTGTCAATTATAAACAAATTGACAATGGACAGTTGACAAATTGACAATTGACAAATTGACAATTGACAATTGACAAATTGACAATTGACAAATTGACAATTGACAATTGACAAATTGACAATTGACAAATTGACAATTGACAAATTGACAATTGACAAATTGACAATTGACAAATTGACAATTGACAAATTGACAATTGACAAATTGACAATTGACAAATTGACAATTGACAAATTGACAATTGACAAATTGACAATTGACAAATTGACAATTGACAAATTGACAATTGACAAATTGACAATTGACAAATTGACAATTGACAAATTGACAATTGACAAATTGACAATTGACAAATTGACAATTGACAATTGAGAATTGACAAATTGACAATTGACAAATTGACAATTGACAAATTGACAATTGACAAATTGACAATTGACAAATTGACAATTGACAAATTGACAATTGACAAATTGACAATTGACAAATTGACAAATTGACAATTGACAAATTGACAATTGACAAATTGACAATTGACAAATTGACAATTGACAAATTGACAATTGACAAATTGACAATTGACAAATTGACAATTGACAATTGACAAATTGACAATTGACAAATTGACAATTGACAAATGACAAATTGACAAATTGACAATTGACAAATTGACAATTGACAATTGACAAATTGACAATTGACAAATTGACAAATTGACAATTGACAAATTGACAATTGACAAATTGACAATTGACAAATCGACAATTGACAAATTGACAATTGACAATTGACAAATTGACAATTGACAATTGACAAATTGACAATTGACAAATTGACAATTGACAAATTGACAATTGACAAATTGACAATTGACAAATTGACAATTGACAAATTGACAATTGACAAATTGACAATTGACAAATTGACAATTGACAAATTGACAATTGACAAATTGACAATTGACTAATTGACAATTGACAAATTGACAATTGACAAATTGACAATTGACAAATTGACAATTGTCGAATTGTCAATTGTCAAATTGTCAAATTGTCAAATTGTCAATTGTCAATTTGTCAATTGTCAATTTGTCAATTGTCGATTTGTCAATTTGTCAATTGTCGATTTGTCAATTGTCAATTGTCAATTTGTCAATTGACAATTGTCAATTGTGAATTGTCAATTTGTCAATTGTCAATTGTCAATTTGTCAATTGTCAATTGTCAATTTGTCAATTGTCAATTGTCAATATTTTATTACAATTGTCAATTATAAACAAATTGACAATGGACAGTTGACAAATTGACAATTGACAATTGACAAATTGACAATTGACAAATTGACAATTGACAATTGACAAATTGACAATTGACAAATTGACAATTGACAATTGACAAATTGACAATTGACAAATTGACAATTGACAAATTGACAATTGACAAATTGACAATTGACAAATTGACAATTGACAAATTGACAATTGACAAATTGACAATTGACAAATTGACAATTGACAAATTGACAATTGACAAATTGACAATTGACAAATTGACAAATTGACAAATTGACAATTGACAAATTGACAATTGACAATTGACAAATTGACAATTGACAAATTGACAAATTGACAATTGACAAATTGACAATTGACAAATTGACAATTGACAAATCGACAATTGACAAATTGACAATTGACAATTGACAAATTGACAATTGACAAATTGACAATTGACAAATTGACAATTGACAATTGACAAATTGACAATTGACAAATTGACAATTGACAAATTGTCAATTGTCAAATTGTCAATTGTCAAATTGTCAATTGTCAAATTGTCAATTGTCAAATTGTCAATTGTCAATTTGTCAATTGTCAATTTGTCAATTGTCGATTTGTCAATTTGTCAATTGTCGATTTGTCAATTGTCAATTGTCAATTTGTCAATTGACAATTGTCAATTGTCAATTGTCAATTTGTCAATTGTCAATTGTCAATTTGTCAATTGTCAATTGTCAATTTGTCAATTGTCAATTGTCAATATTTTATTACAATTGTCAATTATAAACAAATTGACAATGGACAGTTGACAAATTGACAATTGACAATTGACAAATTGACAATTGACAATTGACAAATTGACAATTGACAAATTGACAATTGACAATTGACAAATTGACAATTGACAAATTGACAATTGACAAATTGACAATTGACAAATTGACAATTGACAAATTGACAATTGACAAATTGACAATTGACAAATTGACAATTGACAAATTGACAATTGACAAATTGACAATTGACAAATTGACAATTGACAAATTGACAATTGACAAATTGACAATTGACAAATTGACAATTGACAAATTGACAATTGACAAATTGACAATTGACAAATTGACAATTGACAAATTGACAATTGACAAATTGACAATTGACAAATTGACAATTGACAAATTGACAATTGACAAATTGACAATTGACAAATTGCCAATTGACAAATTGACAATTGACAAATTGACAATTGACAAATTGACAATTGACAAATTGACAATTGACAAATTGACAATTGACAAATTGACAATTGACAAATTGACAATTGACAAATTGACAATTGACAAATTGACAATTGACAAATTGACAATTGACAAATGACAATTGACAATTGACAATTGACAAATTGACAATTGACAAATTGACAATTGACAAATTGACAATTGACAATTGACAAATTGACAATGACAATTGACAATTGACAAATTGACAATTGACAAATTGACAATTGACAAATTGACAATTGACAAATTGACAATTGACAAATTGACAATTGACAAATTGACAATTGACAAATTGACAATTGACAAATTGACAATTGACAAATTGACAATTGACAAATTGACAATTGACAAATTGACAATTGACAAATTGACAATTGACAATTGACAAATTGACAATTGACAAATTGACAATTGACAAATTGACAATTGACAAATTGACAATTGACAAATTGACAATTGACAAATTGACAATTGACAAATTGACAATTGACAAATTGACAATTGACAAATTGACAATTGACCAATTGACAATTGACAAATTGACAATTGACAAATTGACAATTGACAAATTGACAATTGACAAATTGACAATTGACAAATTGACAATTGACAATTGACAATTGACAAATTGACAATTGACAAATTGACAATTGACAAATTGACAATTGACAAATTGACAATTGACAAATTGACAATTGACAAATTGACAATTGACAAATTGACAATTGACAAATTGACAATTGACAAATTGACAATTGACAAATTGACAATTGACAATTGACAAATTGACAATTGACAAATTGACAATTGACAAATTGACAATTGACAATTGACAAATTGACAATTGACAAATTGACAATTGACAAATTGACAATTGACAATTGACAATTGACAAATTGACAATTGACAAATTGACAATTGACAAATTGACAATTGACAAATTGACAATTGACAAATTGACAATTGACAAATTGACAATTGACAAATTGACAATTGACAAATTGACAATTGACAAATTGACAATTGACAAATTGACAATTGACAAATTGACAATTGACAAATTGACAATTGACAAATTGACAATTGACAAATTGACAATTGACAAATTGACAATTGACAAATTGACAATTGACAAATTGACAATTGACAAATTGACAATTGACAAATTGACATTGACAAATTGACAATTGACAATTGAAATTGACAAATTGACAATTGACAAATTGACAATTGACAAATTGACAAATTGACAAATTGACAATTGACAATTGACAATTGACAATTGACAAATTGACAAATTGACAAATTGACAATTGACAAATTGACAATTGACAAATTGACAATTGACAAATTGACAATTGACAAATTGACAATTGACAAATTGACAAATTGACAATTGACAAATTGACAATTGACAAATTGACAATTGACAAATTGACAATTGACAAATGACAAATTGACAATTGACAAATTGACAATTGACAATTGACAAATTGACAATTGACAAATTGACAATTGACAATTGACAAATTGACAATTGACAAATTGACAATTGACAAATTGACAATTGACAAATTGACAATTGACAATTGACAAATTGACAATTGACAATTGACAAATTGACAATTGACAAATTGACAATTGACAAATTGACAATTGACAAATTGACAATTGACAAATTGACAATTGACAAATTGACAATTGACAAATTGACAATTGACAAATTGACAATTGACTAATTGACAATTGACAAATTGACAATTGACAAATTGACAATTGACAAATTGACAATTGTCGAATTGTCAATTGTCAAATTGTCAAATTGTCAAATTGTCAATTGTCAATTTGTCAATTGTCAATTTGTCAATTGTCGATTTGTCAATTTGTCAATTGTCGATTTGTCAATTGTCAATTGTCAATTTGTCAATTGACAATTGTCAATTGTCAATTGTCAATTTGTCAATTGTCAATTGTCAATTTGTCAATTGTCAATTGTCAATTGTCAATTTGTCAATTGTCAATTGTCAATATTTTATTACAATTGTCAATTATAAACAAATTGACAATGGACAGTTGACAAATTGACAATTGACAATTGACAAATTGACAATTGACAAATTGACAATTGACAATTGACAAATTGACAATTGACAAATTGACAATTGACAATTGACAAATTGACAATTGACAAATTGACAATTGACAAATTGACAATTGACAAATTGACAATTGACAAATTGACAATTGACAAATTGACAATTGACAAATTGACAATTGACAAATTGACAATTGACAAATTGACAATTGACAAATTGACAATTGACAAATTGACAAATTGACAAATTGACAATTGACAAATTGGACAATTGACAATTGACAAATTGACAATTGACAAATTGACAAATTGACAATTGACAAATTGACAATTGACAAATTGACAATTGACAAATCGACAATTGACAAATTGACAATTGACAATTGACAAATTGACAATTGACAAATTGACAATTGACAAATTGACAATTGACAATTGACAAATTGACAATTGACAAATTGACAATTGACAAATTGTCAATTGTCAAATTGTCAATTGTCAAATTGTCAATTGTCAAATTGTCAATTGTCAAATTGTCAATTGTCAATTTGTCAATTGTCAATTTGTCAATTGTCGATTTGTCAATTTGTCAATTGTCAATTGTCAATTTGTCAATTGACAATTGTCAATTGTCAATTGTCAATTTGTCAATTGTCAATTGTCAATTTGTCAATTGTCAATTGTCAATTTGTCAATTGTCAATTGTCAATTTGTCAATTGTCAATTGTCAATTGTCAAATTGTCAATTGTCAAATTGTCAATTGTCAAATTGTCAATTGTCAAATTGTCAATTGTCAAATTGTCAATTGTCAAATTGTCAATTGTCAAATTGTCAATTGTCAAATTGTCAATTGTCAAATTGTCAATTGTCAAATTGTCAATTGTCAAATTGTCAATTGTCAAATTGTCAATTGTCAAATTGTCAATTGTCAAATTGTTGTTCAATTGTCAAATTGTTCAATTGTCAAATTGTCAATTGTCAAATTGTCAATGTCAATTGTCAATTGTCAAATTGTCCAATTGTCAAATTGTCAATTGTCAAATTGTCAATTGTCAAATTGTCAATTGTCAAATTGTCAATTGTCAAATTGTCAATTGTCAAATTGTCAATTGTCAAATTGTCAATTGTCAATTTGTCAATTGTGAAATTATCAAATTGTCAATTGTTAAATTGCCAATTGTCAAATTGTCAATTGTCGAATTGTCAATTGTCAAATTGTCAATTGTCAAATTGTCAAATTGTCAATTGTCAATTTGTCAATTGTCAATTTGTCAATTGTCGATTTGTCAATTTGTCAATTGTCGATTTGTCAATTGTCAATTGTCAATTTGTCAATTGACAATTGTCAATTGTCAATTGTCAATTTGTCAATTGTCAATTGTCAATTTGTCAATTGTCAATTGTCAATTTGTCAATTGTCAATTGTCAATATTTTATTACAATTGTCAATTATAAACAAATTGACAATGGACAGTTGACAAATTGACAATTGACAATTGACAAATTGACAATTGACAATTGACAAATTGACAATTGACAAATTGACAATTGACAATTGACAAATTGACAATTGACAAATTGACAATTGACAAATTGACAATTGACAAATTGACAATTGACAAATTGACAATTGACAAATTGACAATTGACAAATTGACAATTGACAAATTGACAATTGACAAATTGACAATTGACAAATTGACAATTGACAAAATTGACAATTGACAAATTGACAATTGACAAATTGACAATTGACAAATTGACAATTGACAAATTGACAATTGACAAATTGACAATTGACAAATTGACAATTGACAAATTGACAATTGACAAATTGACAATTGACAAATTGACAATTGACAAATTGACAATTGACAAATTGACAATTGACAAATTGACAATTGACAAATTGACAATTGACAAATTGACAATTGACAAATTGACAATTGACAATTGACAAATTGACAATTGACAAATTGACAATTGACAAATTGACAATTGACAAATTGACAATTGACAAATTGGACAATTGACAAAGTGACAATTGACAAATTGAACAATTGACAAATTGACAATTTGACAAATTGACAATTGACAAATTGACAATTGACAAATTGACAACTTGCCAAATTGACAATTGACAAATTGACAATTGACAAATTGACAATTGACAAATTGACAATTTGACCAAATTGACAATTGACAACTTGACAAATTGACAATTGACAAATTGACAATTGACAAATTGACAATTGACAAATATTGGACAATTGACAATTGACAATTGACAATTGACAATTGACAAATTGACAATTGACAAATTGGACAATTGACAAAATTGACAATTGACAAATTGACAATTGACAAATTGACAATTGACAAATTGACATTGACAAATTGACAATTGACAAATTGACAATTGACAAATTGACAATTGACAAATTGACAAATTGACAATTGACAAATTGACAATTGACAAATTGACAATTGACAAATTGACAATTGACAAATTGACAATTGACAAATTGACCAATTGACAAATTGACAATTGACAAATTGACAATTGACAATTGACAAATTGACAATTGACAAATTGACAATTGACAAATTGACAATTGACAAATTGACAATTGACAAATTGACAATTGACAAATTGACAATTGACAAATTGACAATTGACAAATTGGACAATTGACAAATTGACAATGACAAATTGACAATTGACAAATTGACAATTGACAAATTGACAATTGACAAATTGACAATTGACAAATTGACAATTGACAAATTGACAATTGACAAATTGACAATTGACCAATTGACAATTGACAAATTGACAAATTGACAATTGACAAATTGACAATGACAAATTGACAATTGACAAATTGACAATTGACCAAATTGACAATTGACAAATTGACAATTGACAATTGACAAATTGACAATTGACAAATTGACAATTGACAAATTGACAAATTGACAAATTGACAATTGACAATGACAATTGACAATTGACAATTGACAAATTGACAATTGACAAATTGACAATTGACAAATTGACAATTGACAAATTGACAATTGACAAATTGACCAATTGACAAATTGACAATTGACAAATGACAATTGACAAATTGACAATTGACAAATTGACAATTGACAAATTGACAATTGTCGAATGTCAATTGTCAAATTGTCAAATTGTCAAATTGTCAATTGTCAATTTGTCAATTGTCAATTTGTCAATTGTCGATTTGTCAATTTGTCAATTGTCGATTTGTCAATTGTCAATTGTCAATTTGTCAATTGACAATTGTCATTGTCAATTGTCAATTTGTCAATTGTCAATTGTCAATTTGTCAATTGTCAATTGTCAATTGTCAATTGTCAATTGTCAATATTTTATTACAATTGTCAATTATAAACAAATTGACAATGGACAGTTGACAAATTGACAATGACAATTGACAAATTGACAATTGACAAATTGACAATTGACAATTGACAAATTGACAATTGACAAATTGACAATTGACAATTGACAAATTGACAATTGACAAATTGACAATTGACAAATTGACAATTGACAAATTGACAATTGACAAATTGACAATTGACAAATTGACAATGACAAATTGACAATTGACAAATTGACAATTGACAAATTGACAATTGACAAATTGACAATTGACAAATTGACAATTGACAAATTGACAATTGACAAATTGACAATTGACAAATTGACAATTGACAAATTGACAATTGACAAATTGACAAATTGACAATTGACAAATTGACAATTGACAAATTGACAATTGACAAATTGACAAATTGACAAATTGACAATTGACAAATTGACAATTGACAATTGACAAATTGACAATTGACAAATTGACAAATTGACCAATTGACAAATGACAATTGACAAATTGACAATTGACAAATCGACAATTGACAAATTGACAATTGACAATTGACAAATTGACAATTGACAAATTGACAATTGACAAATTGTCAAATTGTCAATTGTCAAATTGTCAATTGTCAAATTGTCAATTGTCAAATTGTCAATTGTCAAATTGTCAAATTGTCAATTGTTAAATTGCCAATTGTCAAATTGTCAATTGTCGAATTGTCAATTGTCAAATTGTCAAATTGTCAAATTGTCAATTGTCAATTGTCAATTGTCAATTTGTCAATTGTCGATTTGTCAATTTGTCAATTGTCGATTTGTCAATTGTCAATTGTCAATTTGTCAATTGACAATTGTCAATTGTCAATTGTCAATTTGTCAATTGTCAATTGTCAATTTGTCAATTGTCAATTGTCAATTTGTCAATTGTCAATTGTCAATTGTCATGTCAATTGTTCAAATTGTCAATTGTCAAATTGTCAATTGTCAAATTGTCAATTGTCAAATTGTCAATTGTCAAATTGTCAATTGTCAATTGTCAATTGTCAAATTGTCAATTGTCAAATGTCAATTGTCAAATTGTCAATTGTCAAACTTGTCAATTGTCAAATTGTCAATTGTCAAATTGTCAATTGTCAAATTGTCAATTGTCAAATTGTCAATTGTCAAATTTGTCAATTGTCAAATTGTCAATTGTCAAATTGTCAATTGTCAAATTGTCAATTGTCAAATTGTCAATTGTCAAATTGTCAATTGTCAAATTGTCAATTGTCAAATTGTCAATTGTCAAATTGTCAATTGTCAAATTGTCAATTGTCAAATTGTCAATTGTCAAATTGTCAATTGTCAAATTGTCAATGTCAAATTGTCAATTGTCAAATTGTCAATTGTCAAATTGTCAATTGTCAAATTGTCAATTGTCAATTTGTCAATTGTGAAATTATCAAATTGTCAATTGTTAAATTGCCAATTGTCAAATTGTCAATTGTCGAATTGTCAATTGTCAAATTGTCAAATTGTCAAATTGTCAAATTGTCAATTGTCAATTTGTCAATTGTCAATTTGTCAATTGTCGATTTGTCAATTTGTCAATTGTCGATTGTCAATTGTCAATTGTCAATTTGTCAATTGACAATTGTCAATTGTCAATTGTCAATTTGTCAATTGTCAATTGTCAATTTGTCAATTGTCAATTGTCAATTTGTCAATTGTCAATTGTCAATATTTTATTACAATTGTCAATTATAAACAAATTGACAATGGACAGTTGACAAATTGACAATTGACAATTGACAAATTGACAATTGACAATTGACAATTGACAATTGACAAATTGACAATTGACAAATTGACAATTGACAAATTGACAATGACAAATTGACAATTGACAAATTGACAATTGACAAATTGACAATTGACAAATTGACAATTGACAAATTGACAATTGACAAATTGACAATTGACAAATTGACAATTGACAAATTGACAATTGACAAATTGACAATTGACAAATTGACAATTGACAAATTGACAATTGACAAATTGACAATTGACAAATTGACAATTGACAAATTGACAATTGACAAATTGACAATTGACCAAATTGACAATTGACAAATTGACAAATTGACAAATTGACAAATTGACAAATTGACAATTGACAAATTGACAATTGACAAATTGACAAATTGACAAATTGACAAATTGACAAATTGACAATTGACAAATTGACAATTGACAATTGGACAATTGACAATTGACAAATTGACAAATTGACAATTGACAAATTGACAATTGACAATATTGACAATTGACAAATCGACAATTGGACCAAATCTGACAATTTGACAATTGACAAATTGACAATTGACAATTGACAAATTGACAATTGACAAATTGACAATTGACAAATTGACAATTGACAAATTGACAATTGACAATTGACAAATTGACAATTGACAAATTGACAATTGACAGATTGACAATTGACAAATTGACAATTGACAAATTGACAATTGACAAATTGACAATTGTCGAATTGTCAATTGTCAAATTGTCAAATTGTCAAATTGTCAATTGTCAATTTGTCAATTGTCAATTTGTCAATTGTCGATTTTGTCAATTTGTCAATTGTCGATTTGTCAATTGTCAATTGTCAATTTGTCAATTGACAATTGTCAATTGTCAATTGTCAATTTGTCAATTGTCAATTGTCAATTTGTCAATTGTCAATTGTCAATTTGTCAATTGTCAATTGTCAATATTTTATTACAATTGTCAATTATAAACAAATTGACAATGGACAGTTGACAAATTGACAATTGACAATTGACAAATTGACAATTGACAAATTGACAATCATGACAATTGACAAATTGACAATTGACAAATTGGCCAAATTGACAATTGACAAATTGACAATTGACAAATTGACAATTGACAATTGACAATTGACAAATTGACAATTGCCAAATTGACAATGACAAATTGACAATTGACAAATTGACAATTGACAAATTGACAATTGACAAATTGACAATTGACAAAAATTGACAATTGACAAATTGACAATTGACAAATTGACAATTGACAAAATTGACAATTGACAATTGAACAATTGACAATTGACAATGACAAATTGACAATTGACAAATTGACAATTGACAAATTGACAATTGACAAATTGACAATTGACAAATTGACAATTGACAAATTGACAATTGACAAATTGACAATTGACAAATTGACAATTGACAAATTGACAATTGACAAATTGACAATTGACAAATTGACAATTGAAAATTGACAATTGACAATTGAAAATTGACAATTGACAAATTGACAAATTGACAATTGACAAATTGACAATTGACAATTGACAAATTGACAATTGACAAAGTTGACAAATTGACAATTGACAAATTGACAATTGACCAAATTGACAATTGACAAATCGACAATTGACAAATTGACAATTGACAATTGACAAATTGACAATTGACAAATTGTCAATTGTCAAATTGTCAATTGTCAAATTGTCAATTGTCAAATTGTCAATTGTCAAATTGTCAATTGTCCAATTGTCAAATTGTCAATTGTTAAATTGCCAATTGTCAAATTGTCAATGTCGAATTGTCAATTGTCAAATTGTCAAATTGTCAAATTGTCAATTGTCAATTTGTCAATTGTCAATTTGTCAATTGTCGATTTGTCAATTTGTTCAATTGTCGATTTGTCAATTGTCAATTGTCATTGTGTCAATTGGACAATTGTCAATTGTCAATTGTCAATTTGTCAATTGTCAATTGTCAATTTGTCAATTGTCAATTGTCAATTTGTCAATTGTCAATTGTCAATTTGTCAATTGTCAAATTGTCAATTGTCAAATTGTCAATTGTCAAATTGTCAATTGTCAAATTGTCAATTGTCAAATTGTCAATTGTCAAAATTGTCAATTGTCAAATTGTCAAATTGTCAAAATTGTCAATTGTCAAAATTGTCAATTGTCAAATTGTCAATTGTCAAATTGTCAATTGTCAAAATTGTCAATTGTCAAATTGTCAATTGTCAAATTGTCAATTGTCAAATTGTCAATTGTCAAATTGTCCAATGTTTCAATTGTCAAATTGTCAATTGTCCAATTGTCAAATTGTCAATGCATTGGTCAATTGTCAAATTGTCAATTGTCAAATTGTCAATTGTCAATTTGTCATTGGTGAAATTATCAAATTGTCAATTGTTAAATTGCCAATTGTCAAATTGTCAATTGTCGAATTGTCAATTGTCAAATTGTCAAATTGTCAAATTGTCAAATTGTCAATTGTCAATTTGTCAATTGTCAATTTGTCAATTGTCGATTTGTCAATTTGTCAATTGTCGATTTGTCAACTTGTCAATTGTCATTTGTCAATTGACAATTGTCAATTGTCAATTGTCAATTTGTCAATTGTCCAATTGTCAATTTGTCAATTGTCAATTGTCAATTTGTCAATTGTCAATTGTCAATATTTTATTACAATTGTCAATTATAAACAAATTGACAATGGACAGTTGACAAATTGACAATTGACAATTGACAAATTGACAATTGACAATTGACAAATTGACAATTGACAAATTGACAATTGACAAATTGACAATTGACAATTGACAAATTGGACAATTGACAATTGACAAATTGACAATTGACAAATTGACAATTGACAAATCGACAATTGACAAATTGACAATTGACAATTGACAAATTGACAATTGACAATTGACAAATTGACAATTGACAAATTGACAATTGACAAATTGACAATTGACAAATTGACAATTGACAAATGACAATTGACAAATTGACAATTGACAAAATTGACAATTGACAAATTGACAATTGACAAATTGACAATAGTCAAATTGTCAATAGTCAAATTGTCAATTGTCAAATTGTCAATTGTCAAATTGTCAATTGTCAAATTGTCAATTGTCAAATTGTCAATTGTCAAATTGTCAATTGTCAAATTGTCAATTGTCAAATTGTCAATTGTCAAATTGTCAATTGTCAAATTGTCAATTGTCAAATTGTCAATTGTCAAATTGTCAATTGTCAAATTGTCAATTGCGAAATTGTCAATTGCGAAAATTGTCAATTGACAAATTGACAATTGACATGACAATTGACAATTGACAAATTGACAATTGACATTGACAATTGACAAATGACAATTGACAAATTGACAATGACAAATTGACAATTGACAAATTGACCAATTGACAAATTGACAATTGACAATTGACAATTGACAAATTGACAATTGACAAATTGACAATTGACAAATTGACAATTGACAAATTGACAATTGACAAATTGACAATTGACAAATTGACAATTGACAAATTGACAATTGACAAATTGACAATTGACAAATTGACAATTGACAAATTGACAATTGACAAATTGACAATTGACAAATTGACAAATTGACAATTGACAAATTGACAATTGACAAATTGACAATTGACAAATTGACAATTGACAAATTGACAATTGACAAATTGACAATTGACAAATTGACAATTGACAAATTGACAATTGACAAATTGACAATTGACAAATTGACAATTGACAAATTGACAATTGACAAATTGACAATTGACAAATTGACAATTGACAAATTGACAATTGACAAATTGACAATTGACAAATTGACAATTGACAAATTGACAATTGACAAATTGACAATTGACAAATTGACAATTGACAAATTGACAATTGACAAATTGACAATTGACAATTGACAATTGACAATTGACAAATTGACAATTGACAATTGACAAATTGACAATTGACAAATTGACAATTGACAAATTGACAAATTGACAATTGACAAATTGACAATTGACAATTGACAAATTGACAATTGACAAATTGACAATTGACAAATTGACAATTGACAATTGACAATTGACATATTGACAATTGACAATTGACAATTGACAATTGACAATTGACAAATTGACAATTGACAAATTGACAATTGACAAATTGACAATTGACAAATTGACAATTGACAAATGACAATTGACAAATTGACAATTGACAAATTGACAATTGACAAATTGACAATTGACAAATTGACAATTGTCGAATTGTCAATTGTCAAATTGTCAAATTGTCAAATTGTCAATTGTCATTTGTCAATTGTCAATTTGTCAATTGTCGATTTGTCAATTTGTCAATTGTCGATTTGTCAATTGTCAATTGTCAATATTTTATTACAATTGTCAATTATAAACAAATTGACAATGGACAGTTGACAAATTGACAATTGACAATTGACAAATTGACAATTGACAAATTGACAATGACAATTGACAAATTGACAATTGACAAATTGACAATTGACAATTGACAAATTGACAATTGACAAATTGACAATTGACAAATTGACAATTGACAATTGACAATTGACAAATTGACAATTGACAAATTGACAATGACAAATTGACAATTGACAAATTGACAATTGACAAATTGACAATTGACAAATGACAATTGACAAATTGACAATTGACAAATTGGACAATTGACAATTGACAATTGACAAATTGACAATTGACAAATTGACAATTGGACAATTGACAATTGACAATTGACAAATTGACACTTGACAAAATTGACAATTGACAAATTGACAATTGACAATTGACAATTGACAAATTGACAAATTGACAATGACAAATTGACAATTGACAAATTGACAATTGACAAATTGACAAATTGACAAATTGACAATTGACAATTGATCAATTGACAATTGACCAAATTGACAATTGACAAATTGACAATTGACAAATTGACACAATTGACAATTGACAAATTGACAATTGACAAATTCGACAATTGACAAATTGACAATTGACAATTGACAATTGACAATTGACCAAATTGACAATTGGATCAAATTGTCAATTGTCAAATTGTCAATTGTCAAATTGTCAATTGTCAAATGTCAATTGTCAAATTGTCAATTGTCAATTGTCAAATTGTCAATTGTTAAATTGCCAATTGTCAAATTGTCAATTGTCGAATTGTCAATTGTCAAATTGTCAAATTGTCAAATTGTCAATTGTCAGATTTGTCAATTGTCAATTTGTCAATTGTCGATTGTCAATTTGTCAATTGTCGATTTGTCAATTGTCAATTGTCAATTTGTCAATTGACAATTGTCAATTGTCAAATTGTCATTTGTCAATTGTCAATTGTCAATTTGTCAATTGTCAATTGTCAATTGTCAATTTGTCAATTGTCAATTGTCAATTTGTCAATTGTCAAATTGTCAATTGTCAAATTGTCAATTGTCAAATTGTCAATTGTCAAATTGTCAATTGTCAAATTGTCAATTGTCAAATTGTCAATTGTCAAATTGTCAATTGTCAAATTGTCAATTGTCAAATTGTCAATTGTCAAATTGTCAATTGTCAAATTGTCAATTGTCAAATTGTCAATTGTCAAATTGTCAATTGTCAAATTGTCAATTGTCAAATTGTCAATTGTCAAATTGTCCAATTGTCAATTGTCATTGTCAAATTGTCAATTGTCTAAATGTCAATTGTCAAATTGTCAATTGTCAAATTGTCAATTGTCAAATTGTCAATTGTCAAATTGTCAATTGTCAAATTGTCAATTGTCAAATTGTCAATTGTCAAATTGTCAATTGTCAAATTGTCAATTGTCAAATTGTCAATTGTCAAATTGTCAATTGTCAAATTGTCAATTGTCAAATTGTCAATTGTCAATTTGTCAATTGTGAAATTATCAAATTGTCAATTGTTAAATTGCCAATTGTCAAATTGTCAATTGTCGAATTGTCAATTGTCAAATTGTCAAATTGTCAAATTGTCAAATTGTCAATTGTCAATTTGTCAATTGTCAATATTTTATTACAATTGTCAATTATAAACAAATTGACAATGGACAGTTGACAAATTGACAATTGACAATTGACAAATTGACAATTGACAATTGACAAATTGACAATTGACAAATTGACAATTGACAATTGACAAATTGACAATTGACAAATTGACAATTGACAAATTGACAATTGACAAATTGACAATGACAAATTGACAATTGACAAATTGACAATTGACAAATTGACAATTGACAAATTGACAATTGACAAATTGACAATTGACAAATTGACAATTGACAAATTGACAATTGACAAATTGACAATTGACAATAATTGACAATTGACAAATTGACAATTGACAAATTGACAATTGACAAATTGACAATTGACAAATTGACAATTGACAAATTGACAATTGACAAATTGACAATTGACAAAATTGACAATTGACAAATTGACAATGACAAATTGACAATTGACAAATTGACAATTGACAAATTGACAATTGACAAATTGACAATTGACAAATTGACAAATTGACAATTGACAAATTGACAATTGACAAATTGACAATTGACAAATTGACAACTTGACAATTGACAAATTGACAATTGACAATTGACAAATTGACAATTGACAAATTGACAATTGACAATTGACAATTGACAATGAATTGACAATTGACAATAATTGACAAATTGACAATATCGACAATTGACAAATTGACAATTGACAATTGACAAATTAATTGACAATTGACAATTGACAATTGACAATTGACAATTGACAATTGACAAATTGACAATTGACAAATTGACAATTGACAAATTGACAATTGGACAAATTGACAATTGACAAATTGACAATTGACAAATGACAATATTGACAAATTGACCAATTGACAATTGACAATTGTCGAATTGTCAATTGTCAAATTGTCAAATTGTCAAATTGGTCAATTGTCAATTTGTCAATTGTCAATTTGTCAATTGTCGATTTGTCAATTTGTCAATTGTCGATTTGTCAATTGTCAATTGTCAATATTTTATTACAATTGTCAATTATAAACAAATTGACAATGGACAGTTGACAAATTGACAATTGACAATTGACAAATTGACAATTGACAAATTGACAATTGACAATTGACAAATTGACAATTGACAAATTGACAATTGACAATTGACAAATTGACAATTGACAAATTGACAATTGACAAATTGACAATTGACAAATTGACAATTGACAAATTGACAATTGACAAATTGACAATTGACAAATTGACAATTGACAAATTGACAATTGACCAATTGACAATTGACAAATTGACAATTGACAAATTGACAATTGACAAATTGACAATTGACAAATTGACAATTGACAAATTGACAATTGACAAATTGACAATTGACAAATTGACAATTGACAAATTGACAATTGACAAATTGACAATTGACAAATTGACAATTGACAAATTGACAAATTGACAATTGACAAATTGAACAATTGACAAATTGACAATTGACAAATTGACAATTGACAAATTGACAATTGACAAATTGACAATTGACAATTGACAAATTGACAATTGACAAATTGACAAATTGACAATTGACAAATTGACAATTGACAAATTGACAATTGACAAATCGACAATTGACAAAATTGACAATTGACAATTGACAAATTGACAATTGACAAATTGACAATTGACAAATTGTCAATTGTCAAATTGTCAATTGTCAAATTGTCAATTGTCAAATTGTCAATTGTCAAATTGTCAATGTCAAATTGTCAAATTGTCAATTGTTAAATTGCCAATTGTCAAATTGTCAATTGTCGAATTGTCAATTGTCAAATTGTCAAATTGTCAAATTGTCAATTGTCAATTTGTCAATTGTCAATTTGTCAATTGTCGATTTGTCAATTTGTCAATTGTCGATTTGTCAATTGTCAATTGTCAATTTTGTCAATTGACAATTGTCAATTGTCAATTGTCAATTTGTCAATTGTCAATTGTCAATTTGTCAATTGTCAATTGTCAATTGTCAATTTGTCAATTGTCAATTGTCAATTTGTCAATTGTCAAATTGTCAATTGTCAAATTGTCAATTGTCAATTGTCAATTGTCAAATTGTCAATTGTCAAATTGTCAATTGTCAAATTGTCAATTGTCAAATTGGTCAATTGTCAAATTGTCATTGTCAATTGTCAAATTGTCAATTGTCAAATTGTCAATTGTCAAATTGTCAATTGTCAAATTGTCAATTGTCAAATTGTCTGTCCAATTGTCAAATTGTCAATTGTCAAATTGTCAATTGTCAAATTGTCAATTGTCAAATTGTCAATTGTCAAATTGTCAATTGTCCAAATTGTCAATTGTCAAATTGTCAATTGTCAAATTGTCAATTGTCAAATTGTCAATTGTCAAATTGTCAATTGTCAAATTGTCAATTGTCAAATTGTCAATTGTCAAATTGTCAATTGTCAAATTGTCAATTGTCAAATTGTCAATTGTCAATTTGTCAATTGTGAAATTATCAAATTGTCAATTGTTAAATTGCCAATTGTCAAATTGTCAATTGTCGAATTGTCAATTGTCAAATTGTCAAATTGTCAATTGTCAAATTGGTCAATTGTCAATTTGTCAATTGTCAATATTTTATTACAATTGTCAATTATAAACAAATTGGACAATTGGACAGTGACACAATTGACAATTGACAATTGACAAATTGACAATTGACAATTGACAAATTGACAATTGACAATTGACAATTGACAATTGACAATTGACAATTGACAAATTGACAATTGACAAATTGACAATTGACAAATTGACAATTGACAAATTGACAATGACAAATTGACAATTGACAAATTGACAATTGACAAATTGACAATTGACAAATTGACAATTGACAAATTGACCAATTGACAAATTGACAATTGACAAATTGACAATTGACAAATTGACAATTGACAAATTGACAATTGACAAATGACAATTGACAAATTGACAATTGACAAATTGACAATTGACAAATTGACAATTGACAAATTGAGCAATTGACAAATTGACAATTGACCAAATTGACAATTGACAAATTGACAATTGACAAATTGACAATTGACAAATTGACAATTGACAATAATTGACAATTGACAAATTGGACAAATTGACAATTGACAATTGACAATTGACAAATTGACAATTGACAAATCGACAATTGACAATTGACAATTGACAATTGACAAATTGACAATTGACAAATTGATTGACAATTGACAAATTGACAATGACAAATTGACAATTGACAAATTGACAATGACAAATTGACAATTGACAAATGACAATTGACAAATTGACAATTGACAAATTGGACAATTGACAAATTGACAATTGGACTAATTGACAATTGACAAATTGACAATTGACAAATTGACAATTGACAAATTGACAATTGTCGAATTGTCAATTGTCAAATTGTCAAATTGTCAAATTGTCAATTGTCCAATTTGTCAATTGTCAATTTGTCAATTGTCGATTTGTCAATTTGTCAATGTCGATTTGTCAATTGTCAATTGTCAATTTGTCAATTGACAATTGTCAATTGTCAATTGTCAATTTGTCAATTGTCAATTGTCAATTTGTCAATTGTCAATTGTCAATTGTCAATTGTCAATTGTCAATATTTTATTACAATTGTCAATTATAAACAAATGACAATGGACAGTTTGACAAATTGACAATTGACAATTGACAAATTGACAATTGACAAATTGACAATTGACAATTGACAAATTGACAATTGACAAATTGACAATTGACAATTGACAAATTGACAATTGACAAATTGACAATTGACAAATTGACAATTGACAAATTGACAATTGACAAATTGACAATTGACAAATTGACAATTGACAAATTGACAATTGACAAATTGACAATTGACAAATTGACAATTGACAAATTGACAAATTGACAAATTGACAATTGACAAATTGACAATTGACAATTGACAAATTGACAATTGACAAATTGACAAATTGACAATTGACAAATTGACAATTGACAAATTGACAATTGACAAATCGACAATTGACAAATTGACAATTGACAATTGACAAATTGACAATTGACAAATTGACCAATTGACAAATTGACAATTGACAATTGACAAATTGACAATTGACAAATTGACAATTGACCAAATTGTCAATTGTCAAATTGTCAATGTCAAATTGTCAATTGTCAAATTGTCAATTGTCAATTCATGTCAATTTGTCAATTGTCAATTTGTCAATTGTCGATTTGTCAATTTGTCAATTGTCAATTGTCAATATTTGTCAATTGACAATTGTCAATTGTCAATTGTCAATTTGTCAATTGTCAATTGTCAATTTGTCAATTGTCAATTGTCAATTTGTCAATTGTCAATTGTCAATTTGTCAATTGTCAAATTGTCAATTGTCAAATTGTCAATTGTCAAATTGTCAATTGGTCAATTGTCAATTGTCAAATTGTCAATTGTCAAATTGTCAATTGTCAAATTGTCAATTGTCAAATTGTCAATTGTCAAATTGTCAATTGTCAAATTGTCAATTGTCAAATTGTCAATGTCAAATTGTCAATTGTCAAATTGTCAATTGTCAAATTGTCAATTGTCAAATTGTCAATTGTCAAATTGTCAATTGTCAAATTGTCAATTGTCAAATTGTCAATTGTCAAATTGTCAATTGTCAATTGTCAAATTGTCAATTGTCAAATTGTCAATTGTCAAATTGTCAATTGTCAAATTGTCAATTGTCAAATTGTCAATTGCAAATTGTCAAATTGTCAATTGTCAAATTGTCAATTGTCAAATTGTCAATTGTCAATTGTCAATTGTCAATTGTATTGTCAATTGTGAAATTATCAAATTGTCAATTGTTAAATTGCCAATTGTCAAATTGTCAATTGTCGAATTGTCAATTGTCAAATTGTCCAAATTGTCAAATTGTCAATTGTCAATTGTCAATTTGTCAATTGTCAATTTGTCAATTGTCGATTTGTCAATTTGTCAATTGTCGATTTGTCAATTGTCAATTGTCAATTTGTCAATTGACAATTGTCAATTGTCAATTGTCAATTTGTCAATTGTCAATTGTCAATTTGTCAATTGTCAATTGTCAATTTGTCAATTGTCAATTGTCAATATTTTATTACAATTGTCAATTATAAACAAATTGACAATGGACAGTTGACAAATTGACAATTGACAAATTGACAATGACAATTGACAATTGACAATTGACAAATTGACAATTGACAAATTGACAATTGACAATTGACAAATTGACAATTGACAAATTGACAATTGACAAATTGACAATTGACAAATTGACAATTGACAAATTGACAATTGACAAATTGACAATTGACAAATTGACAATTGACAAATTGACAAGTGACAAATTGACAATTGACAAATTGACAATTGACAAATTGACAATTGACAAATTGACAATTGACAAATTGACAATTGACAAATTGACAATTGACAAATTGACAATTGACAAATTGACAATTGACAAATTGACAATTGACAAATTGACAATTGACAAATTGACAATTGACAAATTGACAATTGACAATTGACAATTGACAAATTGACAATTGACAAATTGACAATTGACAAATTGACAATTGACAAATTGACAATTGACAAATTGACAATTGACAAATTGACAATTGACAAATTGACAATTGACAAATTGACAATTGACAAATTGACAATTGACAAATTGACAATTGACAAATTGACAATTGACAAATTGACAATTGACAAATTGACAATTGACAAATTGACAATTGACAAATTGACAATTGACAAATTGACAATTGACAAATTGACATTGACAAATTGACAATTGAACAAATTGACAAATTGACAATTGACAAATTGACAATTGACAAATTGACAATTGACAAATTGACAATTGACAAATTGACAATTGACAAATTGACAATTGACAAATTGACAATTGACAAATTGACAATTGACAAATTGACAATTGACAAATTGACAATTGACAAATTGACAATTGACAAATTGACAATTGACAAATTGACAATTGACAAATTGACAATTGACAAATTGACAATTGACAAATTGACAATTGACAAATTGACAAATTGACAATTGACAAATTGACAATCGACAAATTGACAATTGACAAATTGACAATTGACAAATTGACAATTGACAAATTGACAATTGACAAATTGACAAATTGACAAATTGACAATTGACAAATTGACAATTGACAAATTGACAATTGACAAATTGACAATTGACAAATTGACAATTGACAAATTGACAATTGACAATTGACAATTGACAAATTGACAATTGACAAATTGACAATTGGAACAATTGAAACAAATTGACAATTGGACAAATTGACAATTGACAAATTGACAATTGACAAATTGACAATTGACAAATTGACAATTGACAAATTGACAATTGACAAATTGACAATTGACAAATTGACAATTGACAAATTGACAATTGACAAATTGACAATTGACAAATTGACAATTGACAAATTGACAATTGACAAATTGACAAATTGACAAATTGACAAATTGACAATTGACAAATTGACAATTGGACAAATTGACAATTGACAAATTGACAATTGACAAATTGACAATTGACAAATTGACAATTGACAATTGACAAATTGACAATTGACCAAATTGACAAATTGACAATTGACAAATTGACAATTGACAAATTGACAATTGACAAAATCGGACAATTGACAATTGACAAATTGAATGACAATTGACAAATTGACAAATTGACAATTGACAAATTGACAATTGACAAATTGACAATTGACAAATTGACAAATTGACAAATTGACAATTGACAAATTGACAATTGACAATTGACAAATTGACAATTGACAATTGACAAATTGACAATTGACAATTGACAAATTGACAATTGACAAATTGACAATTGACAAATTGACAATTGACAAATTGACAATTGACAAATTGACAATTGACAAATTGACAATTGACAAATTGACAATTGACAAATTGACAATTGACAAATTGACAATTGACAAATTGACAATTGTCGAATTGTCAATTGTCAAATTGTCAAATTGTCAAATTGTCAATTGTCAATTTGTCAATTGTCAATTTGTCAATTGTCGATTTGTCAATTTGTCAATTGTCGATTTGTCAATTGTCAATTGTCAATTTGTCAATTGACAATTGTCAATTGTCAATTGTCAATTTGTCAATTGTCAATTGTCAATTTGTCAATTGTCAATTGTCAATTTGTCAATTGTCAATTGTCAATATTTTATTACAATTGTCAATTATAAACAAATTGACAATGGACAGTTGACAAATTGACAATTGACAATTGACAAATTGACAATTGACAAATTGACAATTGACAATTGACAAATTGACAATTGACAAATTGACAATTGACAAATTGACAAATTGACAATTGACAAATTGACAATTGACAAATTGACAATTGACAAATTGACAATTGACAAATTGACAATTGACAAATTGACAATTGACAAATTGACAATTGACAAATTGACAATTGACAAATTGACAATTGACAAATTGACAATTGACAAATTGACAATTGACAAATTGACAATTGACAAATTGACAATTGACAAATTGACAATTGACAAATTGACAATTGACAAATTGACAAATTGACAATTGACAAATTGACAATTGACAAATTGACAATTGACAAATTGACAAATTGACAATTGACAATTGACAAATTGACAATTGACAATTGACAATTGACAAATTGACAATTGACAAATTGACAATTGACAAATTGACAATTGACAAATTGACAATTGACAAATCGACAATTGACAAATTGACAATTGACAATTGACAAATTGACAATTGACAAATTGACAATTGACAAATTGTCAATTGTCAAATTGTCAATTGTCAAATTGTCAATTGTCAAATTGTCAATTGTCAAATTGTCAATTGTCAAATTGTCAAATTGTCAATTGTTAAATTGCCAATTGTCAAATTGTCAATTGTCGAATTGTCAATTGTCAAATTGTCAAATTGTCAAATTGTCAATTGTCAATTTGTCAATTGTCAATTTGTCAATTGTCGATTTGTCAATTTGTCAATTGTCGATTTGTCAATTGTCAATTGTCAATTTGTCAATTGACAATTGTCAATTGTCAATTGTCAATTTGTCAATTGTCAATTGTCAATTTGTCAATTGTCAATTGTCAATTGTCAATTGTCAATTGTCAATTGTCAATTGTCAATTGTCAATTGTCAATTGTCAAATTGTCAATTGTCAAATTGTCAATTGTCAAATTGTCAATTGTCAAATTGTCAATTGTCAAATTGTCAATTGTCAAATTGTCAATTGTCAAATTGTCAATTGTCAAATTGTCAATTGTCAAATTGTCAATTGTCAAATTGTCAATTGTCAAATTGTCAATTGTCAAATTGTCAATTGTCAAATTGTCAATTGTCAAATTGTCAATTGTCAAATTGTCAATTGTCAAATTGTCAATTGTCAAATTGTCAATTGTCAATTTGTCAATTGTGAAATTATCAAATTGTCAATTGTTAAATTGCCAATTGTCAAATTGTCAATTGTCGAATTGTCAATTGTCAAATTGTCAAATTGTCAAATTGTCAAATTGTCAATTGTCAATTTGTCAATTGTCAATTTGTCAATTGTCGATTTGTCAATTTGTCAATTGTCGATTTGTCAATTGTCAATTGTCAATTTGTCAATTGACAATTGTCAATTGTCAATTGTCAATTTGTCAATTGTCAATTGTCAATTTGTCAATTGTCAATTGTCAATTTGTCAATTGTCAATTGTCAATATTTTATTACAATTGTCAATTATAAACAAATTGACAATGGACAGTTGACAAATTGACAATTGACAATTGACAAATTGACAATTGACAATTGACAAATTGACAATTGACAAATTGACAATTGACAATTGACAAATTGACAATTGACAAATTGACAATTGACAAATTGACAATTGACAAATTGACAATTGACAAATTGACAATTGACAAATTGACAATTGACAAATTGACAATTGACAAATTGACAATTGACAAATTGACAATTGACAAATTGACAATTGACAAATTGACAATTGACAAATTGACAATTGACAAATTGACAATTGACAAATTGACAATTGACAAATTGACAATTGACAAATTGACAATTGACAAATTGACAATTGACAAATTGACAATTGACAAATTGACAATTGACAAATTGACAATTGACAAATTGACAATTGACAAATTGACAATTGACAATTGACAAATTGACAAATTGACAATGACAATTGACAATTGACAATTGACAAATTGACAATTGACAAATTGACAAATTGACAATTGACAAATTGACAATTGACAAATTGACAATTGACAAATCGACAATTGACAAATTGACAATTGACAATTGACAAATTGACAATTGACAATTGACAAATTGACAATTGACAAATTGACAATTGACAAATTGACAATTGACAAATTGACAATTGACAATTGACAAATTGACAATTGACAAATTGACAATTGACAGATTGACAATTGACAAATTGACAATTGACAAATTGACAATTGACAAATTGACAATTGACAAATTGACAATTGTCGAATTGTCAATTGTCAAATTGTCAAATTGTCAAATTGTCAATTGTCAATTTGTCAATTGTCAATTTGTCAATTGTCGATTTGTCAATTTGTCAATTGTCGATTTGTCAATTGTCAATTGTCAATTTGTCAATTGACAATTGTCAATTGTCAATTGTCAATTTGTCAATTGTCAATTGTCAATTTGTCAATTGTCAATTGTCAATTTGTCAATTGTCAATTGTCAATATTTTATTACAATTGTCAATTATAAACAAATTGACAATGGACAGCTGACAAATTGACAATTGACAATTGACAAATTGACAATTGACAAATTGACAATTGACAAATTGACAATTGACAATTGACAAATTGACAATTGACAAATTGACAATTGACAATTGACAAATTGACAATTGACAAATTGACAATTGACAAATTGACAATTGACAAATTGACAATTGACAAATTGACAATTGACAAATTGACAATTGACAAATTGACAATTGACAAATTGACAATTGACAAATTGACAATTGACAAATTGACAATTGACAAATTGACAATTGACAAATTGACAATTGACAAATTGACAATTGACAAATTGACAATTGACAAATTGACAATTGACAATTGACAATTGACAATTGACAAATTGACAATTGACAAATTGACAATTGACAATTGACAATTGACAAATTGACAAATTGACAAATTGACAATTGACAAATTGACAATTGACAATTGACAAATTGACAATTGACAAATTGACAAATTGACAATTGACAATTGGACAATTGACAAATTGACAATTGACAAATCGACAATTGACAAATTGACAATTGACAATTGACAAATTGACAATTGACAAATTGACAATTGACAAATTGTCAATTGTCAAATTGTCAATTGTCAAATTGTCAATTGTCAAATTGTCAATTGTCAAATTGTCAATTGTCAAATTGTCAAATTGTCAATTGTTAAATTGCCAATTGTCAAATTGTCAATTGTCGAATTGTCAATTGTCAAATTGTCAAATTGTCAAATTGTCAATTGTCAATTTGTCAATTGTCAATTTGTCAATTGTCGATTTGTCAATTTGTCAATTGTCGATTTGTCAATTGTCAATTGTCAATTTGTCAATTGACAATTGTCAATTGTCAATTGTCAATTTGTCAATTGTCAATTGTCAATTTGTCAATTGTCAATTGTCAATTTGTCAATTGTCAAATTGTCAATTGTCAAATTGTCAATTGTCAAATTGTCAATTGTCAAATTGTCAATTGTCAAATTGTCAATTGTCAAATTGTCAATTGTCAAATTGTCAATTGTCAAATTGTCAATTGTCAAATTGTCAATTGTCAAATTGTCAATTGTCAAATTGTCAATTGTCAAATTGTCAATTGTCAAATTGTCAATTGTCAAATTGTCAATTGTCAAATTGTCAATTGTCAAATTGTCAATTGTCAAATTGTCAATTGTCAAATTGTCAATTGTCAAATTGTCAATTGTCAAATTGTCAATTGTCAAATTGTCAATTGTCAAATTGTCAATTGTCAAATTGTCAATTGTCAAATTGTCAATTGTCAAATTGTCAATTGTCAAATTGTCAATTGTCAAATTGTCAATTGTCAATTTGTCAATTGTGAAATTATCAAATTGTCAATTGTTAAATTGCCAATTGTCAAATTGTCAATTGTCGAATTGTCAATTGTCAAATTGTCAAATTGTCAAATTGTCAAATTGTCAATTGTCAATTTGTCAATTGTCAATTTGTCAATTGTCGATTTGTCAATTTGTCAATTGTCGATTTGTCAATTGTCAATTGTCAATTTGTCAATTGACAATTGTCAATTGTCAATTGTCAATTTGTCAATTGTCAATTGTCAATTTGTCAATTGTCAATTGTCAATTTGTCAATTGTCAATTGTCAATATTTTATTACAATTGTCAATTATAAACAAATTGACAATGGACAGTTGACAAATTGACAATTGACAATTGACAAATTGACAATTGACAATTGACAAATTGACAATTGACAAATTGACAATTGACAATTGACAAATTGACAATTGACAAATTGACAATTGACAAATTGACAATTGACAAATTGACAATTGACAATTGACAATTGACAAATTGACAATTGACAATTGACAATTGACAAATTGACAATTGACAAATTGACAATTGACGAATTGACAATTGACAAATTGACAATTGACAAATTGACAATTGACAAATTGACAAATTGACAATTGACAAATTGACAATTGACAAATTGACAATTGACAAATTGACAAATGGACAAATTGACAATTGACAAATTGACAATTGACAATTGACAAATTGACAATTGACAAATTGACAAATTGACAATTGACAAATTGACAATTGACAAATTGACAATTGACAAATCGACAATTGACAAATTGACAATTGACAATTGACAAATTGACAATTGACAATTGACAAATTGACAATTGACAAATTGACAATTGACAAATTGACAATTGACAAATTGACAATTGACAAATTGACAATTGACAAATTGACAATTGACAAATTGACAATTGACAAATTGACAATTGACAAATTGACAATTGACAAATTGTTGTCGAATTGTCAATTGTCAAATTGTCAAATTGTCAAATTGTCAATTGTCAATTTGTCAATTGTCAATTTGTCAATTGTCGATTTGTCAATTTGTCAATTGTCGATTTGTCAATTGTCAATTGTCAATTTGTCAATTGACAATTGTCAATTGTCAATTGTCAATTTGTCAATTGTCAATTGTCAATTTGTCAATTGTCAATTGTCAATTTGTCAATTGTCAATTGTCAATATTTTATTACAATTGTCAATTATAAACAAATTGACAATGGACAGTTGACAAATTGACAATTGACAATTGACAAATTGACAATTGACAAATTGACAATTGACAAATTGACAATTGACAATTGACAAATTGACAATTGACAAATTGACAATTGACAATTGACAAATTGACAATTGACAAATTGACAATTGACAAATTGACAATTGACAAATTGACAATTGACAAATTGACAATTGACAAATTGACAATTGACAAATTGACAATTGACAAGACAATTGACAAATTGACAATTGACAAATTGACAATTGACAAATTGACAATTGACAAATTGACAATTGACAAATTGACAATTGACAAATTGACAATTGACAAATTGACAAATTGACAATTGACAAATTGACAATTGACAAATTGACAAATTGACAAATTGACAATTGACAAATTGACAATTGACAATTGACAAATTGACAATTGACAAATTGACAAATTGACAATTGACAAATTGACAATTGACAAATTGACAATTGACAAATCGACAATTGACAAATTGACAATTGACAATTGACAAATTGACAATTGACAAATTGACAATTGACAAATTGTCAATTGTCAAATTGTCAATTGTCAAATTGTCAATTGTCGAATTGTCAATTGTCAAATTGTCAAATTGTCAAATTGTCAATTGTCAATTTGTCAATTGTCAATTTGTCAATTGTCGATTTGTCAATTTGTCAATTGTCGATTTGTCAATTGTCAATTGTCAATTTGTCAATTGACAATTGTCAATTGTCAATTGTCAATTTGTCAATTGTCAATTGTCAATTTGTCAATTGTCAATTGTCAATTTGTCAATTGTCAATTGTCAATTTGTCAATTGTCAAATTGTCAATTGTCAAATTGTCAATTGTCAATTGTCAATTGTCAAATTGTCAATTGTCAAATTGTCAATTGTCAAATTGTCAATTGTCAAATTGTCAATTGTCAAATTGTCAATTGTCAAATTGTCAATTGTCAAATTGTCAATTGTCAAATTGTCAATTGTCAAATTGTCAATTGTCAAATTGTCAATTGTCAAATTGTCAATTGTCAAATTGTCAATTGTCAAATTGTCAATTGTCAAATTGTCAATTGTCAAATTGTCAATTGTCAAATTGTCAATTGTCAAATTGTCAATTGTCAAATTGTCAATTGTCAAATTGTCAATTGTCAATTGTCAAATTGTCAATTGTCAAATTGTCAATTGTCAAATTGTCAATTGTCAAATTGTCAATTGTTGTCAAATTGTCAATTGTCAATTGTCAAATTGTCAATTGTCAAATTGTCAATTGTCAATTTGTCAATTGTGAAATTATCAAATTGTCAATTGTTAAATTGCCAATTGTCAAATTGTCAATTGTCGAATTGTCAATTGTCAAATTGTCAATTGTCAAATTGTCAAATTGTCAATTGTCAATTTGTCAATTGTCAATTTGTCAATTGTCGATTTGTCAATTTGTCAATTGTCGATTTGTCAATTGTCAATTGTCAATTTGTCAATTGACAATTGTCAATTGTCAATTGTCAATTTGTCAATTGTCAATTGTCAATTTGTCAATTGTCAATTGTCAATTTGTCAATTGTCAATTGTCAATATTTTATTACAATTGTCAATTATAAACAAATTGACAATGGACAGTTGACAAATTGACAATTGACAATTGACAAATTGACAATTGACAATTGACAAATTGACAATTGACAAATTGACAATTGACAATTGACAAATTGACAATTGACAATTGACAATTGACAATTGACAATTGACAATTGACAAATTGACAATTGACAAATTGACAATTGACAAATTGACAATTGACAAATTGACAATTGACAAATTGACAATTGACAAATTGACAATTGACAAATTGACAATTGACAAATTGACAATTGACAAATTGACAATTGACAAATTGACAATTGACAAATTGACAATTGTCGAATTGTCAATTGTCAAATTGTCAAATTGTCAAATTGTCAATTGTCAATTTGTCAATTGTCAATTTGTCAATTGTCGATTTGTCAATTTGTCAATTGTCGATTTGTCAATTGTCAATTGTCAATTTGTCAATTGACAATTGTCAATTGTCAATTGTCAATTTGTCAATTGTCAATTGTCAATTTGTCAATTGTCAATTGTCAATTTGTCAATTGTCAATTGTCAATATTTTATTACAATTGTCAATTATAAACAAATTGACAATGGACAGTTGACAAATTGACAATTGACAATTGACAAATTGACAATTGACAATTGACAAATTGACAATTGACAAATTGACAATTGACAATTGACAAATTGACAATTGACAATTGACAATTGACAATTGACAAATTGACAATTGACAAATTGACAATTGACAAATTGACAATTGACAAATTGACAATTGACAAATTGACAATTGACAAATTGACAATTGACAAATTGACAATTGACAAATTGACAATTGACAAATTGACAATTGACAAATTGACAATTGACAAATTGACAATTGACAAATTGACAATTGACAAATTGACAATTGACAAATTGACAATTGACAAATTGACAAATTGACAATTGACAAATTGACAATTGACAAATTGACAATTGACAAATTGACAAATTGACAAATTGACAATTGACAAATTGACAATTGACAATTGACAAATTGACAATTGACAAATTGACAAATTGACAATTGACAAATTGACAATTGAGAAATTGACAATTGACAAATCGACAATTGACAAATTGACAATTGACAATTGACAAATTGACAATTGACAAATTGACAATTGACAAATTGTCAATTGTCAAATTGTCAATTGTCAAATTGTCAATTGTCAAATTGTCAATTGTCAAATTGTCAATTGTCAAATTGTCAAATTGTCAATTGTTAAATTGCCAATTGTCAAATTGTCAATTGTCGAATTGTCAATTGTCAAATTGTCAAATTGTCAAATTGTCAATTGTCAATTTGTCAATTGTCAATTTGTCAATTGTCGATTTGTCAATTTGTCAATTGTCGATTTGTCAATTGTCAATTGTCAATTTGTCAATTGACAATTGTCAATTGTCAATTGTCAATTTGTCAATTGTCAATTGTCAATTTATGTCAATTGTCAATTGTCAATTGTCAATTGTCAATTGTCAATTGTCAATTGTCAAATTGTCAATTGTCAAATTGTCAATTGTCAAATTGTCAATTGTCAAATTGTCAATTGTCAAATTGTCAATTGTCAATTGTATTGTCAATTGTCAAATTGTCAATTGTCAAATTGTCAATTGTCAAATTGTCAATTGTCAAATTGTCAATTGTCAAATTGTCAATTGTCAAATTGTCAATTGTCAAATTGTCAATTGTCAAATTGTCAATTGTCAAATTGTCAATTGTCAAATTGTCAATTGTCAAATTGTCAATTGTCAAATTGTCAATTGTCAAATTGTCAATTGTCAAATTGTCAATTGTCAAATTGTCAATTGTCAAATTGTCAATTGTCAAATTGTCAATTGTCAATTCAATTGTCAATTGTCAATTTGTCAATTGTGAAATTATCAAATTGTCAATTGTTAAATTGCCAATTGTCAAATTGTCAATTGTCGAATTGTCAATTGTCAAATTGTCAAATTGTCAAATTGTCAAATTGTCAATTGTCAATTTGTCAATTGTCAATTTGTCAATTGTCGATTTGTCAATTTGTCAATTGTCGATTTGTCAATTGTCAATTGTCAATTTGTCAATTGACAATTGTCAATTGTCAATTGTCAATTTGTCAATTGTCAATTGTCAATTTGTCAATTGTCAATTGTCAATTTGTCAATTGTCAATTGTCAATATTTTATTACAATTGTCAATTATAAACAAATTGACAATGGACAGTTGACAAATTGACAATTGACAATTGACAAATTGACAATTGACAATTGACAAATTGACAATTGACAAATTGACAATTGACAATTGACAAATTGACAATTGACAAATTGACAATTGACAAATTGACAATTGACAAATTGACAATTGACAAATTGACAATTGACAAATTGACAATTGACAAATTGACAATTGACAAATTGACAATTGACAAATTGACAATTGACAAATTGACAATTGACAAATTGACAATTGACAAATTGACAATTGACAAATTGACAATTGACAATTGACAAATTGACAATTGACAAATTGACAATTGACAAATTGACAATTGACAAATTGACAATTGACAAATTGACAATTGACAAATTGACAATTGACAAATTGACAATTGACAATTGACAAATTGACAATTGACAAATTGACAATTGACAAATTGACAATTGACAAATTGACAATTGACAAATTGACAATTGACAAATTGACAATTGACAAATTGACAATTGACAAATTGACAATTGACAAATTGACAATTGACAAATTGACAATTGACAAATTGACAATTGACAAATTGACAATTGACAAATTGACAAATTGACAATTGACAAATTGACAATTGACAAATTGACAATTGACAAATTGACAATTGACAAATTGACAATTGACAATTGACAATTGACAAATTGACAATTGACAAATTGACAATTGACAAATTGACAATTGACAAATTGACAATTGACAAATTGACAATTGACAAATTGACAATTGACAAATTGACAATTGACAAATTGACAATTGACAAATTGACAATTGACAAATTGACAATTGACAAATTGACAATTGACAAATTGACAATTGACAAATTGACAATTGACAAATTGACAATCGACAAATTGACAATTGACAAATTGACAATTGACAAATTGACAATTGACAAATTGACAATTGACAAATTGACAATTGACAAATTGACAATTGACAATTGACAATTGACAATTGACAAATTGACAATTGACAAATTGACAATTGACAAATTGACAATTGACAAATTGACAATTGACAAATTGACAAATTGACAAATTGACAAATTGACAATTGACAAATTGACAATTGACAAATTGACAATTGACAAATTGACAATTGACAAATTGACAATTGACAAATTGACAATTGACAAATTGACAATTGACAAATTGACAATTGACAAATTGACAATTGACAAATTGACAATTGACAAATTGACAATTGACAAATTGACAATTGACAAATTGACAATTGACAAATTGACAATTGACAAATTGACAATTGACAAATTGACAATTGACAAATTGACAATTGACAAATTGACAATTGACAAATTGACAATTGACAAATTGACAATTGACAAATTGACAATTGACAAATTGACAATTGACAAATTGACAATTGACAAATTGACAAATTGACAATTGACAAATTGACAATTGACAAATTGACAATTGACAAATTGACAATTGACAAATTGACAATTGACAATTGACAAATTGACAATTGACAAATTGACAAATTGACAAATTGACAATTGACAAATTGACAATTGACAAATTGACAATTGACAAATTGACAATTGACAAATTGACAATTGACAAATTGACAATTGACAAATTGACAATTGACAAATTGACAATTGACAAATTGACAATTGACAAATTGACAATTGACAAATTGACAATTGACAAATTGACAATTGTCGAATTGTCAATTGTCAAATTGTCAAATTGTCAAATTGTCAATTGTCAATTTGTCAATTGTCAATTTGTCAATTGTCGATTTGTCAATTTGTCAATTGTCGATTTGTCAATTGTCAATTGTCAATTTGTCAATTGACAATTGTCAATTGTCAATTGTCAATTGTCAATTTGTCAATTGTCAATTGTCAATTTGTCAATTGTCAATTGTCAATTTGTCAATTGTCAATTGTCAATATTTTATTACAATTGTCAATTATAAACAAATTGACAATGGACAGTTGACAAATTGACAATTTACAATTGACAAATTGACAATTGACAAATTGACAATTGACAATTGACAAATTGACAATTGACAAATTGACAATTGACAATTGACAATTGACAAATTGACAATTGACAAATTGACAATTGACAAATTGACAATTGACAAATTGACAATTGACAAATTGACAATTGACAAATTGACAATTGACAAATTGACAATTGACAAATTGACAATTGACAAATTGACAATTGACAAATTGACAATTGACAAATTGACAATTGACAAATTGACAATTGACAAATTGACAATTGACAAATTGACAATTGACAAATTGACAATTGACAAATTGACAAATTGACAATTGACAAATTGACAATTGACAAATTGACAATTGACAAATTGACAAATTGACAATTGACAAATTGACAATTGACAATTGACAATTGACAATTGACAATTGACAAATTGACAATTGACAAATTGACAATTGACAAATTGACAATTGACAAATTGACAATTGACAAATCGACAATTGACAAATTGACAATTGACAATTGACAAATTGACAATTGACAAATTGTCAATTGTCAAATTGTCAATTGTCAATTTGTCAATTGTCAATTGTCAATTTGTCAATTGTCAATTTGTCAATTGTCAATTGTCAATTTGTCAATTGTCAATTTGTCAATTGTCAATTTGTCAATTGTCAATTTGTCAATTGTCAATTTGTCAATTTGTCAATTGTCAATTTGTCAATTGTCAATTGTCAATTTGTCAATTGTCAATTTGTCAATTTGTCAATTTGTCAATTGTCAATTTGTCAATTGTCAATTTGTCAATTGTCAATTGTCAATTTGTCAATTGTCAATTTGTCAATTGTCAATTTGTCAATTGTCAATTTGTCATGTCAATTTGTCAATTGTCAATTTGTCAATTGTCAATTTGTCAATTGTCAATTTGTCAATTGTCAATTTGTCAATTGTCAATTTGTCAATTGTCAATTTGTCAATTGTCAATTTGTCAATTGTCAATTTGTCAATTGTCAATTTGTCAATTGTCAATTTGTCAATTGTCAATTTGTCAATTGTCAATTTGTCAATTGTCAATTTGTCAATTGTCAATTTGTCAATTGTCAATTTGTCAATTGTCAATTGTCAATTGTCAATTGTCAATTGTCAATTTGTCAATTGTCAATTTGTCAATTGTCAATTTGTCAATTGTCAATTTGTCAATTGTCAATTTGTCAATTGTCAATTTGTCAATTGTCAATTTGTCAATTGTCAATTTGTCAATTGTCAATTTGTCAATTGTCAATTTGTCAATTGTCAATTTGTCAATTGTCAATTTGTCAATTGTCAATTTGTCAATTGTCAATTTGTCAATTGTCAATTTGTCAATTGTCAATTTGTCAATTGTCAATTTGTCAATTTGTCAATTGTCAATTGTCAATTGTCAATTTGTCATTGTCAATTTGTCAATTGTCAATTTGTCAATTGTCAATTTGTCAATTGTCAATTGTCAATTTGTCAATTGTCAATTTGTCAATTGTCAATTTGTCAATTGTCAATTTGTCAATTGTCAATTTGTCAATTGTCAATTTGTCAATTGTCAATTTGTCAATTGTCAATTTGTCAATTGTCAATTTGTCAATTGTCAATTTGTCAATTGTCAATTTGTCAATTGTCAATTTGTCAATTGTCAATTTGTCAATTGTCAATTTGTCAATTGTCAATTTGTCAATTGTCAATTTGTCAATTGTCAATTTGTCAATTGTCAATTTGTCAATTGTCAATTTGTCAATTGTCAATTTGTCAATTGTCAATTTGTCAATTGTCAATTTGTCAATTGTCAATTTGTCAATTGTCAATTTGTCAATTTGTCAATTGTCAATTGTCAATTGTCAATTTGTCAATTGTCAATTTGTCAATTGTCAATTTGTCAATTGTCAATTTGTCAATTGTCAATTTGTCAATTGTCAATTTGTCAATTGTCAATTTGTCAATTGTCAATTGTCAATTTGTCAATTGTCAATTTGTCAATTGTCAATTTGTCAATTGTCAATTTGTCAATTGTCAATTTGTCAATTGTCAATTTGTCAATTGTCAATTTGTCAATTGTCAATTTGTCAATTGTCAATTTGTCAATTGTCAATTTGTCAATTGTCAATTTGTCAATTGTCAATTTGTCAATTGTCAATTTGTCAATTGTCAATTTGTCAATTGTCAATTTGTCAATTGTCAATTTGTCAATTGTCAATTTGTCAATTGTCAATTTGTCAATTGTCAATTTGTCAATTGTCAATTTGTCAATTGTCAATTTGTCAATTGTCAATTTGTCAATTGTCAATTTGTCAATTGTCAATTTGTCAATTGTCAATTTGTCAATTGTCAATTTGTCAATTTGTCAATTGTCAATTGTCAATTGTCAATTGTCAATTGTCAATTGTCAATTGTCAATTGTCAATTTGTCAATTGTCAATTGTCAATTTGTCACTGTCCATTGTCAATTTGTTTATAATTGACAATTGTAATAAAATATTGACAATTGACAATTGACAAATTGACAATTGTCGAATTGTCAATTGTCAAATCGTCAAATTGTCAAATTGTCAATTGTCAATTTGTCAATTGTCAATTTGTCAATTGTCAATTTGTCAATTGTCGATTTGTCAATTTGTCAATTGTCGATTTGTCAATTGTCAATTGTCAATTTGTCAATTGACAATTGTCAATTGTCAATTGTCAATTTGTCAATTGTCAATTGTCAATTTGTCAATTGTCAATTGTCAATTTGTCAATTGTCAATTGTCAATTTGTCAATTGTCAATTGTCAATATTTTATTACAATTGTCAATTATAAACAAATTGACAATGGACAGTTGACAAATTGACAATTGACAATTGACAAATTGACAATTGACAAATTGACAATTGACAATTGACAAATTGACAATTGACAAATTGACAATTGACAATTGACAAATTGACAATTGACAAATTGACAATTGACAAATTGACAATTGACAAATTGACAATTGACAAATTGACAATTGACAAATTGACAATTGACAAATTGACAATTGACAAATTGACAATTGACAAATTAACAATTGACAAATTGACAATTGACAAATTGACAATTGACAAATTGACAATTGACAAATTGACAAATTGTCAATTGTCAAATTGTCAATTGTCAAATTGTCAATTGTCAAATTGTCAATTGTCAAATTGTCAATTGTCAAATTGTCAATTGTCAAATTGTCAATTGTCAAATTGTCAATTGTCAATTTGTCAATTGTCAAATTGTCAAATTGTCAATTGTCAAATTGTCAATTGTCAATTGTCAAATTGTCAATTGTCAAATTGTCAATTGTCAAATTGTCAATTGTCAAATTGGCAATTGTCAAATTGTCAATTGTCAAATTGTCAATTGTCAAATTGTCAATTGTCAAATTGTCAATTGTCAAATTGTCAATTGTCAAATTGTCAATTGTCAAATTGTCAATTGTCAAATTGTCAATTGTCAAATTGTCAAATTGTCAATTGTTAAATTGCCAATTGTCAAATTGTCAATTGTCGAATTGTCAATTGTCAATTGTCAAATTGTCAATTGTCAAATTGTCAAATTGTCAATTGTCAAATTGTCAATTGTCAAATTGTCAATTGTCAATTTGTCAATTGTCAAATTGTCAAATTGTCAATTGTCAAATTGTCAATTGTCAATTGTCAAATTGTCAATTGTCAAATTGTCAATTGTCAAATTGTCAATTGTCAAATTGTCAATTGTCAAATTGTCAATTGTCAATTTGTCAATTGTCAATTTGTCAATTGTCAATTTGTCAATTGTCAATTTGTCAATTGTCAATTTGTCAATTGTCAATTGTCAATTTGTCAATTGTCAATTGTCAATTGTCAATTTGTCAATTGTCAATTGTCAATTTGTCAACTGTCCATTGTCAATTTGTTTATAATTGACAATTGTAATAAAATATTGACAATTGACAATTGACAAATTGACAATTGACAATTGACAAATTGACAATTGACAATTGACAAATTGACAATTGACAATTGACAATTGTCAATTGACAAATTGACAATTGACAATTGACAAATCGACAATTGACAAATTGACAAATCGACAATTGACAAATTGACAATTGACAAATTGACAATTGACAATTTGACAATTTGACAATTTGACAATTTGACAATTGACAATTCGACAATTGACAATTTGACAATTGGCAATTTAACAATTGACAATTTGATAATTTCACAATTGACAAATTGACAATTGACAATTTGACAATTGACAATTTGACAATTGACAATTTGACAATTGACAATTTGACAATTGACAATTTGACAATTGACAATTTGACAATTGACAATTTGACAATTGACAATTTGACAATTGACAATTTGACAATTGACAATTTGACAATTGACAATTTGACAATTGACAATTTGACAATTGACAATTTGACAATTGACAATTTGACAATTGACAATTTGACAATTGACAATTTGACAATTGACAATTTGACAATTGACAATTTGACAATTGACAATTTGACAATTGACAATTTGACAATTGACAATTTGACAATTGACAATTTGACAATTGACAATTTGACAATTGACAATTTGACAATTGACAATTTGACAATTGACAATTTGACAATTGACAATTTGACAATTGACAATTTGACAATTGACAATTTGACAATTGACAATTTTACAATTGACAATTTGACAATTGACAATTTGACAATTGACAATTTGACAATTGACAATTTGACAATTGACAATTTGACAATTGACAATTTGACAATTGACAATTTGACAATTGACAATTTGACAATTGACAATTTGACAATTGACAATTTGACAATTGACAAATTGACAATTGACAATTGACAAATTGACAATTGACAATTGACAAATTGACAATTGACAAATTGACAATTGACAATTGACAATTGTCAATTGACAAATTGACAATTGACAATTGACAAATCGACAATTGACAAATTGACAAATCGACAATTGACAAATTGACAATTGACAAATTGACAATTGACAATTGACAATTTGACAATTGACAATTTGACAATTGACAATTTGACAATTGACAATTTGACAATTGACAATTTGACAATTGACAATTTGACAATTGACAATTTGACAATTGACAATTTGACAATTGACAATTTGACAATTGACAATTTGACAATTGACAATTTGACAATTGACAATTTGACAATTGACAATTTGACAATTGACAATTTGACAATTGACAATTTGACAATTGACAATTTGACAATTGACAATTTGACAATTGACAATTTGACAATTGACAATTTGACAATTGACAATTTGACAATTGACAATTGAATTGACAATTTGACAATTGACAATTTGACAATTGACAATTTGACAATTGACAATTTGACAATTGACAATTTGACAATTGACAATTTGACAATTGACAATTTGACAATTGACAATTTGACAATTGACAATTTGACAATTGACAATTTGACAATTGACAAATTGACAATTGACAATTGACAATTGACAATTGACAAATTGACAATTGACAAATTGACAATTGACAATTGACAAATTGTCAATTGACAAATTGACAATTGACAAATTGACAATTGACAATTGACAAATTGACAATTGACAAATTGACAATTGACAATTGACAAATTGACAATTGACAATTTGACAATTGACAATTTGTCAATTGTCAATTTGTCAATTGTCAATTGTCAATTTGTCAATTGTCGATTTGTCAATTGTCAATTTGTCAATTGTCAATTTGTCAATTGTCAATTTGTGAATTTGTCAATTGTCAATTTGTGAATTGTCAATTGTCAATTTGTCAATTGTCAATTTGTCAATTTGTCAATTTGTCAATTGTCAATTTGTCAATTGTCAATTGACAAATTGACAATTGACAATTGACAAATTGACAATTGACAAATTGACAATTGACAAATTGACAATTGACAAATTGACAATTGACAAATTGACAATTGACAAATTGACAATTGACAAATTGACAATTGACAAATTGACAATTGACAAATTGACAATTGACAAATTGACAATTGACAAATTGACAATTGACAAATTGACAATTGACAAATTGACAATTGACAAATTGACAATTGACAAATTGACAATTGACAAATTGACAAATTGACAATTGACAAATTGACAATTGACAAATTGACAATTGACAAATTGACAAATTGACAAATTGACAATTGACAAATTGACAATTGACAATTGACAAATTGACAATTGACAAATTGACAAATTGACAATTGACAAATTGACAATTGACAAATTGACAATTGACAAATCGACAATTGACAAATTGACAATTGACAATTGACAAATTGACAATTGACAAATTGTCAATTGTCAAATTGTCAATTGTCAATTTGTCAATTGTCAATTGTCAATTTGTCAATTGTCAATTTGTCAATTGTCAATTGTCAATTTGTCAATTGTCAATTTGTCAATTGACAATTTGTCAATTGTCAATTGTCAATTTGTCAATTGTCAATTGTCAATTGTCAATTGTCAATTTGTCAATTGTCAAATTGTCAATTGTCAAATTGTCAATTGTCAAATTGTCAATTGTCAAATTGTCAATTGTCAAATTGTCAATTGTCAAATTGTCAATTGTCAATTGTCAAATTGTCAATTGTCAAATTGTCAATTGTCAAATTGTCAATTGTCAAATTGTCAATTGTCAAATTGTCAATTGTCAAATTGTCAATTGTCAAATTGTCAATTGTCAAATTGTCAATTGTCAAATTGTCAATTGTCAAATTGTCAATTGTCAAATTGTCAATTGTCAAATTGTCAATTGTCAAATTGTCAATTGTCAAATTGTCAATTGTCAAATTGTCAATTGTCAAATTGTCAATTGTCAAATTGTCAATTGTCAAATTGTCAATTGTCAAATTGTCAATTGTCAAATTGTCAATTGTCAAATTGTCAATTGTCAAATTGTCAATTGTCAAATTGTCAATTGTCAAATTGTCAATTGTCAAATTGTCAATTGTCAAATTGTCAATTGTCAAATTGTCAATTGTCAATTGTCAATTGTCAAATTGTCAATTGTCAATTGTCAATTGTCAATTGTCAATTGTCAATTTGTCAATTGTCAATTGTCAATTGTCAATTGTCAATTGTCAATTGTCAATTGTCAATTGTCGATTTGTCAATTGTCAATTGTCAATTTGTCAATTGTCAATTGTCAATTGTCAATTGTCAATTGTCAATTGTCAATTGTCAATTGTCAATTGTCAATTGTCAATTGTCAATTGTCAATTGTCAATTGTCAATTGTCAAATTGTCAATTGTCAAATTGTCAATTGTCAAATTGTCAATTGTCAAATTGTCAATTGTCAAATTGTCAATTGTCAAATTGTCAATTGTCAAATTGTCAATTGTCAAATTGTCAATTGTCAAATTGTCAATTGTCAAATTGTCAATTGTCAAATTGTCAATTGTCAAATTGTCAATTGTCAAATTGTCAATTGTCAAATTGTCAATTGTCAAATTGTCAATTGTCAAATTGTCAATTGTCAAATTGTCAATTGTCAAATTGTCAATTGTCAAATTGTCAATTGTCAAATTGTCAATTGTCAAATTGTCAATTGTCAAATTGTCAATTGTCAAATTGTCAATTGTCAAATTGTCAATTGTCAAATTGTCAATTGTCAAATTGTCAATTGTCAAATTGTCAATTGTCAAATTGTCAATTGTCAAATTGTCAATTGTCAAATTGTCAATTGTCAAATTGTCAATTGTCAAATTGTCAATTGTCAAATTGTCAATTGTCAAATTGTCAATTGTCAAATTGTCAATTGTCAAATTGTCAATTGTCAAATTGTCAATTGTCAAATTGTCAATTGTCAAATTGTCAATTGTCAATTTGTCAATTGTGAAATTATCAAATTGTCAATTGTTAAATTGCCAATTGTCAAATTGTCAATTGTCGAATTGTCAATTGTCAAATTGTCAAATTGTCAAATTGTCAAATTGTCAATTGTCAATTTGTCAATTGTCAATTTGTCAATTGTCGATTTGTCAATTTGTCAATTGTCGATTTGTCAATTGTCAATTGTCAATTTGTCAATTGACAATTGTCAATTGTCAATTGTCAATTTGTCAATTGTCAATTGTCAATTTGTCAATTGTCAATTGTCAATTTGTCAATTGTCAATTGTCAATATTTTATTACAATTGTCAATTATAAACAAATTGACAATGGACAGTTGACAAATTGACAATTGACAATTGACAAATCGACAATTGACAAATTGACAAATCGACAATTGACAAATTGACAATTGACAAATTGACAATTGACAATTGACAATTTGACAATTGACAATTTGACAATTGACAATTTGACAATTGACAATTTGACAATTGACAATTTGACAATTGACAATTTGACAATTGACAATTTGACAATTGACAATTTGACAATTGACAATTTGACAATTGACAATTTGACAATTGACAATTTGACAATTGACAATTTGACAATTGACAATTTGACAATTGACAATTTGACAATTGACAATTTGACAATTGACAATTTGACAATTGACAATTTGACAATTGACAATTTGACAATTGACAATTTGACAATTGACAATTTGACAATTGACAATTTGACAATTGACAATTTGACAATTGACAATTTGACAATTGACAATTTGACAATTGACAATTTGACAATTGACAATTTGACAATTGACAAATTGACAATTGACAATTGACAATTGACAATTGACAAATTGACAATTGACAATTGACAAATTGTCAATTGACAAATTGACAATTGACAAATTGACAATTGACAAATTGACAATTGACAAATTGACAATTGACAAATTGACAATTGACAAATTGACAATTGACAAATTGACAATTGACAATTGACAATTGACAATTGACAAATTGACAATTGACAAATTGACAATTGACAAATTGACAATTGACAAATTGACAATTGACAAATTGACAATTGACAAATTGACAATTGACAAATTGACAATTGACAAATTGACAATTGACAAATTGACAATTGACAAATTGACAATTGACAAATTGACAATTGACAAATTGACAATTGACAAATTGACAATTGACAAATTGACAATTGACAAATTGACAATTGACAAATTGACAATTGACAAATTGACAATTGACAAATTGACAATTGACAAATTGACAATTGACAAATTGACAATTGACAAATTGACAATTGACAAATTGACAATTGACAAATTGACAATTGACAAATTGACAATTGACAAATTGACAATTGACAAATTGACAATTGACAAATTGACAATTGACAAATTGACAATTGACAAATTGACAAATTGACAATTGACAAATTGACAATTGACAAATTGACAATTGACAAATTGACAATTGACAAATTGACAATTGACAAATTGACAAATTGACAATTGACAAATTGACAATTGACAAATTGACAATTGACAAATTGACAAATTGACAAATTGACAATTCACAAATTGACAATTGACAAATTGACAATTGACAAATTGACAAATTGACAATTGACAAATTGACAATTGACAAATTGACAATTGACAAATCGACAATTGACAAATTGACAATTGACAATTGACAAATTGACAATTGACAATTGACAAATTGACAATTGACAAATTGACAATTGACAAATTGACAATTGACAAATTGACAATTGACAAATTGACAATTGACAAATTGACAATTGACAAATTGACAATTGACAAATTGACAATTGACAAATTGACAATTGACAAATTGACAATTGACAAATTGACAATTGACAAATTGACAATTGACAAATTGACAATTGTCGAATTGTCAATTGTCAAATCGTCAAATTGTCAAATTGTCAATTGTCAATTTGTCAATTGTCAATTTGTCAATTGTCAATTTGTCAATTGTCGATTTGTCAATTTGTCAATTGTCGATTTGTCAATTGTCAATTGTCAATTTGTCAATTGACAATTGTCAATTGTCAATTGTCAATTTGTCAATTGTCAATTGTCAATTTGTCAATTGTCAATTGTCAATTTGTCAATTGTCAATTGTCAATATTTTATTACAATTGTCAATTATAAACAAATTGACAATGGACAGTTGACAAATTGACAATTGACAATTGACAAATTGACAATTGACAAATTGACAATTGACAATTGACAAATTGACAATTGACAAATTGACAATTGACAATTGACAAATTGACAATTGACAAATTGACAATTGACAAATTGACAATTGACAAATTGACAATTGACAAATTGACAATTGACAAATTGACAATTGACAAATTGACAATTGACAAATTGACAATTGACAAATTGACAATTGACAAATTGACAATTGACAAATTAACAATTGACAAATTGACAATTGACAAATTGACAATTGACAAATTGACAATTGACAAATTGACAAATTGTCAATTGTCAAATTGTCAATTGTCAAATTGTCAATTGTCAAATTGTCAATTGTCAAATTGTCAATTGTCAAATTGTCAATTGTCAAATTGTCAATGGTCAAATTGTCAATTGTCAATTTGTCAATTGTCAAATTGTCAAATTGTCAATTGTCAAATTGTCAAATTGTCAATTGTCAATTTGTCAATTGTCAAATTGTCAAATTGTCAATTGTCAAATTGTCAATTGTCAATTGTCAAATTGTCAATTGTCAAATTGTCAATTGTCAAATTGTCAATTGTCAAATTGTCAATTGTCAAATTGTCAATTGTCAAATTGTCAATTGTCAAATTGTCAATTGTCAAATTGTCAAATTGTCAATTGTTAAATTGCCAATTGTCAAATTGTCAATTGTCGAATTGTCAATTGTCAAATTGTCAAATTGTCAAATTGTCAATTGTCAAATTGTCAATTGTCAAATTGTCAATTGTCAAATTGTCAATTGTCAATTTGTCAATTGTCAAATTGTCAAATTGTCAATTGTCAAATTGTCAATTGTCAATTGTCAAATTGTCAATTGTCAAATTGTCAATTGTCAAATTGTCAATTGTCAAATTGTCAATTGTCAAATTGTCAATTGTCAAATTGTCAATTGTCAAATTGTCAATTGTCAAATTGTCAATTGTCAAATTGTCAAATTGTCAATTGTTAAATTGCCAATTGTCAAATTGTCAATTGTCGAATTGTCAATTGTCAAATTGTCAAATTGTCAATTGTCAATTTGTCAATTGTCAATTTGTCAATTGTCGATTTGTCAATTTGTCAATTGTCGATTTGTCAATTGTCAATTGTCAATTTGTCAATTGACAATTGTCAATTGTCAATTGTCAATTTGTCAATTGTCAATTTGTCAATTGTCAATTGTCAATTTGTCAATTGTCAATTGTCAATATTTTATTACAATTGTCAATTATAAACAAATTGACAATGGACAGTTGACAAATTGACAATTGACAATTCACAAATTGACAATTGACAATTGACAAATTGACAATTGACAAATTGACAATTGACAATTGACAAATTGACAATTGACAAATTGACAATTGACAATTGACAAATTGACAATTGACAAATTGACAATTGACAAATTGACAATTGACAATTGACAAATTGACAATTGACAAATTGACAATTGACAAATTGACAATTGACAAATTGACAATTGACAAATTGACAATTGACAAATTGACAATTGACAAATTGACAATTGACAAATTGACAATTGACAAATTGACAATTGACAAATTGACAATTGACAAATTGACAATTGACAATTGACAAATTGACAATTGTCAAATTGTCAATTGTCAAATTGCCAAATTGTCAATTGTTAAATTGCCAATTGTCAAATTGTCAATTGTCGAATTGTCAATTGTCAAATTGTCAAATTGTCAAATTGTCAATTGTCAATTTGTCAATTGTCAATTTGTCAATTGTCGATTTGTCAATTTGTCAATTGTCGATTTGTCAATTGTCAATTGTCAATTTGTCAATTGACAATTGTCAATTGTCAATTGTCAATTTGTCAATTGTCAATTGTCAATTTGTCAATTGTCAATTGTCAATTTGTCAATTGTCAATTGTCAATATTTTATTACAATTGTCAATATTTTATTACAATTGTCAATTATAAACAAATTGACAATGGACAGTTGACAAATTGACAATTGACAATTCACAAATTGACAATTGACAATTGACAAATTGACAATTGACAAATTGACAATTGACAATTGACAAATTGACAATTGACAAATTGACAATTGACAATTGACAAATTGACAATTGACAAATTGACAATTGACAATTGACAATTGACAATTGACAATTGACAATTGACAATTGACAAATTGACAATTGACAAATTGACAATTGACAATTGACAATTGACAAATTGACAATTGACAAATTGACAATTGACAAATTGACAATTGACAAATTGACAATTGACAAATTGACAATTGACAATTGACAAATTGACAATTGGCAAATTGACAAATTGACAATTGACAAATTGACAATTGACAAATTGACAATTGACAAATTGACAATTGACAAATTGACAATTGACAAATTGACAATTGACAAATTGACAATTGACAAATTGACAATTGACAAATTGACAATTGACAAATTGACAATTGACAATTGACAAATTGACAATTGACAAATTGACAATTGACAATTTGACAATTGGCAATTTAACAATTGACAATTTGACAATTTGACAATTGACAATTTGACAATTGACAATTTGACAATTGACAATTTGACAATTGACAATTGACAAATTGACAATTGACAAATTGACAATTGACAATTGACAATTGACAAATTGACAATTGACAAATTGACAATTGACAAATTGACAATTGACAAATTGACAATTGACAAATTGACAATTGACAAATTGACAATTGACAAATTGACAATTGACAAATTGACAATTGACAATTGACAATTGACAATTGACAAATTGACAATTGACAAATTGACAATTGACAAATTGACAATTGACAAATTGACAATTGACAAATTGACAATTGACAAATTGACAATTGACAAATTGACAATTGACAAATTGACAATTGACAAATTGACAATTGACAAATTGACAATTGACAATTGACAAATTGACAATTGACAAATTGACAATTGACAAATTGACAATTGACAATTGACAAATTGACAATTGACAATTGACAAATTGACAATTGACAATTGACAAATTGACAATTGACAAATTGACAATTGACAAATTGACAATTGACAAATTGACAATTGACAAATTGACAATTGACAAATTGACAATTGACAAATTGACAATTGACAAATTGACAATTGACAAATTGACAATTGACAAATTGACAATTGACAAATTGACAATTGACAAATTGACAATTGACAAATTGACAATTGACAAATTGACAATTGACAAATTGACAATTGACAAATTGACAATTGACAAATTGACAATTGACAAATTGACAATTGACAAATTGACAATTGACAAATTGACAATTGACAAATTGACAATTGACAAATTGACAATTGACAAATTGACAATTGACAAATTGACAATTGACAAATTGACAATTGACAAATTGACAATTGACAAATTGACAATTGACAATTGACAAATTGACAATTGACAAATTGACAATTGACAAATTGACAATTGACAAATTGACAATTGACAAATTGACAATTGACAAATTGACAATTGACAAATTGACAATTGACAAATTGACAATTGACAAATTGACAATTGACAAATTGACAATTGACAAATTGACAATTGACAAATTGACAATTGACAAACAAATTGACAATTGACAAATTGACAATTGACAAATTGACAATTGACAAATTGACAATTGACAAATTGACAATTGACAAATTGACAATTGACAAATTGACAATTGACAAATTGACAATTGACAAATTGACAATTGACAAATTGACAATTGACAAATTGACAATTGACAAATTGACAATTGACAAATTGACAATTGACAATTGACAAATTGACAATTGACAAATTGACAATTGACAAATTGACAATTGACAAATTGACAATTGACAAATTGACAATTGACAAATTGACAATTGACAAATTGACAATTGACAAATTGACAATTGACAAATTGACAATTGACAAATTGACAATTGACAAATTGACAATTGACAAATTGACAAATTGACAAATTGACAAATTGACAATTGACAAATTGACAATTGACAAATTGACAATTGACAAATTGACAATTGACAAATTGACAATTGACAAATTGACAATTGACAAATTGACAATTGACAATACAAATTGACAATTGACAAATTGACAATTGACAAATTGACAATTGACAAATTGACAATTGACAAATTGACAATTGACAAATTGACAATTGACAAATTGACAATTGACAAATTGACAATTGACAAATTGACAATTGACAAATTGACAATTGACAAATTGACAATTGACAAATTGACAATTGACAAATTGACAATTGACAAATTGACAATTGACAAATTGACAATTGACAAATTGACAATTGACAAATTGACAATTGACAAATTGACAATTGACAAATTGACAATTGACAAATTGACAATTGACAAATTGACAATTGACAAATTGACAATTGACAAATTGACAATTGACAAATTGACAATTGACAAATTGACAAATTGACAATTGACAAATTGACAAATTGACAATTGACAAATTGACAATTGACAAATTGACAATTGACAAATTGACAATTGACAAATTGACAATTGACAAATTGACAATTGACAAATTGACAATTGACAAATTGACAATTGACAAATTGTCAATTGTCAAATTGTCAATTGTCAATTTGTCAATTGTCAAATTGTCAATTGTCAAATTGTCAATTGTCAAATTGTCAATTGTCAAATTGTCAATTGTCAAATTGTCAATTGTCAAATTGTCAATTGTCAAATTGTCAATTGTCAAATTGTCAATTGTCAAATTGTCAATTGTCAAATTGTCAATTGTCAAATTGTCAATTGTCAAATTGTCAATTGTCAAATTGTCAATTGTCAAATTGTCAATTGTCAAATTGTCAATTGTCAAATTGTCAATTGTCAAATTGTCAATTGTCAATTTGTCAATTGTGAAATTATCAAATTGTCAATTGTTAAATTGCCAATTGTCAAATTGTCAATTGTCGAATTGTCAATTGTCAAATTGTCAAATTGTCAAATTGTCAAATTGTCAATTGTCAATTTGTCAATTGTCAATTTGTCAATTGTCGATTTGTCAATTTGTCAATTGTCGATTTGTCAATTGTCAATTGTCAATTTGTCAATTGACAATTGTCAATTGTCAATTGTCAATTTGTCAATTGTCAATTGTCAATTGTCAATTTGTCAATTGTCAATTGTCAATTTGTCAATTGTCAATTGTCAATATTTTATTACAATTGTCAATTATAAACAAATTGACAATGGACAGTTGACAAATTGACAATTGACAATTGACAAATTGACAATTGACAATTGACAAATTGACAATTGACAAATTGACAATTGACAATTGACAAATTGACAATTGACAAATTGACAATTGACAAATTGACAATTGACAAATTGACAATTGACAAATTGACAATTGACAAATTGACAATTGACAAATTGACAATTGACAAATTGACAATTGACAAATTGACAATTGACAAATTGACAATTGACAAATTGACAATTGACAAATTGACAATTGACAAATTGACAATTGACAAATTGACAATTGACAAATTGACAATTGACAAATTGACAATTGACAAATTGACAATTGACAAATTGACAATTGACAAATTGACAATTGACAAATTGACAATTGACAAATTGACAATTGACAAATTGACAATTGACAAATTGACAATTGACAAATTGACAATTGACAAATTGACAATTGACAAATTGACAATTGACAAATTGACAATTGACAAATTGACAATTGACAAATTGACAATTGACAAATTGACAATTGACAAATTGACAATTGACAAATTGACAATTGACAAATTGACAATTGACAAATTGACAATTGACAAATTGACAATTGACAAATTGACAATTGACAAATTGACAATTGACAAATTGACAATTGACAAATTGACAATTGACAAATTGACAATTGACAAATTACAAATTGACAATTGACAAATTGACAATTGACAAATTGACAATTGACAAATTGACAATTGACAAATTGACAATTGACAAATTGACAATTGACAAATTGACAATTGACAAATTGACAATTGACAAATTGACAATTGACAATTGACAAATTGACAATTGACAATTGACAAATTGACAATTGACAAATTGACAATTGACAAATTGACAATTGACAAATTGACAATTGACAAATTGACAATTGACAAATTGACAATTGACAAATTGACAATTGACAAATTGACAATTGACAAATTGACAATTGACAAATTGACAATTGACAAATTGACAATTGACAAATTGACAATTGACAAATTGACAATTGACAAATTGACAATTGACAAATTGACAATTGACAAATTGACAATTGACAAATTGACAATTGACAAATTGACAATTGACAAATTGACAATTGACAAATTGACAATTGACAAATTGACAATTGACAAATTGACAATTGACAAATTGACAATTGACAAATTGACAATTGACAAATTGACAATTGACAATTGACAAATTGACAATTGACAAATTGACAATTGACAAATTGACAATTGACAAATTGACAATTGACAAATTGACAATTGACAAATTGACAATTGACAAATTGACAATTGACAAATTGACAATTGACAAATTGACAATTGACAAATTGACAATTGACAAATTGACAATTGACAAATTGACAATTGACAAATTGACAATTGACAAATTGACAATTGACAAATTGACAATTGACAAATTGACAATTGACAAATTGACAATTGACAAATTGACAATTGACAAATTGACAATTGACAAATTGACAATTGACAAATTGACAATTGACAAATTGACAATTGACAAATTGACAATTGACAAATTGACAATTGACAACCTGACAATTGACAACCTGACAATTGACAAATTGACAATTGACAAATGAACAATTGACAAATTGACAATTGACAAATTGACAAATTGACAAATTGACAAATTGACAAATTGACAAATTGACAATTGACAAATTGACAAATTGACAATTGAAAATTTGAAAATTGAAAATTTGAAAATTGAAAATTTGAAAATTGAAAATTTGAAAATTGAAAATTTGAAAATTGAAAATTTGAAAATTGAAAATTTGAAAATTGAAAATTTGAAAATTGAAAATTTGAAAATTGAAAATTTGAAAATTGAAAATTTGAAAATTGAAAATTTGAAAATTGAAAATTTGAAAATTGAAAATTTGAAAATTGAAAATTGAAAATTGAAAATTGAAAATTTGAAAATTGAAAATTTGAAAATTGAAAATTTGAAAATTGAAAATTTGAAAATTGAAAATTTGAAAATTTGAAAATTGAAAATTTGAAAATTGAAAATTTGAAAATTGAAAATTTGAAAATTGAAAATTTGAAAATTGAAAATTTGAAAATTGAAAATTTGAAAATTGAAAATTTGAAAATTGAAAATTTGAAAATTGAAAATTTGAAAATTGAAAATTTGAAAATTGAAAATTTGAAAATTGAAAATTTGAAAATTGAAAATTTGAAAATTGAAAATTTGAAAATTGAAAATTTGAAAATTGAAAATTTGAAATTTGAAAATTGAAAATTGGAAAATTGAAAATTTGAAAATTGAAAATTTGAAAATTGAAAATTTGAAAATTGAAAATTTGAAAATTGAAAATTTGAAAATTGAAAATTTGAAAATTGAAAATTGAAAATTTGAAAATTGAAAATTTGAAAATTGAAAATTTGAAAATTGAAAATTTGAAAATTGAAAATTTGAAAATTGAAAATTTGAAAATTGAAAATTTGAAAATTGAAAATTTGAAAATTGAAAATTTGAAAATTGAAAATTTGAAAATTGAAAATTTGAAAATTGAAAATTTGAAAATTGAAAATTTGAAAATTGAAAATTTGAAAATTGAAAATTTGAAAATTGAAAATTTGAAAATTGAAAATTTGAATATTGAAAATTTAAAAATTGAAAATTTGAAAATTGAAAATTTGAAATTTCTGAATTTTTGAGGTTTCGAAATTTAATCTTTTTGAACTTTCATAATTTTGGAATTTGAATTGTTGAAACATGAAATTGGTGGTATTTGAAGTTGGTCGATCACAAAATTTTTGAAAGTTGGAAATATTTGGGATATTACAAATTTTTCAAATTATTCAAATTTTTCAAATTTTGAAATTTTTCAAATTTTGAAATTTCAAAATTTTTTAATTCAAAAACTCTGAAATTCAAATACACACGACCCTCATGGCAAAGGTGTCAGCTTGATATGAAGAGTCGACAAAACTAAAAATTTCATGCATCTAGTCCTTTTCATTATCGGGGTCATCACAATAACTTTCCCTATCGGGAAGTTAAAAATTTCCGAACTCCCAAAAAATTCAAATTTAAAAAAGTTTAAATTTCGAAAATTCAAGAATGTCAAAACTCCAAAGTTTCACATTTCCAAACATTTCAATTGCAAAATTCTCAAGATTTTCTCTCAATTTTGGATTTTAACAATTTCATGTATAGAAAATTTTTAATTTCAAATTGCAAAGTTTCAAAATGCCGTTCCTTGCCTGATTTCGAGTTCGATTCCGATAATCGATGTATCTACTTGATTGAAGCTCTCATTTATATATAAAAACAGAGAGAGATAGAGACTACACTGTCAACGAAGTGGTTACGCACGCATTTCAGCGTGACAGACTTTCGATATAATCGATATATATCGCACATTGTTCTTTTTAGAATAGGACAGACGGACACACACACACATATATTGACGCCCAGTGCAATATTTTCTCATGGATTCCGACCAAAGCAACAACGTTCTGTGTGTGCTATCGACGGTGCCCATAAAATAAGACCCTTTTTGGGAATTTTTGAAATTTTAAATTTTTGGAAATTTCCCTATTTTGAAATTCAATAACTTTGGAAATCGAAATTGTTAAAATGTGAACTTGTCGAAGTTTGGAATGGTTCACAAAATGAAATCTTGTCAAAATTGGGTTGATCGAATGTAAACAAAACACGACCGACGGTAACCCGCAAGTGTTTTGACGAATCAGTCGCGAAAGGGGGGTGGGGGGGGCTCGGCGCTCGGAAGACATGTTGAGGCAAATATTGCAACTAGCGACGGTCCACTATATAGATATATTCCATCAATTCTCACATGGCGGTGCTACCGCATCCCTTTTCCAAATTTCAACACTTTGAAGTTTGTAAAATTTCGAATTCAAAAGATTTTTTCTTTATACCTCGGTCGAAAGTACGTATATTCGTCATCGATTTCGAAGCAGAAAGTCTAAGATTCGTGCATCGATGAAACGACACGTACGCCATCTACAACAGCGGGACGAAATTTTTTTTTCCGCGCATCGGTGCGTGGGACTGCTGTCAGTCACTAGTCATCACCTCTATCTCCGATAATGTCAAATGTAACCTCAAAACCACCCATTACAGTTTTTTCAAAAAAATCAGAAAATAAACCACCACGAAATGACAATCAAATTGCTTCAAGTGGAACTTCCGATCACATGAATAAACGAAAATGGGAATTTTCATCTCCTAATCCATTTACCGTATATGAAAACTGTACATTCCATGGAAACATTGTGAATAATTATTATTTGAATGATGATGATAAAAAAAAATGTATGATTTTGATCATAAAAACATATTTTGAAGGTTAATTTTCTTTGCCTTTCTTTTTTATGTTATGCCTGCCCCCGACCAGCAGCACTCGCTTCGCTCGTGCTGCAAATGTCGGGGCAGGCATCAGTATCTATAACACAAATTATGAATTTTCGTACTTTCGACCGGCTATAAAGAAAAATAGTATACACCACACGGGCAGAAGTTTGAAAGCCCTGAACTGCGCGCCATGATGCCCTCGGCTTCGCCTCGGGCATCATCGCGCGCAGTGCAGGAATTTCATACTTTCTGCCCTTATGGTGTAATATACTATTAATTTCAAAATTTGAAATGGTTCTGGGCTACGATGGCAGGCGCCTATGATGGACCCCCCCCCCCCGCTCCGCGCGGCGGTGTGGTTCCCGCACGGTGGGTGAGATACATCGATACAGTGGACCATCGTCAGTTGCAATATTATATGTGTTTGCTTCACATGTGTTTTCCGAGCGCCGAGGGATGACCCCCCCTCCTCCCGGCCCTTGACTGATTCGTCAAAACACGTGCGGGTTACCGTCGGTCGTGTTTTGTTTACATTCGATCAACCGAATTTTGGGAAAATTTCATTTTGTGATAGTCCTTACGCCCATGACCATCCTATGTAATTTTTGGGGTCCGCGCGATATTTTGGGTGGAATCTATGTTTTTTGGGTCGCTGAGTCCGAATATGTCGGTTTTTTTTAATTCGGCGGTTAATTGTTATTAACAATTTAATTGTTTAAATCGTCGCTAACGCCAAGCTATGAGAGATAGCAAAAAACTTCCTCATTAAAAAATGTTCAGAATTCAATAAGGATTTTTTTTTGTCTTCTATAAATTTTTCGTATCTTCCATAGAATTGAAGATATGATTAGAAGGGTTGCGCGACCCGGTGCAGCGCTAAGCCCCACGCGCGACGCGAGCGATACAAAGTCGAGTAAGTAGCAGGGGGGGGGGGGGTTATATTATTGTTGTCAAAATCACGGAAAATACAAAGAGAATTGATTTTGTATTCGAAGATTATTCTAACGCATCTATACGTACTCATAGTCAGCTGCCACAGTAAGTCGACTTATTGCCATTTACCATTTGACCATTGCATTTTTGACATGCAAATTGATACGGTTTTATGGTTTAATGATTTTTTTACTAGGCCAGATTCAGTGACGGGGTTATAGAAATTTATAGAATTTCTCAGGAGATCGCTGTGTCAGTTCAAGATAAAGAAATTTGGTCATCAGCAGAAAATAAAATCATGCTACAAGAATATCTAGGGGTGAACATCCTTACACAAGCCAATCAGATATGGCCAGGTCAAGAAGTGGTTTGCAGTGCCACGATAAAAGGTGACTGTCAGGCATCTGTATGTTCTCGAATTTTCGCTGATATCATGAATGATGGGGAAATAGGAGAGGCGAGTGGAAAAATTGTCAGACACATTCAGCACGCAACATTAGAATCACATTCTGACATTACTGTGAGTCCCTTCTCTAGTTCTCGGAGACGTACGAAATGCAACTTTACTATGATGCATTGCTAGAGTATGGAGAGGTAATTTTGAATCCAACGCAAATTTTCATGCGTGACAACGCCCCCCCCCCCTCCACACCCTCTACAAGTTGAAACCCGGCAATTATGCCTCATGGCTTACAATTATGACTCATTTGTCACAACGCCCCCCCCCCCAAACCTCCTTAAGACTGAAAACCGGCAACTTGCATATATTCCTCATTTTCCAAAATGGCCCCCACACCTCCTTAAAAACGAAAACCAACGACTTGCAATTATTACTCATTTTCTAAAATGGCCCCCACACCTCCTTAAAGCCGAAAAGGAACGACTTGCAATTATGAGTCATTTGTCAAAACGCCTCCCCCCCCCCCACATCCCCTACAAGTTGAAACCCGGCAACTTGCAACTATGACTCATGTGTGAAAACGCCCCCCCCCCCCCCCTACAAGTTGAAACCTGGCAACTTGCAATTATGACTCATCTGTGAGAACACCCCCCCCCCACACCCCCTGCAAGTTGGAAACCGGCATCTTGCAATTATGACTCATTTGTCACCCCTCCCCCAACCACCTTAAGACTGGACACCGACTACTTGCCATTATTCCTACTTTTCCAAAATGGCCCGACACCTCCTTAAAAGTTGAAACAACGAACGGCAATTATGTTTTTTGGAAATTCCCCCCCCCCCTTCCCCCACATTTTGATTAATAGGAAATAACTAATTAATTGGTATAAATTTCATGAAATAATTCATTTTGTATTATTTATTTTTTTTGGCACTATGTTCAACCATTTTTCTCGCCCGTTTTTCATGGACAAATTACATCCATGCACATCCATGGACATCCAGGTAGCAACATGGATGTCACATGGAACCCGAATTGCCAGGGTATTAAGTGTATGTATTTTACGTCAAAAAGGTGCAAAAACGTCTAAAGCATACACTGAGGGAAAGATATACTTCGGCCCAACAATTTCATTTTTCAGAGTAATAGGCATTCCTAAAAAATGAAATTTCGTCGTTGCATTTAATCTCTGACAATTACAATTAAATGTAATCATGTGAATCGCTTAACTCCAAACAATTATATGACAACTGACCTGGGTTGAACATTATTTTTATTAATTTTTATTAATTTGAAAATAAAAAATTAATTAATTCGGGATTCTTAATTATTACTGTACAAATTCACCTAAGATCCTCTGTCTCATAAGTATCACGTCGAGTTATATGATTAACATTATTGGTAGTTAATTAATGTCACTTGGATTTCACTAAAACAATAAAATTCATTTTTTTATAAATATCTATTTCTCTGAAATATGGTAATATTGGGCCGAAGTATATTATTGGTAGTTAATTAATGTCACTTGGATTTCACTAAAACAATAAAATTCATTTTTTTATAAATATCTATTTCTCTGAAATATGGTAATATTGGGCCGAAGTATATTTTTCCCTCAGTGTAGAAAAATATGAGGAAAATTTGGATTTCGTTTTTGACACCGTTGCCATGGGTGCCTGCCATTATGGGTGCCATGGGTGTCATCATGCGTGCCATGGGTGCCATCATGGCCGTAATGGGTGCCATCATGGCCGTAATGGATGCCATGGCTGCCATCATGGATGCCATGGCTGCCATCATGGATGCCATGGCTGCCATCATGGATGCCATGGCTGCCATCATGGATGCCATGGCTGCCATCATGGATGCCATGGCTGCCATCATGGATGCCATGGCTGCCATCATGGATGCCATGGCTGCCATCATGGGTGCCATGGCTGCCATCATGGGTGCCATGGGTGCCCATTTTTGCATGCGGGCCGAGTTTTATTAATCGAATCTACGTTTTCGCGGATTCTAAGTAAGAATCCGATAACTAATAATGCCAAATGCAATTTGTTTTTATTTATAACAATTTGATCGTTCATCGTGCGTTCCTGAAAACGCAAAAATGGCCGAAACTAAAAATTATTTTTACTTGGAAATCCACCGATTTATGCATTTGGCATGAATAGTTATCGGATTCTTGCTTAGCATCCTCGAAAATGTAGATGTGATTAATAAAACCCGGCCAGAATCAAAAACATTTGTTTCAAATGTAGAGCGAGGTACAGCGCACGGTCTGAAAGTTCGGCGGACTGCCCGCTTGAATTTCTCCACACCTATCATATTTAGAGAAAATAGTTTTGAATGAAAAATATTCACCAGAAAACGCTCTAAACATTCAGCCATAGTAAAATTGCCTCAGCCGAATTTATATTGTTCAAATTTGAGGTTTTATACGACGTAACCCGCAAATTTGCGTACTTGTCTCCCTTTCCCACGAAAATATCTCGTAAACCGTTAGAGTTATGGAAAAATATACCGATATAAACCTGATAGCTTTTTTCCTTAGGAATATTTTATTGTTAAACCTTGTTTCTGTATCTTCAACGGTTTTCCTCGTATGCTCGCTGCAGCGCAGCGCGGACAGCACCCAAGCGCGAAACCGTGTCCCGCACAGTGCCAAGTGACATTTCTCGGATAAATATGAGAGATAGGAAAAACAGTCAAAAATCAAAATTGATTTATTATAAAAAAAGGAACATTTTTTGTTTCAGACATTTTTTCATAACTTGCGCCGTTTTCATGCAATCGCCGTATAAACAATTAAATTGTTATTAACAAAAAAAGTTACCATATTTCGCATTAATGGATATCGGATTCGTGTTCAGCACCCTCGAAAACATAAATTCCAGCACTCAAATTTCTTGCCGTTTCAAAAGTCATTTGTGGCCACGGAAACTGTCACAGCGTATGGACTACCAATATAATGCTCAATTTTCTGAAAGGTGACTCCCAGGGAGGTATCGCCACAGACACGCATTGTCCCGGAACTTCGTATTTTTACCTTTCAGAACATTCTACATCATTTCCACACAAAATAAGAAAATGTGAAATTCAGTCAATTGTAAAGCTCCCATTCGCAAGAAAAAAACAGGAACCGAGTGTTTAGCTGTCAAAGGATTTGTTTACATACAAGATGTTTATCGTCATGGTCAATAGCAAATATTTACTTTTTTTACCACAACATTAAGTGTCAGGTGCAGTGCCACGTGACAAATGTCGAGGACATCAACTTATTAGTCTGGGAATGTTTTGAGTTTTCCGTGTATATTTATGAAGAAATATGTGAGGAAAATATCACCCAAAGGCAAGGTGGTCTTCTTGTCCATTAAAATTGGCTCCTATACTCATAAAAACCAACGCATATATTGGGTTTCTATCATTCGAGAATTACAGTTAAGGACTGTTACGTTACTTTTTCATTAATAATTAATTTTAAATCCGGTTTAATCAATCGATTGATGCCCCTACGCGACATATTCCACACTAACTCAGTTTCAAGGAAGCATACTTTTGTTACTGAGAGAAAAATAAAATTGTCCTGACTCAACAGGAAAGTTAAATATTCTAATTTAGAAAAGTTAATTATAATGGGTTGTGCAAAGATGGACCACTGAATGAAATTTATTTGCAGAAAAATCGTCAAGTGTCCAAAATGAGCCCCCTGTCCGAAAACGGATGCACTCATGGTATCGTATTATGAAATAGGTGGTGAACCCGGGTAATCTAATGTGTACAATGTCACGGACCCATGAGCACCCAGTATTTTCTCTATACTTTTCCGTTTGCCACGACCCTTATCACTTTATAAGGTTTGCGATATGAATGTATTTTTGATTAGGAAAATCGCCACTCCCCCCCCCCCCACAAGGCTTCTTCAGCAATGGGGTGAAATGACTTTGTTTATAATTTTACAGATGCCCCACTCCGTCCGCACCATGTTATACCGATCGCCATATGAATAATTTTTTCATGGTCAAAATCGCCACTCGCCCCCCGCACCACCAGGGGAACTTGAGTATTATTATTTTGGAGAAGAAAAAAGGTAGTATCCTGTGCTGAACTAACAAATCGGGAAGTTTTGATTGTGCCCCGTATGGGGCATACACGTATTCACACCACTAATTATTTATCGTTATCTATACGTATAGTCTCTAGAGTTTTTTCGTTATGTTCCCCTTTGGTGCGGTGCCGAGGAACCGACTTTTTCCCCAACTGTACTGCATTTGCACTAGTGCTAAGGAAAACCCTGCAAAACCAGAGGCGTACAGGCGGCCGATAACGCGGAGTTTCCAATGTATCTTTCTGTCACCCTGACCATAATCTGACTAGAAAATTTTGGTTAAAATTTGTCATATATACACACTACAGTAATGATGGCTCAAATCCTTAATACTAGATCACCAGTCATTGGTTTCATATTTAATTTGAGCAAATGTTTAAATTAATTTTTCATTATTACATGTGTTTGTGAGTATTTACAGTGTGATTCGATATGCGGAGAAATGACTTCTGAAAACCTTTATAATTAATGGATTAATGTGGCGAGGGGGAAAGCGAGATCTACAAAGAGGTGTGGTAACTGCTTGGTCAGCGAGACCAATTTGATTCCTTGTCAATACTGATGTTTTAGAGGTGAGGATTTCGGTGGGTTTGCAATTTGAACTTGAAATTATCATTCGTCTTACTATTACTGTGGGGTGGTTCCAGGTATATATTCTTATTTACATTTCGGGGAATTTGATTGATCCTGGTCTCGGATTGTTTTGATTTTTCTGTGTATATTTTTTAAAGAAATACGTGAGGAAAATATTACCCAAAGGCAGGGTCGTATGCTTGTCCTCCCTTATGACTTTATAACAATTGCTATATGATTGTATTTTTGATGATTAAATTCGCCACTCCCCTCCCCCGCCCCTTGAAATAATAACCTTGAAATTCGAAAGTGAAATTTCCAAGATATTTTCACTTTTCTGTTTGTTTCACATCATACTGAGTGGCTTTCCGGAAAGAGTTTTTGTGTGTGTGTGACCAAAAACTTTGTTTAACCTTTCCGAAGAAACCAACGTAGCGACGTTTTTTTTTGATGGACGCCTATGAGTGGTGTCCAGGTCGGAAAGGAGTGATTTTTTCAACAAATTATCCGTTCACTTGTTATTAACAAATTGCATTGTTTATATTGCTCTATCGCAAGAACGGTTTGAGGTACGAAAAAAAGTGTTGAATGAAAGTTGTTCTCCGCCTAGAAATACACGTGTGATGTTTAATGAATTTTTTTGCCAACACCCATAGTTAATTGTTATTAACAAAATGAATTGTCTATATCGCTCAATCCTGAGACGGATTAGAGATACGGAACAAAGTGTGCAATGAAAGTCGTTCCACACATAAAAATGCATTTAATGTTGCATGACTTTTTTTCCAACACCCATAGTTAATTGTTATTAACGACTGGAATGGTTTATGTCTCTCTATTACGACAATAATTAGATATATCAACTGAGGTGTTGAATGAAAGTTGTTCCACACGTAAAAGTACGCGTTTGATTTTTTATGACTTTTTATAGTAACGTTCATAGTTTTTCACAAATCGAATTGTTTATCCAACTCTATCGCAAGAAAGGATATATTTTAAAAAAATCTCTTTCTAAAGAGATTTTAAAATCTCTTTATTTTGAAAAGTTTAAAACGTTGACAATTTGAGACACAAACCGAAATTTTGTATATGACATATACGGGGGACCGATCGGGAAGTTATTAGTCCGACCCATATAGGGTTGGTTTTCATATTATGAAAATCGACACTCGCTTCCCCCCCCCACCGCCGCTACTTGAGAAAAGGGGTGAAATGAGTTTGTTGATAATTTTACGTTTGCCCCACTTCTTTCTTACCTTTTTTATAACGATTGCCATATGAACGTATTCTTGATCAGGAAAATCGCCACTCGCCCCCCCCCCCCCCTCCAAGGCTACTTGAGCAATGGATAAAATGAGTTCGTTTATAATTAATTTAAGTTATTGTAATCACCCCGAAATCGAACTTTTTCATTTCGGCCTGTAACTGGGGTCTTAAGTGTACCAAAATGATCCCCGATGAATTCTTCGTCAATGGCTGTGTGTGCATGCATGTTTGTATGTGTGGAATCGGATTTTTGGTTAACGATTTCTTACCAACGGATTGAACCATCGGGGTCATCGAGGTCTTATTCGGATTGTTTCCATGGAACTTAGATCGGATTAGTTTTTGTTTTAAATTGACCGAGCCGTTTTTTTGTTATCAACAATTGATTTGTTTACAACGCTCTATTTCAAAAACGGTAAGAGATACGGCAAAAAGTATTCAGCAGAATTTGCTCTGTAAGTGGAAATCCATATTTAATTTCTTATCACTTTTTTCCATATTTGTCATAATTAAAGTGGTATGACGGGTTAAACCATCGAGCGTTCGCACCCCTATTGGTGTCTCACTCCCACTCCAGTAACGCGTATAATTCTCGCCCTCACGTTGACTATGCTGCTAGTCACATACTCATAATTATCTGCTTGATAAATGCGATTGAGTCATTTAATTGACATATCGGAAAATCTAGGAATTGCAAACAGAAATTATAAATCGGGAAGTTTTCTTTGTGTTCCCAACGGAGACACACACTTTTATCCCACTAGTTCATCATCAAAATTGCCCCGACCTTTCCCTATCAGTTTACAACGAGTGCCATATGAATGTATTTTTCATGATCGAAATCGCCAGTCGCCTCCCCCCCCCCCCCCCCGCCAGCTATTTGACCGATGGGCTAAAATGATTTTGTTTATCCGCTTACACCCACCCCTTGCCTTCCGCATTATTCGTCTTTGCAACAGGGATGTATTTTTAATGATTAACATTGACACTTGTCCCCTCTCCTTCGCCGGCGAATCGTTTCGATGGTCGCCATAATCATTTAATATGTGTAAAATTGTTTTTGGAACGTCTATTCTGTCCTTATTGTCCTATATTCGCCTGATTGTATGACGGTATGGAATATTTCTTCTGCTAACACAAAATAAGCCTTGCAGCGCCATCCCTGCTCTTTCATGCCTACTTGCACGATGGAACAATGGGTAAAAATCGAGGGCGTTTCTACTATACCAACACTATTTTACTGACTGAATTTAAAATCTGTTTTCATGCCCGTGTAGACTTGTCTGGTGTTAAGATGTCTGGTGTAGAGTTGTTTCGTGTAAAGTTGCCTGGTGGCTACTTGTACGGCGCCATTTTTCACCACCGTACTCAACTCGCTCTGTGTAACTTGTAAAAGTGAGCGTGGACCCCGCCCCCCTTCGACTTTTTTCAATTCGAGTTTTTTCTTTCGTGTCTTTTATACAATAGGATAATTCGAAGTAATGAACAACTGATTGGCCACTGCACATGCGCGTATCGTGTTACGCGGGGGGGGGGGGGCAGAATTTATGACAAAATAATTAATTGTTTGTACAGACGTAACAACGTATGTACAAAGAAACAAATTATGTTTTTTGGAATGTACAAACGATTCCCTACAAAATCCACGGGGAATTTACTTCACTTAACTGATTTCATATTATGTGTCGGCTGCTAAAAGCAAACGAAAATTTCATTATTTTTTTATAAATAAACAGGAGATGTACAAAAAAAAATTAAATAATGTACAATAATGTACACTTGATGTACAATCGATTACATCAAGTACTGTTCATACTTTGTGTACTTTGTTGGCTGAGTACCCAGAGGTGAGTAACACGCTAGTCGCAGTCCCGCTGCCCAGGGGGTAGAACCTTCCCTCTCTCTTTTTATTTGGTTCGATAAAAAATTTTTGCCCTCCTCCTAATTAATATTAAGGGAGGAAATGAACTGGAATCGAAAGAGAATTGAATTCTCTTGAAATTTATTGAATAAAATTTTTTTGAAAATTTTATATCTAGTAGGGCACCCATGGGTCCCCTTGGTGCCAGTCTACCTCCTGGGCAGCGGGACTGCGATTGGTGTGTTACCCACGCGCAGAGAGCTAGGTACAGTAGAGCTCCCTTTATTTTCCGAGCTCGGGGGTGACCTTGAAGTAATTTCGTGGAGAAAAAAAATTAAGGAAGCCCCCCACTCTGCCCACTGGTTGGTTGGCGTGGTGGGAGTTGTCGGGAGCGGAAGGGGAAATAAGAGCAGAAGTAAACGGACTATGTATCAAAAGTACTTCTTCTTCTTCTTCTATTGTTCTGGCACTGACTATGATGTCTTGCGGCCGTTATCCCTCTGTCGGGGCTTTTCATAGTTATGAATGTGGAATGGGAAGTGGATATGTAGGATTGAGGTATTGTAGGGATTTAGTTGATCCGTCGAATTTGAAAAGTGGTCGTTTAGTTTAATTATCTAATTTTGTTTTTTTTTTGTTTTTGCAATAATAATTGAAATAGTTTTAGATTGGTTTGTTTATGCTTTTTAAAAAGTTATGTAGGATGTAGGCAGTTTTAGGACCAGGGGATGATAATAGTTTTGTGAGTTTGCAAGGTGTGATATCCAGTTTTTTCAAGCAGCTTAGAAGAGTTTTCCGTTCTCTGGAATATTTGGGGCAATACCAGAAGACGTGATCTAGGGTTTCAATTTGTTTGCATTCGCATAGGTTGGAAGCTGTGATATTTTTGCGTTTTAAACTTTCGCCTAGGTTAAAATGATTTGATCTCATTCTATTGATGGTTGCTATTTGGGGTCTATTTATGCGTAAATCATGGAACCAGGGATTTTTCCAACCATGGTAGTAGTTTTGAAAATAGTGTTTGCCTTTATTTTTCCCTATATCTTTTAGTGATTGAGAAGTTCTGTGTTTCATTCTCTCCGTGATGGAGGCCTTGAAGTCTGTGTAAGGAATACCTGAGTCTTGGAGGTCACCGTTTGTAGTGGCCTCCTTAGCTAGGGAGTCCGCTTGTTCATTTCCTTGGATTCCTACATGGGCAGGGATCCATACGAAATTGATATCTTTGCCGTGTATAGTGAGGTTGGACCAAAGTTCGAGAATTTGATAGATAATGTGTGATGATGTTTTGAGAGTTGAAAAGTGTAGTACTGCTTTTAGGACACTTAATGAGTCTGTAAGAATAACGGATTCGTAAATGTTAAGTTGTTGGATGTGTTGGAGAGCACATAGGATGGCTAGGGCTTCGGCGGTAAATATGGAAGCGTAGGAGGAGGTTTTATGTGTGATGCTAGTCTTAGAGGATGGAATTGAGACCGCGTAGCCAACGTAATTACCGTCTTCTTTTTTTGAGCCGTCGGTGTAAATTTGGGTGTGAGAGGATAAATGTTCTTTACTGAGTTCGGCCTCGAGGTCGAGGTTTGGGTCGGCAGATGATTTGAGGATGCTACCTATGGTTACATTGATGTTGGGGCGTGAGTTGATTAGGCTGAAAGGAAACTGGTAGGGCGTTGGTAGAGCATGGCGGTGGATTTTGGTTTTTAGGTGGATAAGTCTTTCAAATGAATTAAATACAGGGAACCCTATTCTGATGTTGTGAATATTACGGTTAATTTTTCTGTTTAAAAAGGACTTTAAGGTATGTAGTTTATCGTGGAGAGGGTGATTGGTGAGTGAGAGGGTTTTCAGGAAATATCTGTCTGATAGTTGGGAGATACGACATTTTAAGGGAGCTTCCGCTGCTTCCGCAAGCATGACGTTCTTGGGTGTGGAGAGTCTATAGCCTAATGCCAGCCTCAGGGCTTTTGATTGTAAATTGATTAGTTTGCTGAAGTTAGTTTCGTTAGCGTATTTTAGAATGTGGCTGCCGTATTCTATGGCGCTGCGCAAGAGTCCCCTGTAAAAGATCAAGAGATTTCTTGGGTCCGCGCCATACCATGTTTTTCTAAGAGCTTTAATAAGAGAGATTATTTTATTTCCTTTTTGTGAGAGATTATTGATGTGAGGGCTAAAAGAGAAGCGATAGTCTAGTGTTACGCCTAGGAAGCGAACTGATTCTTCGGCGTGGATAGTTGTTTCATTTATGGTTATATGGTGGTCGGAGTACTCAGAGAAATGTTTCTTTGAGAAAATGATGAGGTGGGACTTTTCTGGGGAGATTTGAAGTTTTTTTTCCGAAAGAAAGTTGGCGATTCGATTTACTGCAGTTTCTATTGCTGATAAGCTTGCGTCTAGGTCTGGACTTGTTGAGTATATAGCTAGGTCGTCAGCAAAATAAAGGGATTCCGTGTTTAGATCTTCAAGGAGAGGCGTATTGGAGAGATAAAGGTTGAAGAGGATCGGGCTAAGTACACAGCCTTGACCCGTGCCTTCGTTCATGGGAAAGGGACCTTCGAGTTGTCCATTGATAGCGAAATATGATTGGCGGTAGGCAAGGAGGAAATATACAAAATCTGCTATTTTTTTGGGTATTCCTAAGCGGGAAATTTCGTGGTATAGGGTGTAGGGATCTACGTGATCAAAGGCGCCCTTTATGTCGATAAGGGTACATGAAGTATAGTGATTGGTTGCGAAGCCGGTGAGAACGTCTGTGGAAAGGATCGCGAGGTTGTCTGCACATGAGCGTTTTTTTCGAAATCCGAATTGGTTATTGGGGAGAATATATTCAGTTTCTATCCACCACGTCAGTCGGTTTGAGATTATTTTTTCAAAAAGTTTAAGGAAACAGGAAGCCAGGGCGATTGGTCGGAATTTGTTGGGGGAGGGTTTGGGAAGAAGAAATATGAGAAATTTCCGCCATGATTCTGGGAATTGACCGGAGTTAATTATTTTGTTGAATATCTCGAGAAGTGCTTCTTTATAGTTTGGGGGGAGTCTATCAATTATGCAATAATCTATTTTGTCTAGTCCAGGGGAGGAAGATTTTTTGGTGGAGGCAAGAGCTTGGTTGAATTCATGTATCGAATAACTGGATTCTAGAAAGGGGTTTGATTGGAAGGGGATTGTTGGGGGAAGGGGAGGGATGTAGTCTTGTGAGAGAGCAGGGCAAAGGTCCGTTATGAATTCTCTCATTTTTTGGATCGATTCACTATTTTGTTTTGGAATATGTGTGGGGTTATAATTGTTCCGGTTTTTAAACCATTTTATTTTTTGCCACAGGACGTTAATGGGTGTGGATCTGCTGAGTGATTGGCAGTACATTTCCCAGCTTTTAAGTTTTTCCTTTCTGAGTGTGATTTTAGTTAGAGCGTTTTGTCTCTTCATTTCATTGTAGTTTATAGGGTTGATTCTACGTCTGAAGCGCGAGGTTGCCAACCTTCTGAGGGCTACAGCTCGGCTGCACTCCTCATTCCACCAGGGGGCAGGCGGTGATGATTTTTCTTTGTGCGTATTTTCGTTTTTGGGTAATTCGTCGTTTAATTTTTTATTTTTTGGAGTCGCGTAGTCAATTGCTTTCATTATCAAATCTATAAATGCTTCGTATTCTATTTGGCTGGAAAGATTGTCTGAGAGGTTATTGAGTAGATCGGTGTTTTGGTTTAGGTAAGAGTCAAATTCGCCCCAATCTATTTTTTTTTTGTTAATTTTATACGAAAAATGCTTGAATTTCTCAGGAACTATGTTAAGAAGTGTCGCGATGGGGAAGTGGTCGCTTCCCATGTGGTCCGATAGGACCCTCCAATCGGTGTAAGTTGCTATATTGGTAGATATTAATGTTAGATCTACGCAGGATGGGGCGTCTCCGGGGCGAGATATTCTGGTAGGCGTTCCGTCGTTTAGAAGGATTAGGTTTGAATTAGATAAGGCGTTTAGGAGTTCCAGTCCAGTACGACATGTCTGAGTGCTGCCCCATGCTTCAGAGTGACAATTAAAGTCTCCTCCTATAATGGTGGCGAATGAGGAATGTGTAGAGGAGAATAATTTAGTCCAATCAGCTGAGCTGATAAACACTTGAGGTTTCTTGTAGATGGACAAGATTGCTAGTTCACCTTGCGAGGTAGGGATTGAAATGCCAATAGTGTGGATGTCATTTGAGATGTTATCAAGGTTCGTAAGCTGGGTGTAAATGAGTGTTTTGTGGATGGCAATGGCAATACCTCCTCCCTGTTGATCAAGGGTGTCATTGCGAATAAGGTTGAAGCCTGGAAGTTGGAAGTTTGGGTCTGTGGGTTTTAGCCAGGTTTCTGAAAGGAGAATGATATCATGTCGATTGGCACTGTTAAGTAGGTCAGCGGTTTTGGGTTTTAGGCTTTGTGCGTTCCATTGTACGACTCGTAGGGGATCTTTGGTGATGTTTAAGGGGGTTCTACAAGCCATTAAGTGATTGGTTCGTCACTGGGTTCTTTAGATATTGAACTGTTATTTGATATTTGTATATTTATCGGGGTGTCTGAATTAAATGGGGGGATCGCAAAGTTAGTTGGGGTCTTGGGTGTGTTAGATGAGCTGTTGGAGGAGTGGGAGGTGGAGTTGTTTGGGATTGGGTTTTGGTTGGCGTGTGTAGCTTGAACAGATGTGAAGACGTTGGAAATATGGTCCAATTGGCTAGTTAGTCCTAAGCCTTCAACAAGGGGTTTCATTTTAGAGAGGAAAGTGTCTAGGAAGTTTCTGATCAGATTCACTAATGTGTTCAAATCTGCTGTTAAAGAGAGTTGAGATCTAAGTGGTTGGTCGGTTTGGTTGTCGATAGTTGGGGGGCTGAGATTGCATGGTGTTTGAGTGTTGTTTGTGGTGGGGTTTATATTAGCATTCCATCTGGGTTTTGACCGCCTTCTACTTCTTGGCCCTTCATTCTGTGGATTCAGGGGGGGGAAGCTCAGGTCATCATGAGACAGGTATTGTGGATGGTAGGGTTGTCGAGGATGCAAGCCTGTTGGCTGATGAGGGTGATTTTGTGTGTCTGAGGTGAGTTCTGTCGTATGGTTGCTGGTGCTCGTTGAGGGGATAGGATAATGGGCTGGAGGAGTGGAAGGTGGGGATAGGAGGGGAGTGGAAGGAGCTATGTGTCTACTATTTGTAGATGATGGGATTAAGGGAATATTTTGGTGGACATTGTTATAAAGAATTTCACGAGCTTCGACGTACGATATTCCCTCATTAGCAGCGTATTTGTGTGTCTCTCGTTGTTCTTTAAGTTTTGGGCAGATGTCTGAAGTTGAGGAATGTTCCCCTCTGCAGTTAATGCAAAGGGGTTTTACATTGGATCTTGGGCACATCAGGCCCTTTTGGATTTCATGGTCATTCTTCCCGCAATGGTTGCAGGTTTGTTTGCTGCGGCAATGCTTTTTTGAGTGGCCAAATCGAAGACAATTCGAGCATCTTTTTACTTGTGATGTGTATGGTGTGACTTCAGGTCTGACATTGTAAATGCTGACGTGGGAAGGGAGTAATTGGCCTTCAAATTTAAGGAGAATTGTTTGAGATGGTAACATTTGTCTGCTACCATCTGATTGGGGAACAAATCGATTGCATCGTGTGATGCTAATGATTGGGATTGAACTGACGAGGTCATGTCTGAGTTCCTCATCTGTGATGTTAGTTGGGATGTTTTTGATCACGCCTTGTCTGTATAGGTTAAATTCGGGGATGTATGCAATGATATTGTGATGTGCGAGGGAGGGGTGTTCCATTACAGAGTTAGCTTGTACAGCTGTGGCAAAGGGAATGAGGATCGATTGTCCGATTTTCCGGGAATCCCCGTAGGTGTAGGGCATATTCTTCTGAACGAGGATTTTGTAGACAATTTTTGCAAGGTTCATGGGGTGGAGGTTATGGGTATCGGTTTGGAAAAATACTTCGTAGGTTGACCTTGGGGTATTGGTAGAGTAGCGATTGGCGCGCATTTGCTCTGTGATAGTAGTACGATGGGTTGGTTTTTGGCCTGATTGGTTTGTGGGTGTTGCTTCCTTGTTGTTTATTGATGGGGTCTTTGAGTTTGAGTTTTGAGGTGTTGTTGTAAGTGTGGGCTGAGTCGGTGATTTTGCGTGGTTAGTTGGACTGTTGTGGGGAATTTTGGCGCCCTTAGGGTTGCCTAGATCAAGGTCACTATCGCTGTATTGCCCCGCACTCTCTTCCAAGCTGCGTTTTCCTGATGGGGTTTTTGTTGTATTTGTGGTGGAGAATTCTGGTGGGTAAAATGAAGAATTGCCCGTGAATGGGGAATTAATTGAAGATTGAGGTGATGGGTTGTTGTAGTTGAGAAGCGTGTTGACTGACGGTTCCGTTTCTGGGATAATATTGTTGTCATAGCAAAATTGGAAGTATTCGTCACGTTTTGAGACCAAGGTCATGTCTACGTCATTGTAGTTATCGTTATTTGTGTCTAAAAAGTCAGAGAGGATTGGTGAGGTAGGATTTTGAGTGGAGAGGAAGACATCGTTGCCCGTAATAATTGAGGTTTGAGGATTGGGAGAAATCGCGCCTAGAGCGTTTTTTTTTGCCTGAGTCTCCATATTTAGGTGGTAGTCGAGAGCAGTGTGTGGCACTGCTTAGGTATGCCCGCCGCGGCCACTGGCGGCGATCCTTTGCAGCTCGCTCGACCTAATACTTAGCTGTTTTTTTTTTTTTTTCGAAGTTTTTATCGGAAAAGTTGACCTGTGTCCGGTTCCGCGTCCACTTGAGAAGTCACGAAGTCGGTCGGGGCTACTTTGCTTTGCTACAATCTGTTTCTTTGTTTGAATTATTAGTTTTGTGGTGGGTGGAAAATCGCGCACGGTGTGAGCACGTCCGCTCGTAACGGTGGCTGAGAGCCGAATCGTATCAAAAGTAAATAGGTTATGTTTCATGAATGCTCGGTCCCACTATTGAGACGCTGCGCAGTCTGGAGCGCATGACGTCGAAAACAAGGATAGACAAAGTACGGGGAGTGGGAGAAGGTTTGTGAGGGGCGACAAGTCGTGAGGGGAGTTCAGCGAAAATGAAGGAAGTGGAAAATTAAGGGAGCTCTACTGTATAGTTAGCGGTAACTATGAGGAAATATACTTGTTTTATTATTGCAATCGCTTGGTGGTTCGAGGGTGGTCAACGGTGGTGTACTTTTAAACATTTGGGGGTGGTCATTATTTTTTTTTTAATTATTTTAAAAACGGCATCTTGCCAGCGGATGGAATACACATTTTCAAAAATTTCATATGCCAATTTATGCAGAATTCAAAGGTGGTTTATTGTCAAAACGATTTCCCTATCATTTTCATTTTTTATACATAAAAAATGTTCATCACCCCTATCATACCGCGATAACACGGCTTCCGGTTCCCTCACTCCTATTCCACATTTAAAACCAGTCCGCCTTAATCGAAGACGGCTAGGATAGTTACTTAGAAAGGGCAGCACCGATTATAAGAGTCAGTACTGTGTTAGCTGCATGCCCTGCAGGGCTTTAAAGCCGTTGGCGAGAAGTTCCTGGGATCTTGAAATTTGTTTTCGAGAGGATGGAGGAATGCTCAGAGGGTCTCGATGATCTGTTCGGGGCAGGGAAGAATTCATTTCTGAATGACATTGATTATGTCGCCATTTCTGATAATCACTGGCTGGGAACAACGAAACCGTGCATTACTTATCGTTTAAGGGGCGTGAGTTACTTCCACCTTCAGGTGAGCTGCACCAAATGCGATCTACACAGTGGATCCTCCAGGGGCTGTGTTCACGAGGGCATAAGTGATCTCATTTATTTACCTAAAACTCTGGTCGATGTCGAGGGAATTTATGATTCAGTCGCCAAGTTGACTAAGGCTGAACTGGACAGTTACAAAGATATTTAATTCAATATCGAGGAGTTCAAGACATCAGTGGGTGCCCACAAAATGGCTCATGGTGAGGACAACACTCAGCTACTGCTGCATTGCTGGGGTAGGCCAGTCTGTCGATTCACGGGATCGACGGGGCTTTCAGCGAGCTCAGGGCTAAGATTGTTATACCGAAGAAAGTTGTGGGGAAATTCTCCATCAGCATTATTCCTGATATGAAGGTCGAGGATGTTGTGACCAAGGTGAAGGTGCATATTGAGCGGCACTGGGCCAAAAGAGGAAGTCCGAACACCATGAAAATTATCATGGGACACGTCGGACGGTTATGGACTGAGAATTCAGATCATCTCCATCATTTGGCTGCCGGGGAAGCTACTAAGTATGTCATGAGGTAGATTCGGATCTTTCCTGAGAAAGAGGCAGGGACGGGGTGCATTCCTGTTACATTGGCCTTTCAGAAGGTCACTGGGAAGTTTGTACTCCTGTTACCGACAATCTGCAGGAATGATGTGGCACATTCACAGGATGAAAAGCTCAATATTCGAAATTATATTTAGGGGGTGAGTTGAATTCATTTATACTCGTCGAGAGAACTTTAGCAATGAAGGGAGTAATGATTTCACTTTTATCTTGATTGCAGACGAAATTACTGGGCTTCTATCTTTACGAAGCATCTCGTCGATGAAGATACGATGTTTCATTATGACAATGTGAACTATTACAAAATATTTCATGCTATAAAGATACTTATAAGAATACTTCGAAAAGTTTGCGAGATGAGCAATATATTTTACACTTTTGTTAACATTTATTCCTAAAAGCTGTCTATATATGTAAAAAATTAGTCTCGAAGACAAAGCCAACAATAAAAGTTTTGTAAAAATCATTTGGCATTTCCTGACTTTCACCAATAAATTTCCGCTTTTTATTTCTAATTTTGATGACCTACCCTGGCTGTCCCTTGGGAGCATTTGTAGGTGAATTTACTTCGACGTTACTTCCCTTTGGCGTACATTTGAATCTCTAAATTAGCGAGTGAAAAATTACACAATGCAAAAATTGAAGATAAAAAGAAATTTCATATTTCATATTTCGACCAAAAATCTTAGTGACATTGACATTATACGCAGATATTTTCCATTTTAAAAAGAAATTACATTTGATTTTTGCCTCACTTTGTCCTCTTTATCTTTCCGTCATAGCAATACACAAATTAGTATGTGATCAGCAGAAGAAGAGATTCACCTGTCACCACATTGGCTCTACCTGAAATTCTCCTTTTCCCAAAATCTTGCCAGAGAGCCCATTGTGCCCACACGACCCACGACGAGAGGTCGGGAACAAGCGATTACTGATGTTTCATGGTTCCCTCGATGGTCAATGTCCTCTAATCGCTCCCCAAAATTTTAAAATCCCCATAAATCACTCGCGCAAAATAAATAAAAATGAGAATAAAAATCACAAAGAGTGAAAAGATAGATTTCCGATAAAAAAGAGGGAACAGATAAGCTGAAAGAACAGAGGAACTGCTCCCGTTCGTGCCTACGGTCATAACTAGATAACTCAATTTTACTGACTGTAATGATTCCGGAATAACCCAAAATCTAACGTAATATAAATTTATTTAAATTTAAGGTTTTGACATTGTAGCCCGCTCTGCAATATATAATGCATCAGGAATTATATCAGCAGTATGGGAGAGAAATTGTCCAGATGCATATGCTTTGGGGTACGTCTCCCAACAGTCGCCACCCTTCCACACCGCAGCCTGATAAAATGGCCCGTTCATTATTACTACGCCAGCCAATGTGTAACTGAAATAAACAATCATAATTGTCCATAATTAGTATGATTATAAACAATTAGCATTCGAATCAATACAAACTAGTCGAACCTTCTGTCAAATTACGATTTTCTATCAATACATCCAAGATTGAGATTTTAATGTCCTGCTTTATAAATGATCATGTAAAGTTTGAGTTTGATTCCACTGGAAAGGGCTTGAAAGATATTTAAAACTATCCCCAAAAGTTATTTTTTGCAAATATATCGATAATAATGTATCGAAGATATGACAAAAACAAGAAGATTACAAAATTGTAGAGATAAAATTCTTTAACGAATAAATGTAGATAATTTTGTCGCTACTCCCCATGGTTCATTCCTTGAAGCCTTTGAAAGATTTAGAAAATAAAAGAATGCTTTTAATTGGGATTATGATTATCTGAAAAACTTTGCATTTTATGTCTCATTGATTAGTTTCAAGAAAACTCCAATTTGAAGTATAAGTTAAATTTAATGATGTTAAGTTTAAGTTTAAATAAATTCATACCGATAATTCTTGAAGACCAATATTGTTGGAAGATCTCGCAACTTGCATCTGTTGTGCAAACGTTCCTTATTCACCGATAGCAATCCGATGTACACATGAAAATTGTATAAATAATCAACTGTGCAGCGTTCTGAGCAGTCTTTTTTGCATGTGACATTAAATAATTTGTCATATACTTCGAGAGATTTATCAATGTTCTTGTAGTGATGACGATTGAGGTTTTGCTGGTCTGGTTCCAAGTAAGTGACAGCATGGGCATATTCTGAGCATTTGGGACAATTACTACAATTCAACAAAGCTCGGCTCATCAGCCATGCATTTTTTCCATGCCAAGAAAGTCGGACCGACGCGACTGATTCTTCTGAGCACTTTCCCACCACAGCGTTCTGGAGGAATACTCAAACGAAAGTTCCGCACCAAACACAATCCTCTCTGCATCCAAAAATCTTCAGTAATGCCATCATTTACCAACTGCAGAACTAACTTCAGGGTATAATTGTTTGTTTCTTCTAGGCATGCCTTGTATGTTGTATTACAACTGGTTACTGAGTACATTAGCTGAGCAAAGGAATCGAAGTTACAAGCATTCTCAATTGTGTAATATTTGCAGTCGTGAACAAAGCTACATCTTGTGCCACACTCTGATGGGTGGATTTTATGAGATATCGCTTTATTCACATCTGGGTTGCCCAACTCTTCACCGTTGACATTAATGTGAGACGCTTGGAAAGTTCCACTATATTCGCTTGCATCCAATGCACCGTCCGGCTTCTTCTTTTCGGAAAACAAATCCTCTCTCTCAGTTGTACTATTATTCAAGAGAAGATTCGCTAAGAATGTTGTTGCAGATAGCAGGGTGTTTTCTATTAAGTTTAACGATGAATCGCCAAGCAAAATCAACGAAGAATCTCCTTTATCATTGAGATCAGAATCGCATAAATTTGTTATAATTAATTTTCTAATAATCAACTTTAATACTGCTTTCACCCACACGATAAGAACCACAGTTCTCACAATTGTAGAGTAATGTGCGACTGGCATTATTAGGTAAGCATTTTGTCCACGTTTCCATACAGGGATTCATTGTATCAATAGCATATGATAAAACTTGTTTTTGTGTTTGTACTTTGACTTGTCTTCTATTTTTGAATATCTCTGCCAGAACTAACCCTCGAGCCTCATAGACTTTACTTGACACTCCTTTATGTCTAGCCATGGTAACAATTTTTAAAGTAGCATTTTCTTCTTGTTTGATTCGATCCCTGAAGTCGTCATAATCAAAAGCCATTGTGAGAAGGATTTCTAGTAAACAATCATAATAACAAGTGTTCTCGATAAAGTATGCGTCTCCTTGTATCAGAACGTGCTTGCGAAAACTACCATTTCGCAAAATCCAACCGGGTTTAAGATTATTTTGTAATTTGTTACGTTGCTCAATCTCTGGAAATGGTCTGAAAAATTTTCCCTCTTTCTTTTTCTTTGGTGAAGGTTGGGGATTATCGGTATCTTCAAATTGGAGTCTTTTCTTTCTTTTCATTTCTATTCCTTTGTTTCGCCAATTGTCCAATGAACAATCTGAGTCTTCTGGTGAATTGTTGATTATTGCACGGTTATGTTGTTCATCGATCTGAAAACCGTCATCTTGAGCGCCATCATGTACAGAGAGTGTTGATGGATTAGTTCTGTTTGTTGGATTTTTACTGACTGGGCTGTTCAAGAATTTCCCTTCATTGTTGCGCTTGACCTGTGTACTGGTCAATTCGTGTTTGATGTGCCTATCAATGCGTAGGTTTTTAGGTAAATTGCGTAAAGAGATCTTTTTCCAAATACGGAACCAACCTTCACTGCAACTTGAAGACGCGCGACCACAAATAAAAGGAATCGCAACAGCCGTCCACAGTGGAAATTCATAACACAGAGCGATCAATGGCTTCATTAACTTTGGAGCTTCAAAAGCATTGATGTCAAGGGAATCTGGAGTGGTTTCTGTCCTTTGAGCAGTCTCGACAAGCCGGTCAATATATTCCCTGATGTGACTGTGATATGCTGAATTTTGAGGTTCCGCAGATTCTCCTGGGAGGGTTTTACCCTCAGTATTTTCCTCCCGAAGATTTTCTAGGGAATCAGTACGAGGACGCTTCGCAATCTTCTCTTCCAACGCTCTTCTCGCGTCCAGCACCATTCCACCAGGAATTACCGTAACTCTGTCAGCCTGATTAGAATGTAGACCTACAGTACAGGTTAACAGGAAAATTTCCTGAAATTCTTGTATAGTCTGGGATGTAATTAGCATACTGACACAATATAGATAAAATTGACGTACTGCCGGCCACTGAATTGATTGCAAACAATCCCACCTTGATACTTGGTGCATAAGATGAGCAATGTCATTCCTGATAAATGTAGAGATTCGAGGGCGATATTTAAATTCGTTGTGTTCCACAGCAAATAAAAAAACAAGTATCAACGTAATCTGCAAGTAATTGATCGTTAAATGCTAGGCAGCTTGCTTTCATCAAAGCCCTAGATCGATCACATACAAACTGAGCCGGTTTTGGGACCTTAGGCAACGGAGCAGGAGGCGAGATAAATAACCTTAACCATTTTTCTAACGCGATCGTGTGTTGCGACTCTGTCAGCATCTGATGAATTGGTAGAATTATTCCGTCAATATGAATTACTATAGAATATAGAAAAATATGTCCGCTGCGTGTACCATCTCCGTGCTTAAATGTAACAGAAGTACTACCTGTCCCATCAGCTGATACAACTGTTTGACTTCTATGCATTTCAGTATATCGTTTATATGCATGTCGATGTGATGGAGAACTGTAAACGAGTGAAAAAGGAACCATAGTCAAATCATGTATAGAGTTCTTATATTTTGGATCATCTATCATCTTTATAAGTGTAACTCCAACATCTTTTCCATCCCCAGGATGAGAATCGAATTTTGGGTCCATGTGTTCCTTTTTAGCTTGATTAAGAACAGCAAGAGTTGGTACTGTAGGATTTATTCTTTTACCGAGTCTCGTCTGTTCTCTAATGCGATCATTTCGCCAATTATATGCTCCTTTGCAAAATACTTCCTCAGCAATTTTTTTTGGCGGACCAGCCCGCGCAATGGTCGACGTATAACTTCATGATGTTTATAATTGATAGTATTTCGAGTTCTGAGCGTGATAATAAACTCAGAATCTCCAGGGTCTGAATCTACATGTGCAATCATAGGATTCTTGCATTTTCTACTCTTACAAGTGCCCTGAATGTGAAAATAATGTTGAGCATCAGGTCAGTTACTTATATTCGCACTTTTAAACATGTAGACGCAAGGAAGGTCTGTTTGATCAACAATAATATTGGAAATAATATTTTGCCATACATCTTTGACCAGAGTAGCCCTATTGATAACATCTGAGATATCAGCAGGCGGTTCACGCATTAATTTTTTTCCGTAACGACGAGATGAAAAGTGCTTAATCCTCTCGCTTTGGAGTTTACCTCAAAATCTTCATCTGACTGGCGTTCATCAATGGACTGCTCTAAAATAGTTGATTCATTCAATGATTTCCTTCCTGGAATCTCGATGTCAATTCCCTGATTAGCTCTTGCAATTGACAAAACATTCCTTCGATTTTCTCGAACAGCAGTGTAGACGTCATGGCGGTTCCATTTGCCACCTCCTTCTTTAATTGTCTTGCTCATCAACTCCCATACATCTGAAGCATAAGGAGGTAATGCATTTGTTGTAAAATGCTCGATAAATTGTTCGATGACAAATACGGCGAGCTCTACAGATGTTCCGGGTGTTCGCCCCATTTAACTCCACCTGAAAAGAAAAAAATTCTATTTCTTACTGTTCGTAACAAATCAATCCCATTTTTTTGCAACATGATAGGTTATGATTATTTAATTTTTCAAGAACAATTCTCCCAATTGCTCCCCACCACTGTCAACCTGCGCTAGTACTGTGTCGATAATTAGACATAATAACTTATTGAAATTAATCGGGATTATTCGACAATCCTTTGGGAATATAATTTTGGAATATCACAACCAATGGAGAGCATAATTGGAAACCCCATAATTATGGGCTTTTTATGTGCTCCACGGTTAGCATAATTAAAATGGGGGAAACGATTTTTTCCACAAAATTTCGATGATTCGCTGCTAAGGGGGGGGGATTAAAAAAAACGAGCACTTAAATAATTGAGTACGCCATAATAATGTGCTTTTCACGTGCTCAACGGTTAGCATAATTAAAATGGGGAAAACGATTTTTTCCATAAAATTTCAATCATCCCGCGGCTGAGGGGGGGGGGGGGTGAATGAATAAACGAGAGCTTAAATAATTGGAGACGCCATCATTATGTGCTTTTTATGTGCTCCGCGGTTAGCATAATTAAAAGGGAGGGAACCGATTTTTTCCAAAGAATTTCCATGATTCGGCGCTAGGGGGGGAGGGGGGGGGGGGGGGGGTAAAGAAACAGATATGCCATAATTAAAGTTCCTTTTTGTGCTCCACGGTTAGCGCGATTGAAAGGGGGGGAGGAACTTTTTTTCTCAAAGAATTTCAATGAAATGGTGCCATTGGTGGGCGGGGGGCGGGGGGTACATAAATAACCGAGTACTTAAATAGCCAGCTATGCCATAATTATGTGCTTTCTATGTGCTCCACGGCTTGTGTGCAGTACATAAAAAGTACTTACTGAGGAGTATCTAATTATTCAAATACTCGTTTATTCATTCCTCCCCCCACCCCCTTCTGGTCAGCAACGAATCGTTGAAATTCTTTAGAAAAAATCGTTTCCCCCATTTTAATTATGCTAACCATGAAGCGCATGAAAAACATATAATTATGGCGTGCTCAATTATTTAAGTGCTCGTTTATTTATCCTCCTTCCCCCCCCCCCCCCCCGCGCCATTACCGCCAAATCATTGAAATTCTTTGGAAAAAAATCGTTTCCCCCCATTTTAATTATGCTAACCGTGGAGCACATAAAAAGTACATAATTATGACGTATCTAATTATTTGAGTATTTTTAATTAACTTTTTCCACCCTTAGACTACCCCAATGAGAATTTCGGGTAAAACAATTTTTTTTGCACATTCCGCATGTTCACCGTGGAGCACATAAAAAGCCCATAATTATGGGGTCTCCAATTATGCTCTCCATTGGTTTTGGTATTCCAAAATTACATTCCCAAAGAATTTTCGAATAATCCCGATTAATTTCAATAAGTTATTATGTCTAATTATCGACACAGTACTAGCGCAGGTTGACAGTGGTGGGGAGCAATTGGGAGAAAAATATTTTTAGTCATTTTACATTCCCAAATTATAAATTTTTTTTTTTGAAATGCCCAAATGATTTCGCATCAATTCATGTCGATTTGAATATTAGTTACCAATATGACCTGCTATCTATACGGTTCAGAACAATCAACTAATTAAAAAAAAACCATTAGTTCCTCAATTCCAAAATCACATTCCCAAATATGCCCAAATCATTTAAAAGTAATCCTAATTATTTTCAATGCGATAGTATGTATAATTTGTCGAGATAGTATGGGCGCCGCGTGTCCCGCGGTGGCGGGGGAAAATAAAAAAAATATATTTTTATAGTAATTCTAGATTCCCAAATTCTAAATTATCTTTTTTTGAAATGCCCAAATGATTTTGAATCGATTCATGACGATTTGAATATTCATTACAGATATCACCTGCTATCTATACGCCTAATAATCATTAATTAATTTTAACAAAACCATTAGTTCCTAAATTACAAAATTACATTCCCAAATGTGCTCAAATGATTCCCATATGATTCGAATAGGTTTCATTAAAAATTTCATTATTTCCCTGCTAATTATATGTCCGTGAATGATTGCAAATAGTATCGGCTTAAAAACTATCAATATTAATGATAATGTATCACGTATTGATCGAACGATAAAGAAGAAATGCGCTCTTTTTTTATCAATCGAAACTTTCACTCCAATTACTTTTTAGAGTAAGAAGATTTATTTTTAAAAATGCGAATTAAGGGTACTATTTTAAGTAGTGATTAATGTCGTAACAATATATGAATGTAATAATTTAATTTTGTTTTTCAAGATTATTTCAATGAAAATAAACTCACAAAATCTGCATAGAAAAGCCGCCTCAAAGGGTCCTGATATCCTGTTGGCTTCTTCATTTTTTCCAGCTTGGTTTATATACAACCTTAAGATACAAATAGCTATGAGTAAATTATATATATATATTTTTTATATAAATTGTCCTTCGTAACTTAATGACCAGTCACTTGACTTCATATATGAAGACAGATCTTATCACAAAGAAGATGTAACTACGAACTTTGACTGGCTCAAACTGTTCTAAAAAAATTATTATAGTTCCGGATTTGAAAATCAACATTTTATGGGACTCGACGACAAGAAAAATTTAAAGGTCATGATGGAAACTTAACCACCCTTCTTCACGGCCCTGCCATCGTCGGTCTGGCCTCGATGGAACCTGGGAGAAGGTGATTAGTTTTTCACGGTTAGCTCAGAAATAAATTATATAGGTTTAATTACCACTTCAAGGAGCAAAGGTGGCAATTAAAATTACATGAATATACTGAACTCCAAATTTCACCAACGACATATAAAAAACAATATTACTTTTGTGTTGATCTTCAGTCCTATTTGCAAGGTCTGGGATGGTTTCTCAGCCAGGTTGAATAACTGCAGAGCACTTCTCAGAAGACTTTATGGACATTGCATCGGCGCGTTTTCCCATTACTTCATTTGATATCTTTTTCGCTATAACCTCTATAAACCCATGGAGTTCCTGAAAAAAATTTCTAATGAATAAAGAGAAGTTAATAAAAAAGCAAGCAAGAAATTATGGATGAAATTTACTGTAGAATAGCTATCAAGAAGAACTACAAAATTTATGCCAATTGTGAACAGATAAAAAACTGCTCCTACTGTACAAGAATTTGCAAATAAGGGTGGAGATATGCTCAGCTATTCTTCTAGTATTACCACCATTATGCAATGTTGAACGACAAAAATTGCGAAGATGAAGTAGAAAACTTACTTGATACATTATTACTCCGAAATATCACTCCAAAAACTACTACGCAACAATGTAATGGCGAATGGCCATATGATTACCCGTCAGCACTTATTGGGGTGGGGAAACCGGAAGCTGTGTTATCGTGGTGTGGTAGGGGTGATGAACATTTTTTATTTATAAAAAATGTAAATGATAGGGAAATCGTTTTGACAATAAACCACCTTTGAGCACCTTTGAATTCTGCATAAATTGGCATATGAAATTTTTGAAAATGTGTATTTCATCCGCTGGCAAGATACCGTTTTTTAAATAATGTTTAAAAAAATAATGACCACCCCCAAATGTTTAAAAGTACACCACCTCTGACCACCCTCGAACCACCAAGCGAATGCAATAATAAAACAAGTATATTTCCTCATAGTTACCGCTAACTATACCTAGCTCGCGTAGAGCGCCGAGTACGTCGAATCCCCCTTCCCCGCCATCTCTGCCATGGGGTGGGTACTAAAGTTTTTTGGAGTCACGAAAACCCCGGGATACGGGCCTCTATAGGGCTCTATCCTCTTTGATCCGATCCATGGACAGTTGTCTTCTGGACAGTTCCACTCGCATAACCCAAGCTCCCGAACTGTATTATATTATTATTATTATTATTATTGTCATCACTACGAATAATATAGTCCGTAATTTGGGAATGCATTTATGATAGTCACCAATTCATGGACTGTCAGATGTATATTTTGTTCTAATTCTAATAGTTATTTTTCTTCGAAGTTATATTTAGCAAAAATCATTAATTTGAAAGAAATAGTTACTCCTAAATTGTGATTCAGCTTTCGCAAAATCCACCAAATGCTTTTCTACATATTTCCAGAACGGAATGATATAATCATTAACAAAATTCGTTAATGTCTGGTAAGTATACGCCCCCCCCCCCTTTGTATATTGACAGTGCGAGGTCAACGATGTATAAATTCTAAATGTTCATGCGAGCTTGTGTTAAAAGATATTGTTTTGTTAATTCATGCATAGTTTTTCAAGGTAGTAATCTACGCTCAATAGTGAAGAAATGACCTTTGATTTCTTACATACTGTGAAATAAATTCCGTTCATAATTGATTGTTGACTTGTCAAATGGCGTGGTTAGGTGATAGTTTTTCTAGCTTATCAAATTTGACGACCCAGATTGCGAATTTTACAAAGGATGTTCTTTCCGATGGGATCGTTGAGGAAGCTGGTAAGAAACTCAGCTCATCTAGATGATTTGATGAATAGATACATATGTATCTTATCGTCGTCGTAAGCCAAAACATAAATCCTTTTTATCAGTCCTACGTGTGGCTAATATTTTAATATTCGACATACAAATGTGTTCCTTACACAGGCCAGCTGCGCCAAAACAGCACTATTAAGAAGAAGAAATGGGTTGTTTGACAGAACAATGTTCTGTTGGTAATGAAACCCTCAAGCGAAAACAACAATTTCCATCAGTGAAAAGAGATTTCCTTCTCGTTAAAGATATTAATTGGAACCAATAAAATTGCGATGAATGACAAGTTTCATATTTCCTTCTATTCACATGGGTTTTCCCGACAAATGAGTGTTTCTGTAAGAAGAACATATGCAATCGATTGCATTTGTCCATGGTTGTAGTACATTCATCAATGATTCATATTGATGAAATTATTCTTTCGTCATACTGTTCGTAACATCCCGTTGTACGGATGCTTCGCGTCCGTACAACGGACTTTAACGCCTAGTATGAAGAAAAATTCAGTTCGTTACACGGCCGTAAAAAATTTTCTGGCTCACGTGTTTACATACCTCGGCTTCGTCTCAGTCTGCAAATATACACTCGCCAGAAATTTTTTTTACGGCCTAGTGACGAAAATAGCTATTCCCGTATCGCCTTGCACTTTTCTTCGTTCGGAGATTGGCCCTGTTCCGAACTTGGAAAAATAAAAGTCACTACGGAAAAATGTTGTCCAGGCTGTCATTCTGGGGATTTTTTGCTCGTGCCATTGCCTGCTCTCGGCTTTGCCTCGACGTTGTTTTTAATTAATCATTTGATATCAACAACTTCGTCATTGATAGCTTGGTTGCCGAAGTCTCTTGAGTGGGAGATGGCATGAACAGAACTTTGAATGTGAATTGTTTGTTAATTAACAATAATTTCTTAATTAAAGTTTCTGCTTTTCGGAAGGGTGACGAAACTCAGGGGTGGTCTTCTGAGGGTCCGCTCAATTTTCAGGAGTTTTATCACCCTCAGGAGAACGTCACGAACAGAGCTGTAAATGCCCTCAATTGTTTGTTGACTAAGAAGAGTTCGTTGATTAAGATTCTTGCTTTTCAGAAGCATGACGAGATTCGGGGGTAGTCTTCAACTAATTTCAATAATTATGCGAGGCCTATTCTTCGATTTTATATAGCTATGAGGCCGTTTCTTCGATTTTTAACAAGCATTCACTGAATGAGCGTTTTCAAGTAATGCCTAGTGGTGTGAGCATGTGTGTACCCCATCCGGGGCACAAACAAAACTTCCTGATTTGGTATTTCAGCACAGCGTACTAAGTTTATACTTGTCCAATATACCACGGTTACACAGTGTGACCCCTATTAGAGTCATAATGAAAATTTGCGGATTTGTGAATTCTAAACTGACTCAGTTATGAAGCAGATAATTCTGAGTATCTGAGTATAGACGCATGGTGAGCACGAGGATGAGACTTATGCGTGTTACTTGAGTCGGAGTGAGATGCGAATAAGGGTGCGGATGTAATGAAAACGATAATTTCAATATTTTACGCAGTGGAACAGTATAAACAATTGCAATTGTTAAGAATATTGTATGTACTGCACGTATGCCATGCAAAATGTATTCCGATCGAGTTTGCATGGAAACGCTTCGATTGGGATCGTCATTGCAGCGGTGGGCCGGTGGGTCCATTCGTTCACTTATTCCATACGTAATTCTTAAGACGACCATACCTCCTTAATCATGAAAATTCCCAGAAACAGTTATCATGCATAACCTACGTACTTTTATATGGGGAACAACTTTTCTTATATGAATTATGCGCTAATTCTAATAGTTTATGCGTTAGAACAGAATAAATGACTGCAATTTTCAATAACAATATATTTACTAGCTGTTCGTATCTTGAAGTAGGTAAGGTGCCCGCCTACGGATCTAGATGGCCTGGCTCCAAGACCAGGCACCAGTGAATTTTTTTTTCTGTATTATTTGATTTAGTCAAATAATGGTACCATAAAAGTAAAAACAGTTCACCCTCAAAAGTCCCACAACTTGTACCAAAAACAATTTACAACTGAATCATCCTAGCCTCACTGAACGAACACACATCCGTAACTGTTTGTTAAAGAGGAAAAAGTCATGAGCGTCTAACGGCTATAATAACTCCAGAGCTGGCGCTAAGAACCATTGTAGTTGATGCGTCGATAACAACAAACAGAAAAAAAATGTATGTACTGAACCAATTTCATCCAAAATCTAATTAGCTTTGAAGATCACCAAGACACTTCAATTGCGCCACACAGTATCTCAATCGCATAATTTGATGGTGAGAAATCGTTGGAAAAATAATTTGACTACATACACCGCCACACACACACACACACCACATATACATATATATTTCAGACGGCATTCATCATGTCGGGCTGCGTGTTGGAGTTAGAAAAATAATCTTTTGTTCAATTTTGGCCCGCTATACGGTTGAAATTTTGTTTTCTTTTTACTTTCCAATATAGTGAGGTTATTGTAATGACGCTGAAAATGGCAATTGTCACTTCTCTCGACATTTGACATGATTCCGTCACCTTTTTCGTAACGGTGTCTGCATGTTTCTATAAGTAATGCTTTGGTTTGCGATTTCTCCTAAACGGATCGACCAGATTTCTTTTTCAAACATTGCCTCTCGCTATTTGCCAGCTGGGAAAGGAGTATCAACCTTGAAAAACAATTCCTTCAATTGTTTGAAAGACTCTATCGAGAGAACGGTCAGAGATAGGCGAATAAGTATGAAACGATATTATTCTTTGCAGAAAAAACGTAATGTTGTAGGGCTCTCTTGCACAGATCTCGTAATTCAGGACATGGCAATTGGAAGCTCTTCCAGTGGCACCCGTCCTTCTCCGTGACGGGTGCGTCGCGCCGACCATCTTTGACACCCACACACATACATACATCGAACAGGTGCAACGATCGAAAATTTCCACGGATCGATTGTCAGCCGAGAGTTCCAAATATACTTTTGTTCAGCCTTATCAACTCACCGCCCCTCCCCCCTTTCCTTGGCCCATTGTTTTTCAAACTCTCGACGAACTGTCGACTAACTTTCGATCCGTGAACACTTTCGATTTTCAGAAATCGACGAACTATCGACCGTCTGTAGAAAGGTTCCGTTAGGGACAGTAAATCTCTCTTATAGAAGTTCCATAAATCCTTGACAAACCTCGCTTTTCGGGAAATCTGCAGTGTACTGATCAAATGATGCCCCTAATTCGCATTCAGTAGGTTTTGGCGGTTAGATTCTAGTATGATTATCGTGTTTGCAAAAATGAAGCTTCTTCACTTTGCTAGTTACACATCGTCTAGGTGTATCGAGTTGGCAGTCCTAGGTACTCACATCGGGTCTTAACCGAGCTCATAATTAGGTGTTAATTAGGTGCTTTTTTGGTGTTCAATCCATTTTTTTGGTGCTCGCAAAAAAACATGAAAAATCGCGGTTTTCAAAATCGGAGCGTCGAGTTAGCAGTCCATGCCTTCTACAAAGCAGATAAAAAAACTCCCGCGGAATAATTAGGTGCTTTTTTGGTGTTTTCAAATGCAGAAGAGAAAAAAATTTTTTTCTGATTTTTTTTTTATTTCTAAAGAAGTCATTAATTTATTTTCCATAATAATTGGGTAAAGTCGAACTAAATCATGTGGGTCGAATACTCGAATTAGGAGCTCTTCAATGGCGATTGTTCAGAATTTGGTTCAATAGATTTTGCTATCAGGGACCGAATCAGACACTTTAATGGGCCCAGGAGTTCCGCCGAATTAGGTGCTCTCGAAAAAAGGGACTTCGGAATTTGGTACTGTCCCATAATACCCTCAATCGCCTGCCCAGATGCCCTGAGTCAATAGATTTTGCTATCAGGGACCGAATCAGACACTTTCATGGGCCCAGGAGTCCCGCCGAATTAGGTGCTCTCGGAAAAAGTCACTTTGGAATTTGGTGCTGTCCCATAATCTCCTGAATCACCTACCCAGATACCCTGAGTGCATGGATTTTGCTATCAGGGACCGAATCAGACATTTCAATGGGCTCGGGAGTCTGACCGAATTAGGTGCTCTAGAAAAAAGTCACATTGGAATTTGGTGCTGTCTGGGTAGGTGATTCAGGGTATTATGGGACAGAACCAAATTCCAAAGTCCCTTTTTTCGAAAGCACCTAATTCGGCGGAACTCCTGGGCCCATTAAAGTGTCCGATTCGGCCCCTGATAAAATCCATTGACTCAGGGCATCTCGGCAGGTGATTCAGGCTAGTATGGGACAGCAAATTTGGAATCGACTTTTTTCCAGAGCACCTAATTCGGTCAGACTCCCGGGCCCATTAAAGTGTCTGATTCGGTCCCTGATAGCAAAATCCATTGACTCAGGGCGTCTGGACAGGTGATTGAGGGTATGATGGGACAGCAGCAAATTCCAAAGTGACTTTTTTCGAGAGCACCTAATTCGGCGGGACTCCCGGGCCCATTAAAGTATCTGATTCGGTCCCTGATAGCAAAATCTATTGACTCAAGTCATCGGGGCAGGTGATTGAGGGTATTATGGGACAGCACTAAATTCCAAAGTGACTTTTTCCGAGAGCACCTGATTCGGCGGGACTCCTGGGCCCATTAAAGTGTCTGATTCGGTCCCTGGTAGCAAAATCTATTGACTCAGGGCGTCTGGGCAGGTGATTCAGGGTATTATGGGACAGCACCAAATTCTGAACAATCGCCATTGAAGAGCTCCTAATTCGAGTATTCGACCCACATGATTTAGTTGGACTTTGCCCAATTATTATAAAAAATAAATTGATGACTTTTTTAGAAGTAAAAAAAATCATAAAAAACTTTTTTTCTCTTCTGCATTTGAACACACCAAAAAAGCACCTAATTATTCCGTAGGACTTCTTTTTTTATCTGCTTTATAAAAGGTATGGACTGCTAACTCGACGCTCCGATTTTGAAAACCGCGATTTTTCATGTTTTTATGTGAGCACCAAAAAAATGGATTGAACACCAAAAAATCACCTAATTATGAGCCCGGTGAAGACCCGATTTGAGTACCTAGGACTGCCAACTCGATACACCTACATCGTCTAGTCCAGAACGGGGTTGGGTCATTACGTGACTTCTCAACTGACCATCCCCTCTCTATTGAAATAAATTTGATTATTGATATCCTCCTGAAACAATGAGTTTCATTCCATTGTAGAATTCTTTTCTTTTATGTTGGAACAAAAATCTGGGGCAATGTAATTTTAAGCAATATATGCTTAATGAGACAAATACCGAATCCAGTCAATTATTATTTTATTTTCTTCAGATTAGGTCGATCGTCAAACCGTCGTTAAGTTATATTTGACTTGTCACATTCAGGCCCCTAAATTAATAACATTGAATCTGAAACAAATTAGTAGATATCGAACGACAATTAAAATGATTATTTTTATATTTCAATTTCCAACCACATAATCACGTGGTGTAGTCAACAGTACCTCGTTTGATTATCGTAAAATCAGTAGTTTTTTTTGGTTTTTAATATTTTACCTAGGTAAACGACTGTTCTGGAGAACTTAAATCGCCAGAATATAAATGAAAATAAATGTGTGACTTACCCGAATTGATGGACAATTATCACTTGAAATATACTCTACCAGTATCAATAGTATATTTACCGGTATCAATAGAATGGACTGTGGATTTTTTACTGTTTCTGTTTCTTACCATTCTTTCTCTAAACTCTTTCTTTGTGTTACTTAGAGTTTATGACATACTCCAACGTCAACTTTATGTTTGATCTATCGTTTCACTGCAAGGTCCGGATAATCGAAATCCATTGGAAATAATAGTGTTTAATTTTTTTCTAATTTAAAGCAACGGAAAATATGCTTAGAAAAGGCAAAATTATGCTCAATTATTGTTCTAGATGGTGCAATGCACTCATGAGGTAGTTTATGTACAGGAAACTTTAGCAAAGCAAGTCACTTTGTGCTCAGTAAGCGTATGACATGAATACTTTCGTGAGAATAGTATACCGTGCAGGTAGGGCGCAAAGTTGAACATTCCCGGCGAGTTTGTCGGGTGTGCCCGCCGTCTCAAAAAGGGTCAAAAGTACGAGGGTCGAAGGCTCGGGGGGGGGGGGGGGGGGGTTGACGCTTTTTTTCGCTAACTGGCCACCCGACACACTCCCCGGAAGTGTTCATTTTTACGCCCGAGGTGCACATACTATTGTTCACACCCCTCGAAAAGTTCGCTCTCGCCCAAAGGCCGGAAAGTGAGTACTTTTCGCCCGAGGGAAGACTTCTATGCACTTTCCACCCTAGGGCAGGAAGTACTCACTTTCCGGCCGGCTTTCGGGCGAGAAAGTGCGAACTTTCCGGCGAGAGTGGGAAAATAGTTTTTATGCATCTAGGGAGCAAAGTGCGCGATTCTAACCTCGCTTCGCTCGATGGAATCGCATTTTGCTTCCTTGATGCATAAAATATCGTGTACTCCTTGAGAGTAAAGGTACTTGCTCGCCAAATGTCATTACTACCCTCGGCTTCGCCTCGGGTGTAATTCACATTTGGCGAGCAAGTACCTTTACTCCCTAGGGGTACAATATACTATTTTTGTCAATAATCACCATTCGGTGAGTCAATTAGTTGATATGCTGATATAGACGCGAGTTCAAAGACATACAATTGACACAAATATATGAAACATATAGAAACGAATTATTGGGACAAACGTAGTCTCCAAAATTACGCATGTATAGATTGTAAACATAATTTTGGTTTGGTGCGAGAACTTCCCTCCACTATGCAGCCCCCTGGCCCTCCAAATGATGGTACAAAATTAAGCCGTATTCACCGCAGTAAACATGCCCACGGCTAACTAACGAAACCAATGTTGAGCACCAGATCACTTTTACCGGAGTGATCAACAGTATATACATGACCGGGAATAAGATAACTTACAACTAAAATAAGGACTCGAGCCACTTCTAAGGGAAAAATTATAAATTTGTTTAATAGAATCCTACTGAGCGACAATGAAACAATGTTAAAAAAAAGAATCCGTCCTAAAATATTACGTAATGTGAAAAACAATACATAAATGAAATTAGGATATCGGCCCAGTAGAAATTCAAATGATTGAACCGTTGGTTTCACCTTACTTCACGGGTCACAAATAAACATGTAAACACAAAATTTCATCTAATCGACCAAATAAATATTGTCGAATTCAGTCCCAGACTTTATGACGCCAACAAACAAAATTTTCTAGTCCACAATTTCTCCTTGTTCGCCTTAAAATCTTAACAATTTATATTCGCTAGGAAACATCCAAATACTGCATGTCATTAGGAAGAGAGAGAGAGAGATTGATTGATTGATGATGATTTATTACTGTACATTATGTTGTACAAAAGAGAAGGACCAACGGTCCGAAAAAACAAAAAAATAAAAACAGAAATAAAAATACAGCAAAAATAAAAGAAAGAAATATACCAACATCACTCTTACATTACAAAGCAGCAAACAAATTGTAGCAAAAGCGCTTGTAGACAGAGATGAGTAAAAGATGAAAAGAAAATAAGAATAAAGTAAAAATAAGAAGAAATACATTTGCAAAGGCTAAAGCAGATAACAGGCCCACAGTCAGTAACACTAGCAAGTAACACCAGTTAGAAGCACTACGAGACCGAGAAGACATCAAAGAAAATGAAGGGTAAGTCAAGAGGAAAAAGGCAATAGGGCACGAGGGCAGTTCAGAACGCTAACATATTGTCTCTGAGAACAGTCCTCAGTGCCACCTTGAAAGCAGGGAGGGAAGGGCTATCACGCACACAGGAGGGGAGTGCATTCCACTGGTAAGAAGCCGCCACATGAAAGGAGTTTCGCAGAGACTCCGTCCTAAACGGTTTGATATGGAGCGGAGGCATCTCACCCTTAGTCAGTCTTGCGCTATGGTTGGCAACAAAAAAGGCAGCAAGGTAGCTAGGTTCGTCACTGCGTAAAATACTATATGTACGGCAGCCACGAAAATAGTCCCTGGGAGCCTCCGAGGTCAGCCAACCAAACTGTTCACGATAAGGGGAGATATGCTCATCTCTCCGAGCACCAGTGACGTATCTAACACCCATATTGACGAGACGCTGGATCTTGGTGGACAGCTCCCCAGACCGGCCATCATAAACAAGGCAGCAATAATCAAGTGCTGGAAATACTAATGCCTGGACAAGGTGTTTGCGAAGTCCAGGAGTGGTACTTGCTCGGAAAAATCGGAGACGGTACATCACAGAGTTGACCCTCTGCGAAATAGAAGCCACATGGCTTCTCCACGTGAGCTTACTATCCAGCACCAGCCCTAGACTGCGCACCGAGTTCTCAAACGGGATTACCTGCCCCTCAATGACGAGAGATAGCCCCGGCAGCGAATAGACATCATTGACATACGCCTGAGAGCCGAAAATAATTGCTTTAGTCTTAGCAACATTCAGCCTCAGCTGGTTGTCACGAGCCCACTCAGCAATACCCTCAGACAAATCACTGATCATGGAGACAGCAGACTCAAGCCCACACTGCGGGAATCGTAAGTATACCTGAAGGTCGTCCGCATAAATTAGGTGTTCAATACCAGGAGCTAAGTCCGCACAAACATCATTGATGAATATGAGGAAAAGCAATGGACCAAGCACGGACACCACGATTCAAGCTACGGAAGGAAGACATGCCGTTTGCACCACCCAGTGTGGCCTGTCGACGATCACTAAGATAGGATGCAATCCAAGTGATGGCAGTAGGCGAGAAGCCCACCCTATGGAGCTTCTTAAGTAACAGCAAGTGACACACAGTGTCAAATGCCTTGCTAAAGTCAAACAGAAGCAACATAGTCAGTTGGCGACGGTCTATACCAACACGAATGTCATCCGTTAGCTTGAGTAGTGCCGTCTGACTACTATTGAAAGGCCGAAATCCTGCCTACAGCGGGTCCAGGATAGCACGTCCGGTGAGAAAATCTATCATTTGCACAGCAGCCAGTTTCTCCAGTACTTTCGACAGAAAGCACAAAAGGGAAACCGGTGTATAGTCATTAGCAGATGATGGATTCTTAACCTTACCAATAGCAACTACCAAGGATTTCTTCCATATGGTCGGGAAGGAAGAAGACGAGAACGACCTGTTGAAAAGGAGCCGCAGAAATGGCCCAAGTACAGGAAGGGCTGCCACTACTACCGCTCGAGGAACGCCATCAGAACCCTTGGCTGCAGTAGAGAAATGCGTAGTCGCATTCCTCACTTCATCCACCGTGACTGGTCTGAAAGAAAAACCCGAAGTGGCAGTAGAGTCGCCCCGGTGGATAGACCCAAGAAAGTCAGCTCGAGGAGGTTCTGCGGGGTCATACGCCACTCCCGCAAAGTGAGCATTTAACATCTCAGGGTCAAGGTCTGCCGGCTCTCCTGCAACAAAGGCCACTCCAAGGTGCCTCAATTCCTTCCAGATCTGAGCCGGGGAAGTACAGGAAATCAGCCTGTCCTGAAAGAATTTCTGACGAGCCACCTCAACCTCCCGATGAGCCATGAGCCGCTCGGTAATTGGAGAGAGCACGATTAGTGCGTACGCGTCTGTACACCCTATACAGGCGATCTGTCTCAGCCATAAGATCATCAATACCAGCCGTGAACCAGGGTTTGCGAGCAGTCCGCTTTCTCACGGTCTTCATGGGCACAGCAATCTCAATGGCCTCACCAAGGTGAGAGAAGACACACAAAGCTATGTCCTCCGAAGGGGATGCATCATTCAGGAGGACCGACCAATCACAGGTTAGTAAGTGGGCATAGAGCTTCCCAGTATTCATAGCAGAGAAATCCTTGTAGTCGATTTCTCTCTCCATAGACACAGAGGGAAGAGTACCCCTTGTAGTAGCCGCAATCAGATCATGTCCATCAATGAAAGGCACATCAGCCTTCCAGAAGGACAACAATGTGCCCTCACCATCTATAAGACAGATCAAGCCACGTATGAGACTTAGCAGCATGATGCGTCGCACCATGAGGAACAAGGCAAAGACTATTGGTCGTGTATACAGACCTCACAAAGACAGCATCAGCACTAGTTGATAGCTGATCCGCATTGAAGTCCCCCAGAATTACCTTAGAGCTGTATTCCTGGAGATAGAGATGCAGCAAGGGTATGAAATCAGTGCCCTCAATGAAGAGAGCATGAGGTGGTCTATATACAACGGCAACAAAGGTAGGATGAAATTCAGCTTCGTCTCAGTCATGGTGACAACATGGAATGGAGGACGGCCGTCCAGGAAGAGCCTGACAGGTTCAATGTGAGCTCTGATGGAATTCACATTGAGGTGACAGACTCGCAGCCCTTCACATGACAGCAACTCAACAGCAGAGGCAGGAGAAAGAAGAGAGGAAGCAGGAGAGAGGAGAGTGTTATGTGCAAATACTGGCGTTACCTGTACCGAAGAAACTACTGGGAGCCCGACAAGAAGTTTTTTAACTCTTCCGGTGATGAAATCCTAGTCGCTGGCCCGTCCTTCCTCTTCCTAACAAAGACTTCACCATCTCGAATGAACGTGGTGAACCCATGCTTATTCGCTGCATCTCTCATCGCACGCCTCAGGTTATACAAGCCCACTGGCAAGAACTCATTCACATTTATTAGCGAAGCCTTCAGTGGGGATAAAGCACCAGATGGAGCAACCCATGAAACACAGCATACGCCAGTCGACCAGCATCAGCGCCTGGAGTGAGTTCTACACCAGAGATCAGCAGCTCAGTTGATGAACGAGCTCTCTCAGCATTGATCTTGACAATGGAGTCAGCAAGCCCTGAGACAGTAGCCTCAATCGGTCCCACAGCCCTAGCTAGAAGCACGCCGACTTCTCCAGCATGAGGACTTGAAGACGAAATCTGAGCTGAGAGGTCAGAAACAGTTTCTTTCAAACCTACAATCTCCTCTCCATGCACCGCAACCACCGATTCCACCGAACCAATCCGTGTCAGGACTTCAGGCAGCTGATCCAACATGTCAAGCTTGGACTTGACACTGACGCCAGCTCCACTTGCACCGGTTCTATCTTGGTGCTCAGGGAAGTGAGTGTAAGCATAATGCTGGCAAGAGCCGCACCAATTGTTCCCACAGGAGCAGCTGCACAGGGCAACCCCGTCGCACCCGGTGGGGGGGGGGCTAACTAGTCGAGGACTCTCCATCGCAGAGCGTAAGGAAGCAGAGCCTGTGGAACTAGTAGAACTCTGCCTGGTACGCCTGTACAATGCCAATGTATTGCTCGAAGAGGCCAGACAAGGTTCGCACTTGCGAAGATTGACCCCGTTTTCAGTCTTGCATAGTTTGGTTTTTACGCAAACTGAATGATAGTGGTTATCACAGACACAGCAGTGATAAACCTTAGTGGAGTTAGTCTGACCACATTTGGCACACAGAGGCTTCTCATCAGTGTTAATTACATTCCAGTGAGATTAAATAGTATTTCAAAATGCTCAATGAACAGCGTATAGTATAAGGATGATCACACAGTAGGCAAATTACTGGCGATCGATAAAGCAGTGCACCTGGTGATGGCGCCAGTGATACACTAGCAGCAGTGATGATATTGCAGTGATAATTTTGCGGCGTTAATTAATAATTAATAAAAAACTGTTGAAAATTACGCGTAACGGCACTGAAAGTGACGATTCTTAAGTATTCGTGCATGTAAAATTGAAAAAACAATATCACCGTAAAGAAAATTTCATTTGCTCTAATATTGAGTAGAGAATGTTTATCGAAAAATGCGCGGTTTATTCATAATAAATTAATTTAATCGAACGCGAAGACTTTGACAATTTCACGCAAACGCCGCAACAGCACCTGTGGCGGCGTGCAAGCGCAACCATTCAAATTTCAAAATCATTCAGCGCGCCTAGCAACGCTGATTCCTTTTCCAATGTTCATAATATACAAGCAGGCGGTCCTCGGGTCCTCCCATTCGAATATGTCACCGTTTTCTTTATTTTCCCCAATTTCATTGGTATTGAAAAATCTTTTTCCAGGCGAACGGAAGCAAAAACAGGAAAATCTCATACTACCCAAAGTAATTGACTCAATGTTGTTCAACAAGTTCATAGACGTCGTTAAGGCTCATATTTTAGAAAAAAATGGAATGAATGGAGTTAACGATAAACAAAGTAATGAAAAAACCGTAAAAATGAAAAAATTGAAATCTAGAAAATTAATCGTGCAATTGAATCACCATTCAATGGGGTTCTTCACCATAAGAACAGGAACCTCTGTTCAAAATTTCAAGTTTTTATCTCAATTTTGCGGACGCTAGAGTGCGAACAAACACAAAAAGTAAAACCAAAGTCAAAAGTTAAAAGACAGGAATCTCTCATTGTCCCCAAACTAAGTGACTGAATGTTTTGCAACCATATTATAGATCTCGGTAAGGCACTCTGAAAAAAAAGAACAAAATCGGTTGGATAATTATCGAGAAATAAAACAAAAACCGTGAAAACGAAAAAATTAAAATTTAGAAAACTAATGATACGATCAAATCACTATTTAACACCGTTCTTCACCACAACAAATGGAATCTTGGTTCCGAATTTCGAGTTTTTATATCAATTTTTGGTGACGCTAGCGTGCGTACAAAGGCAGAAAGTAGAAAAAACACAAAAATTGAAATATCTCCAATTTCTTGTGAGCAACCTACTAGATGTTCTTCCACCATTCCCTGGATCTCGTTGGGACGCACATTTTGGTAAAGAAAAAATTAAAAAATATTCATTAGTTTCAGAGATATGAACGATCGGAGGAAAAAAAAAGTCGATTGCTAAGAAACTTACCGGCAGATTTCACTGAAATTGCGCCCACATGTAGATGCCCTCGATTCCAATAACTGACAATTTTTTCAGATTTTATTCTCAAAATTTAGTCCTTTCTATGTTAAACTTTGTAAGTGAAGATTTTTGAAAAAAATTGATACATACAGACACTATGCTCAAACTTCGTATTTTTACGTTTTAAACTATTATATATCGATTACAAGCATAATTAGCAAAAGTCAAAATTGACCGATTGCAATGCTTCCATTCGGAAGCACAAATGTAAAAATAGCAATAAATTTCCAAAACAATAAACGGGATGTAGGTCTGACCCTCTACCGGTCGAACCAATAACTTCCCGATCGTTGCCCCGTATATGTTAAAACCAAAATTCCGGTTCATGTTTCAAATAATGGACTTTTTTTCGTTCTTTTCAAATGTTCCAAACATTAAATAAACTTATAATTCTTAGTATGTGGTAGATCTAACAATGCAATTTCTTAATAACAATTAACTATGGGTGTTGGCAAAAAAAGTCATGGAACATCGAATGTGTATTTTTACGTGTGAAACAATTTTCGTTAACTAATTTGTTTCGTATCTTTAACCGTTCTCACGATGCAGCGATATAAATAATCCATTTTGTCAATAATAAATAACTATAGGTGTTAGCAAAAAAAGTCATAAAACATCAAATGTGTGTAAGGAAGTGTCCTTGATAGTGTGGAATGTGTGTGAGGAGGTCGGTAAGCTAGACCTGCTTCAATATCAGAGGATCCAATGATTGACAAGTTGGGTTAGATTGTATCTTGAAATAATCCACTCAGCACGTGGAGTTACGTTGAAGTATGATAAAGAATTAATTTAAAAGAATCATCTTTAACAGAAGAGTGAATAATAACATTGAATGTTGTTTCTTTGTTATTACAGGTAGGATTAATAATATAGCCTTGAATATTATATTGTATGAAGTAGAGAAAATAAAGATAAAAACTTTGTTATTACAGAGCAACAAAATTCAGGATATTATTTGCATTATATGTGCATTTTTCCGCCTGGGACGACATTCATTAGACACTTTGTTGCGAATCTCCAACCGTTTTTGCGATAGAGCAAAACATATTGGAAAATTTAGGTGAAGGGATTTGGTGGTTTTTTTCATTGACTTCAACCTTTGCGTCTTTCCAACAGTTTGTGACAAGAAAATAGTTTTCACAAACAAAACAATTAGTGAATATAGGTACTCACCGCTCTACTAGGGCAGTTTTGATCCCATAATCTTCCTTGGGATGACTAATCAGTTATGGCCTTTCTTGGCCGTTGCCACGTGCCTACCTCTAGTTCTGTGTTTTATTCTGGACTTCTAGGGTTTGAAATGTGTTTACCCTTCTTCTGGGGGCGGGTTCCTCCTTAGTATGTCACAGTTAGTAGCGAAAATCCCGTTCTTGACCTTCTCACAGGATTTTCCGGGTTACGCTAGTGCGGGGGAAGGCAGCTCTGCATTAACATATTTATTGCTGATTAATCATCAGCGCTCGTATGATATTCTCAAGGATGGCCTTGGTGTAGGATTGGCCCTTGACCAATTAAGTAAGGGGGTCATCCGTGAGTTACGAGGCATCCCGGGACTGCTTCTCCTCGTGAGTGGCGGTAGGGAAGTAGGGGACGTAAGGAAAGTGGATCTGCCTTAAATTGGGGTTCTGGTTACCAGGGACGTTGTATGTCACACCGTCACAAGCCTCAAAATACCCTTCCGTTTCAGTGATAACCTCTTCATCGGCGCCAATTTTCATCCAACGAGCATTCTTTTGACGTTTTGAGGACACGAAAAAGTTACTGGGGTTATCTGGATGATACGGACGGAGAAGTAGTTCGGAGGTTAATGCATACAATTATACTCCATCGTCTCCATTGATTTGTGAGAAGGTGCCTTGTCTCGATGAAACAGCACTTTGTTAAAATGGGGTCATTTCTTCGCTATTTCTTCCTTTAATGTAATCGTCGTTATTGTTAAGATAATCGATGAATATAATACGATATCCACCCCAAAATACTGATTCCATAATCTTGCCAGCCGACTTTTCCTTCCCATGCTTCTGAGTCAGTTAATCACGTGCAGTCCACTCGGGGGAGTGTCGGTGTGAAATGATGGAGCCATGTTTCATCTATTATCACATAGCGACGTAAAAATTCGGATTTATCACAATTCAACAGCTGCAAATACGGCTTAGAATCATCGAGCCATTGTGGTGTTTCCTCGATTGCCAGCTTGCGCGGCATTAGGCAACTTTGATGACTCTGTATTCATCAGATCGTCTGTCTAAACAGAGATTTCAGACGTCGAAACAGAATTCCTTATTTCCGCAGTATTATTGTACGGCATCGCCGTTTTGCCTTCATCGGACAATGGTTATTGTACAACGCCTCATAAAGAACTAGCAGAACACAGTCACTCATCTGGTGATAGTGGAACCATCAGCAGATTAGGGTTCGTGCGTCACCATTGCTTGTTGTCTATTTTTAGAGGTTCGGATGACTGTCGACTTGGTGTAGTTTTGGTGAACTTGTGTCCAGCAAGTTGCGTGTCCGATCAAAGGAACTAGTTATGTCTTCGCCATCGTTGTGCGGAATGGGTTTCCTCGCATAATGATTGCTGTATTACAACTAAGGTGGAATCCACAGGAGATGCTAATTGGTCTGATGTGCCGGCGGAGGTATCATTGAACTGAAAATTGTTTTGACCACTAGTCATGGTTTTTTTCGGTGCACAGCTGTGGCAAACGTTGCTAGCTTTCCGTCATACTCCTCTCTGTCCTCGCAGCCTTCGTCAGGCGGAATATTCCTTTGGTAGTAAATTTTGGAATGTTTCGCTTATAGGCGCAATTAAGGTGGAATGTTATAAATCCATGGGACATTTAATGCATTTTAAATGCAATTTAATAAATCAGACAATTTGAACCCTGACCCTCTCGGATTCACTTCAGGTTTTTTTTATGATTGTGCTTGATGAAAAATGAATCCAGATTTTTTTGCACATCTTTAAATTAAAGTGTTCATTTTTTTATGGATTTTCAAAAGTGTCGTTCGAACGCCATGTTTTAAAAATCTGAAAAAATTCACAAAAATTGCATTTTTAAGCTGTATTTTTTGAGCTGTTTTCAGAATGGAACCAAAACTCAGTGCATCAGAGTTTATGCTTGCATGCCTAAATATCCATAGTTCAGAAATATGACACTTATGAATAGAAGTCATAAAACAAAGTAGATCATGCGGTTCAAGGAACATTTTTTGGTGACAACATTGTTTTTCTACCGTTTTTATGAAATTAACGTTTAAATAATTAAATTGTAATAATCAAACAAAGAAAACCTGACTGGGCAAAAAAGTTATCCGATTCGGGAACAGTAACGCCATAAATTACAATCCAGGTGCTAAACTATAGCATTACCCGTGACGTTTACTCACTAAATACTCTAACTGCGTAGTCTTGTTCCAGTTCCATTGTAAAAAAAAGAACTCAGAAAATACATTTTGGAAGTGCAATTTTTGTGAATGTTTTCAGATTTTCGAAATATGGTTTTCGCACAACACCTTTAATAATTCATCAACAAAAGATCCTTTTAATAAAAAAAATTGAAAAAAATCTGGGTTCATTTCTTTCCAAGCTGAATCGTAAAGAAAACTGAAGTGAATCCAAGATGGTCAGAGTTTAAATTGTCTGATTTGGCGTGGAATGCCCGATACATATGTGCTATGAATTATAACCTACATAATCGATAGGATAATAATTACCGTATGTGAAGTAGGCGCAATAGAAAGGCTTAAAAAAGTCGCATTGGCTTTTTCATTGAAGGAATTAGAATCTGGAGTAAACGTATATCAAAGCATTTTTAACTAAAGCCGGTTGTTTAAAATGTTGTTGATTGTCGAAGTAAGTTTCGACGATTGCGGGTGGTCGGGGGAGAAAGTGATTGTAGAAGGTTTTCCAAATAAGTACACCACAATTTACTGTATGGTCGAAGCCGTGTCGATTTATATAAAATTAGGTGCACGATGCTGTACTAGCTACTTGCAAGAAAAACCACACTGTTGATTGAGTGATACTTTAACGGTGAATCACTGATAATGTTGGATATACTTGGCGAATGAATATGTCGACAATTGTGGGAGGCATGCTGAAGAGCGGGAAAGTACAGAGGTAGAGAGGGTGACTAGGCGGACGAATTCCAGTTGAATAATTTTATGGGGCTTAAAAATCGAACTAAATCGATCGCGTGCAGTAATTATTACCATGGTTGCGTTCTTATGCTGTGCTGAAATACCAAATCGGGAAGGTTTGTTTGCGCCCCGTATGGGGCACACAGATCTGCACACCACTAGTTTTTAAAAATAATTTCCATAATTAAGGAGGTATGGCCGTCTCAACAATTATGTATGCAATACGTCAAGGAATGAACCCAGCACTGTCATGACGGTTCTAATCGACGCATTTCCATACAAAATCAAGCGGATCACATTTTCGATAGCATTAGTAATTGTTTATACTATTCCACTGGGTAAAATATTAATAAGGTAATGAAACATCTATTTAAAGGAAATTATTTCATATATGGCAATCCATTTTTTATGTAGAATTACTTTTTTCATAATTTGCATAATTAAGGAGCTATGTCATCGATATCAGAATGGTCGAGTCAGTATTTGTTTTGAGTAGGTACCTTGCGGACGCATGTCTTCCGCTCTCTACGAACTAGAAATTCCAACGTACCACGTTTACAGTACAGTAGAAGTCTTGTTAAAGTTCTGGAACCAAAGTCTCGAACTTAAAATCTCTCAAACTTCCTCTGGCTCCAAAAAGGCAAGCCAAAATGAGTCCTCTTTTAGAAGACCCAAAAAAAAGAAACTAAAAAAATCGTTATGAAACTGTCAATCAGCGTGAGCTCGGACCCCGCTCGCACCAACAATCCTCCGACCACTCCTGACGGGCCTCAAAAGACTCAAAAACAAACCTCAGTGCCTCCAATAGTTATTGCAAATGACAAATTGGAGACCAAAAAATTAATCAATTTCCTGCAAGTCAACGCTTCGGATAAAAACTTCAGGATGAAATTTAATGAAAATACCACGCTCGTCCATCTACAAACGACGGACGAGTACAATACAATTGCAAGTATCCTGCAAAGGCAAAATTACAATTTCTACATCTTCGGTCTAAAAAGTGAGCGTCCGAAGAAATTTATCATAACAGCTCTTCCCGCCAATTTTACTGAGCGCGAGATTGAAGCGAAAATATCCAAACATGTCATAAAGGTATTATCAGTCCGGTAGTTTGTGAAAACAAACAAGGATGAAGATAGCAAGGAGAATAGGCCACTACCGGTGTTTGCAATTATTGTTGGGCCCGATGTAACCTTGAGCAGCAGCGTTGCTATTAAAACCATTTTCTATCATACCTGCAAGATAGAAAAATACATCAAAACTCAGCAACCAACATAGTGCTTCCGGTGCCAAAAATTTGGGCACGCTATTCAGCACTGCAACTTAAACCCCAGATGTGTGAAATGTCCAGGCAATCACGTGTAATACTTTTCCTTGATTCTATCCCGAGAACCAAGGAGAGTTATTACCTTCGCCCATTCCCGCATACAGAGTCTAAAGGTGGGGGCGCCAGCTACCTTTTTGTGGACCAAAGGTAACGAAAACCAGAAACAACCGAAAACAAAGAAAAAACTAGAGGACAGGCTGATCGCAGTTGGCCATCAGTCTCGCGACAAACAACACACAATCCGGCGGGCCAGGAGTCCGAACATCCAATATGGCCCCGGGGCCAATAAATCCAAAATTTCCACCCGGCATTATCGTGGATCCAAAACACCAAAGAGATAATGCCGGGACAACTAAAATCTAACTTTAAAATCAATCCATCGATGGGAATCCGTACATCCGACTTACTCGATGAATTGAACTACCCGCGAATCTGCAATAGCTGGGATGACAGGATGGGAATGGGAGGCGGGAAGGCTCGGGTCGCTCAGTATGGTAGGTCGTGGAGAGAGGATCGGGGTCCCAAAATCGCGTTAGTAACTAAAAAAACCTAGAATCGCGTCGTGGTGGAGGGTACGTGATTCTACAGGGTCCTGGTGTACAGTGACCGAGAACATGGCGGCACATTCTCAAGGTCACTCCACAGGTAGCATGGACTAGAAAACCGAGTGCCGTGAAGCAGAGAGCGTTGGAGGGCCCAGACTCCCGGGGCGCAGCCTATAATCGGTATTACCGGGTGGCGAGCTGAAGTGGCTCTAGACATAGAGAGCTCCCGTCAAAGGCCATATCGGCACCCTCTGGCCAAACGCGCACCGACAAAATGTCGGGAGGCGACGACGGCGCCTCTACAGAGAGAGAGAACGAGGGAGCGGCAACCAATGGCTAGCATTGGGAGTCAACCCGGAGGGGCTCGGGAGAGAGCTGACCAGTGGACTGCACTGGGAGCCTGCCTAAGCGCCTCTGCTTCGTTGAGTGATCAGTGCGTAGCGATAAGCATCGCGACTCCCCACTCTTGACTGGCAGTGTGGTGGGGGTCACTGCGTGGGGGAACGGCAGACCCTGTGGGGTATGTCCTAGACACTGTACGGGATTTCCAAAAAAACACACGACATCAAAGCCTGCACCAGCAACTCTATGAAGTGTGTAAACTGTGGTCTGGTTCACACAGCGTCTTATCGAGAGCGCGCAGGGCGAACCCAATTCGTGAAGGTTAAAAAAAACGAGTCCAACCACGAGCACCAAAAACAGCCGACATGGAACTACGCGCTACCCCACACTCTGCTACGATCCAAAAACTGGACAGAAACATCCACTTTCTCCAGTATCCTGCAGTCCTCGAGCCTGCGCCGACATCTATTGGGCGACGATGTGCAGGCCCTCCTACGCTTCTTGTTTTCCAACGACGGAAACCCTAAAAACGAACGGTGGCGCACTCACTGCTGAACCGAGAACCATCCCAATGGAAACACATATTCCGGAATCCTATTTAAGTAGCACTAAAAACTATATAAATACAGCGAAAGAAGTCCTCGACGAGCTAAAATCCCTCAGAATTCCCGAAATTCTCTCAGACATTAAGGACATGATTTCTAAACTCCAGAAAGCTGACACCCCCATTGATAAGAACACAATTATCGCATCCTATGCTTACCTTTACTCTTGACCTACTGCTAACAAATAACATCCCCATCATAAAAAAATGCACCACTCTTTCCGAATCCCCATCCGATCACCTACCACTGTTCTTCTCCCTATTTGGCAAACCAGCCTCACCAGAACCATCGAAAATATTAAACTAGGCGAAAACCGACTGGAAAAAATTCAAGGATATCTTAAATGATGAGATTTCTACACCAAACACTGAAGCAATAGATAAACACATAACAAATTACACTGAAATTATTCAAACAGCCCTACTAAATTCCTCATAAATCTCCGTAAAATCATTTCCGCCATCAAAAAACTAAAAAATAAATCAGCCCCGGGTGTGGATAATATTCCCAACATTGAATTAAAAAACCTCCCGATGAAGGGGGAAACCTCCTTTACGCGGTCAAAAAATGCGTCATGTTTATGATTTTTTTTCTCGGCTACAATCAGTGAAAACGTTTTGAAATTTTTATGGCACTTTAATACATATTTAAAAAGTATACACGAATTTTCGTAAAACAAAAGGAATACTTTTACTGTGTAAACGGATGCCGCATTTATATCGTCTCGCCTAAGGAGTGTCTCCATTGTGTACACTGTAACGTTCTTAATTGTGGCCTGAAACAGAACACCCAATTTTTTTTTTAAACTTTATGATAGTAGAGTCTATGTGACAATTACACTTTTCAAATAAAACGTCGAAATTGAATTTTTTTCAGCGCTGCAAAAAATTTACTTTAAAATACTGAAAAATATGCAATTTTTTTTTTTTCAAAAAACAATTCTTGTCAGATGGAAGAAAATTTAATGACCTATCAAATGAGCCGTCACAAAGCCCGATCGGTTCAGTACAGCTCAATCGTGTACACAAAACAGAAAAAAGGTGTTTCGAGAAAAACGCGTTTAAAGTTTTGAACATATAAAAAACGCCTCCCGGCCCGTTCGGTACAACATGGCATATTTTGTAAATACTTCAGATATCGACTTCAAATTTTTAAGCAATATTCTTGAACAGTTTTACAATTGAATGAAATTATTTCCAAAATATCGATTTTCTGGATCCGATAAAGGAGGTTCCCCCCTTAAAGCAATAAGTTTACTAACAAAGATTGTAATGAATTTTTCCCTCATAACCTAGACACCATGATACTTAGCTAAACTCCGGATGGACTCAACTCAAAATATGGGTAAAACTCACTACCTTCGGCCCCATCCTCTAAAATACTAATAAAAAGAAATAAATCGAACATGGGTAAATTTTAATCATAACCGTAATTCACTAAACCGGAAGATACATAACCATAATATTCAGGATAGGTTGAGAAAAGGACCAGTACCTCTTGTTAACAGTTATATTTTATTCTGGGCGCCAGTTGATTTTTAATACTGCGGAATCAAGGAACCGCTACAAGGCCTCGACGTAGATCAGGTGTGCCTGACCCTTCTCAATCTCCTTAACTTAATTTTCTTAACCAAAATTAGTTTTAACTAAGATGACACCTTACTGGAGGATGGGGTACAGAGTTGCCGGTTGCTCAGTGTGCGGGTCGTGGAGAGAGGGGGTGGGTTCGTGCATAGCACAATGAAATAAAATCAATACATCTCAAGGTTAATACGCTGCATGATTTCTAAATCAACTGAATTGTTCGTAATGTTTACAATAACGTATTAATTAGACCCTCATGGTCAACTAATCGGTCGCAATCCATCCGATCTTAACTTACGGGAGTAATAAGCACTTCGCTATAATATGGTAGTCATGACATCCTCCGTGACTTACGGTAGCGGTGATGTTATTGTTGACACCCGATAGCGGTGACATAGTCAATGAGCCACGGCCGTAGTGATCTCATTGTTGGCACCGGTAGCCATGAGATCATTGTTGATCGCCGGTAGTCATGATCTCATCGATGAGTCACGGTAGCAGTGATGTCATTGTTGACACCCGGTGACCATGGGATCACTGCTAGTTACCCGTGAACGGACACAATAATCCCACACTGGCAAATTCCTGAGCGGATTAGCATGTAGGGATTATCGGATTAGAGTTGGGAATTCTGTGTAACAGTCGCTGACAATAATAACCCTGTTAAAATCGTTAAGTTTTAGGCCCTATTGTCCGAACGACAGATATTCAAAATACTAAACGCCCTAATATTGTTAAAAGGTATAAAATTGTTAAAATGGGGTCTGAGTCTAGCCTCCGATAACCGATTTTTGTTTTAAAATGAAAATTAATGGGAGAAATAACACTCACCATTTTCCCGTGAATAATCTTCCTCGGCCTATGGGTGGAGTCGGAGAGGTCCTCAGTCCATGGAGGGGGAATGCTCCTACGCGTCGCTTTTATCGCGCATCTCTCGGCCTGTGTGAGGGAAAATTTAGATACGGAAATTTTTCCGTCACAGTCCCCCACCTTTTGATGTCTACTATCGGAGTCAGGCGTGCTGTTGTTGGGTGCCGGTACTCCGATCGATATAGGTGATCAACATCCGGAGTCTGTTGTTCCTGACTCGAGGCTTTCTTTTTTCTAAGAATGATCTTTCGCTAGTCTATCTATGGGATATTCTCTCCCAAAAGGTTAGGGACTCTTACCAACCGTAATATTAAAATGTTTTCCGTAGTAATGTCAATAATCTGACCTGTAGTTTTAAAATCTTTACCGTAGTAATGTTAATACCTAAACCGTAATAATCTGAACCGTAAGTCAACCTCCGCTAGTTGATGGTACTTTCGTCTCCCGGACTAGTCGTGGCTCCCCCGGCACTTCAAGCTCGCAATCACTTTCGTTGACGTCCAACTGGAGATAATCCCCGTCTAGGCTCGATTGGAAGTGGGTCAGTGATACGGCGGTATCCTCGTCCACCCTAGGATGTTTGACGGTGGCCATGGTCACCTTGGGGGTGAGGGTTCGGGAATCCACTACCGTTGGGCGCTTCCGGGTCGCTTGGGCCTCTCTCTCAATGATGGGGGTGTTTTTCTCCAAGAGCCTTGGTGACTCTTGCCCCTCTGCCTGGATGTCATGGTTCTCCCTTTGACTTTCTCCCGAGTTCTCCTTCTTTCCGTCTCTCCCTGGTTGGGGTGGCCCTGCCGTTCCTCTTGTCGATAGGTTCTCGGGGCTCGATGGCTTGTCAACCGCCGTAGGAGACCTCGATCTTGAGCTGGGGTGGGGACTTGAACCGGAGCTCAAGCTAGAGCGCGAGCTGGAACTTGACCTGGAACTCGAGCTGGAGCGAGAGCGTTGGCGCCTTCGAGGTGTTCCCTTCTGAGTGGCCAGTTGGTTGGCGACTTCGCTCGCAATCTTTGACAGGTCACCAATCAGGTTGAGGTCCGATTGTGTGAGTAGCGCCAGTCGTTCTTGAATTGGAGCGAGAGCTGCCTTGACCAAGTCGGTAGCTGAGGCAGGTGCCTGCTGAGTTGACGCATCGTCCTTTGGACACCAGATGGGACTCGGAGGTCCGGTGACTGGGGTTGTGGTTCCTGGGACTGGGGTGATTCTCCCCGGATAGTCCTCCGGACTTAGAGTTGGTGTGGTCTGTACTGAGTCCCCATCTGGGCGTGGAAGTTCGGTTGAGGTTGAGGAATCGGTATCTCGGGTTGTCTTTTCTGGAGCTGAGGTAAGGTCGGCCGGGTCGAGGTTTATCATATTCGGGCTGGTGGGTCTGTGGTTATGTGAACTGGGTGGATCCCAGCGTCGTAAGACCACACTAACTGGTCTGATCTTCTGACCTTTCCGTAGTTTTCGCCCCTGAAATCGATAATGTATGGCAGTTATGATAGCTGGGGATACGAGAGTAAACAGGAATAGTTAACACATCCGGGGTGGGACCTCAAAGTGGAGTAGTGGACTCCGGTAGCCACCCCCATAGTAATAACGGTAGCAAGCTCATGCATATTTTAACGACTTTAAGCAGAGGGTAGGGTGCAGAGGAGATTCAGCTCAGTGTACAGCTAACTTATAAGTAGAATAGTTCGTGCAAGGTAAAGATCGTAGCGGTAAGTATAGTTGCGAGTTACGATAGCATAGCGGGAAAGCTTGAGAGGGGAGCTGGTCGAGTTCGAACTGTTGAGGACTCGTAATATTACTTCCCTGTATCAGTTTTCTTGTCGAGATTTTCAGGTTGACGGTAGCATGTTGGCTCTGGGGTCCAAACTCCTGAAAAATTTTTTCTCTTATTCAACTTACTACTTACCACCTACGATTCTAATTAGACTCCTAATTAAGGGCGGTAGCATAGAGTGCTTCATTCGGTAGCTTGGTCCTCCTCTGTATATTGGTGGAACGGTTTTAAGTCTTGTATGGAGACTTCTCCCTTAGGTCGTCCTGTTATTGTTGAGAGCATATATCATGTATGTGAGCGTTTCTCGGAGATAACGAATGGCCCCTCAAAGGGTGGTACTAAGGCAGCTGAGAATTCTCTGACGGCACTAGACAGGGGGTGCGACTTTCGCAAGACCAAGTCCCCTACGTTAAATCCTCTGTCCCGGTGACGTTGATTATAGTAGTGGGCTTGTTGGTCTTGGGCTTCTTGCAGTGCGTGCGTAATAGGCCTACGCAATGTCTCCAGTCGTCCCATCCGTTGAACCCACTCTTCGGTTTCCCGAGGGATAATCTCCCCGCGGCCTTCGATATCCCGACGCAAGAACGCTGCTGATTTCGGTTCTCGACCGAAGTTTACGAAGGCTGGGGTGTGGTGAAGGGAGCTATGGAAGGCGGTATTGTACGCGTGCCGAAACTCGGATAGGTGAGTATCCCATTCCTTCTGATTATCCCCAGTGTATGCTCGTAGCATCATCTTCAAGACCCGGTTTACTCGCTCCACTGGATTGGCTTGGGGGTGATAAGTTGGCGTGGTCCGATGTTCCATACCGGTCCGGTCGACCAACGCTCGGATGTCCTTGTTCACGAATTCCGTCCCATTATCCGTAAGCAGTACGCGAGGGGTACCCCAACGATCAATCACAAGGTCTTCTATTGCCTCGCTAATTTTCTTTCCGGTGGTCATCCTTAACGGGACGACCTCGATCCATTTTGTGAAGAGATCCTGAAGGACGAGGATGTACTGGTGTCCGGCCGTGCTGCGTATGACGGGGCTCATGATATCTGCGGCAACCGTAACCCAAGGTTCCTCGATTATGCGTCACCCCATCCGACCAGCGGGAGCGGCTTGCTCCACTTTATATTGTTGGCACGTGATACAGTGTTTCAGGTAGGTCGCCACGTCCGTCAACATTGAAGGCCAGTGATATTGGATAGCCAGTCGGTGATATGTTTTTTCGATGCCTAAGTGTGCTGCTTGCTTCCCTAATGGCTTGCGGGCGAAATTCTCTCGGTAGCACTAGTTTCCATACGTCTAGGTCTCCGACTTCGAGATCTATGAAGCGGTGAGGGTGGTGGATGTAGAGCTCATCCTCCACCCGCCAGGGGAATCGTTCGGGAGTCTGCGCCACGTCGTGGATCCGTTTACGATACCATTTATCTGCTGTGGTCCGAAACCCTCCAAGATTCTCCTGTAAGACGGCAGTTGTCTCGTCCTCTGACGCTAGATCGGTATCCGGGGCACGTGATAGAGCATCAGGAACATGATCCAGGGCCCCTTTGCGGTGTACGATCGTGTAATTATATTCCATCAGCCCTAAAGCCCATCTGGTCAGCCTCCCGGTTGGGTTGCGGAGGTTATTCAACCACCGTAGACTACTGTGATCGGTAATGACGGTAAAAGAATATCCTTCGAGGTAACATCGGAATTTCTTGATTGACCAGATCACTGCCAGACACTCTTGTTCGGTAACGGTATAATTCTTTTCCGGAGCGAGTAGTGAGCGGCTGGCATAAGCGATGACTCGTTCCGTACCCTGCACTCCCTGTGTGAGCACCGCACCCAGACCTACCCCGCTTGCATCTGTCTGCAGGGTAAATGGCTTGCTGAAGTCGGGGCATGCGAGAGTTGGAGCCGACGTCAAATGGGCCTTCAGGGTGGTGAGGCCAGTTCTTGATCCCCGGTCCATTCCCTATCCTGATCATTTTTCAGGAGTCTTGCCAGGGGTTGGGCTGTGGTGGCGAAGCTCGGGATGAACCTTCGGTACCAAGAAGCCATCCCTAGAAATCGGTGTAGCTATTTCACGTTCCTGGGTGCCGGGAAACTCAAAACTGGATCTACTTTTTCGGGGTCGATCTGTAGGCCTAGACTATTTACCAGAAACCCTAAGTACTGGACCTGCGAACAGCAAAACTTCCTCTTGTCCCGGTTAACTACCAGGTGAGCTTCTTTCAGGGCTTTGAACACCTTGTCCAACCACTCCAGGTGCTCCTCAAAGGTACGGGTCACGATAATGATGTCGTCGAGGTACACGAAGACATTCGGATACATGGCGATTCCGATTACTCGGTCTATGAGTCGTTGGAAGGTGGCGGGAGCATTAGTCAACCCGAATTGCATGCGCTTGAATTGGAATAGTCCTCGACCTCGTACAACGAAAGCGGTAATCTCCCTGGAGGACGGGTCCAACGGGATCTGGAAGTAGGCTTGGCTTAAGTCCAGGGTCGTAATATAGTGGGCCTGCCTGAATTCGTCCAGAATCCCGGATATATTCGGAATAGGGTAGGCGTCTCGTTTCGTCACCGCGTTCACCTTGCGGAAATCGACGCAAAACCGGTACTTTCCGTTCGACTTCTTTACCATAACCACCGGACTAGCCCAATCGCTCTTTGATGGTTCAATGATGTCGGTCGCCAACATCGTGTCCACTTCCCTCCACATTACTTCTCGAATGATGGGTGTGACATGGTAGGGTTTTTGTGTGATCGGTTTGCTGTCTCCTACGCTGATATGGTGCGATGTTAGAGGGGTGACGGCGAATGCACCAGTTGAGGGTGGCGGTATCTCTCTTTCCAGAATATCCTGTAGACGATTGGACTGATTATCGTCCGGAGTTCGTAGTCCACAACACATAATCACTCGGTATATACTATCCGCCGGCGTGAACGAGAACTTCTCGCCGGGTTGGTCTCGGTAAAACCATGTCTGGTCGTAGAAGTCGATGACTATTCGGGCCGCTAAGAGGAAATCCATTCCGATAATAAAGTCCTCGGCCAACTTCGGGAACCGGTAGGCTGACGCGGGTATGGTTCTTCCCCCTATGATAGCTTCGAACTTGGTTAGTGAGTGGACGTGTTCGACCTGCCCTGCGGCACATATGATTCGTTTTGGCGGGACGGTTATCATTGGTAAACTGGCACGGGAAAAGCCTTAATTCCCTCGGGACCGGCAAAGGTTCGTGAGGCTCCCGAGTCAATCAGTGCCCTCACCTATTGGCCACCGATTTCGATCTCTATGCGGAAGGACAGGGGTTTATCCTCCGATGTGGCCTTCACCGTCAGGTCCCCTCTCGATTCTACTGCGGGATGGTCCAAGGTCGCTTGATTGGCTCCAGTTACATCGCCCACTAATGGGTCAGGTGTTATCTTATCCCCGTAACCATGGCTACGTGGACTATGGTGCCCACTCCGTCCCAGCCCGCAAGGTGATGGGACCGAGGGTGTTGAAGTGACCGGCGGTATGGGCTCCTGAGACGTACTTTCCGGCAAGTGACAACTCATTGCCCGTTTCCCGAAGTGCTAGTGGTATTCGTGCAGTGCTCACATGTTCTGCTGGATACTGCAGATTTCCCACAACGGTAGCAGAATAGGCGGCGTGAGTCGGGGCACTGTCGGTGTCTATCGCCGTTCTTCTTACAGTTCCAGCAATATAACTCGCCCATTTGGAGACCATCCAGAATTTCCTCCTGAACTAGGTCCTCATCGTGCTCATGCCCTGCATCCACCACTAGCTGTACTTGATGTTTTGGAGCTGTTGGAGTTCGAGGTAATTGCCGTATGGGGGTGTGTGGTTTCCGATTCAAGAGTTTCGAGGTCGTCTGTTAACGCGGTGTCTGAGCCGGACGTCCATAGTATGGTCGTGTCATTTTGGTAGCTATCTCTAGTTGTTCACAGTCCTCCTGATCCTGGTTGCCTTCTTGGTACGTAGGGGTTCCATCGCATTCTTCTCCCAAGGCAAAGTTCTTATAGTTGCTCTTGGTGGCGATCCGACTTGGATAGGTGGCTACTCTAGGGGTGACTTTTGGTAGCCGGTATGCAAGGCTGGGGCTTAAGGAGTCCTCGGGACGAGGTGGGGGTCGACGAGTTGCACTGCTATTTATACTTGACCAGCATGTTCCAGTGGACGTAGCGTAGGCGTTCGGCTTCGGGCCATGGTGGCCATGTTCTCTGGAAGAGACCCTTCATGCAGGCGAAGTAGTCGCGTACCCGTTCATGATCTCCCTGGCAACGGGCGGTGATCTCATTCCGTAAGGCGATTTGGTACTCAGGGTCCGCGAAGAATGTCCGTAACTCGTGTTTAACCTCCTGCCAAGATGGACCCGTGTCATCGTATCCACGGTACCATGTTAGAGCTGCACCTTCTAAGAAGAACGGGATGGCATTCAGAAGAGCTTCTTTCGAAACTCCCATAAACTTGGCCCCTTCATCACATCAGCTTATGAAGTCCTTGACATCCTCTCCCACATCGCCTCAAAACTTGATGTTCCATCGTTTCATGGCGTTTAATAGGACATGATTCGGTAACGGTCGCTCCCTGCGGCCCTCTGATTCATCTCCAAGCCAATCGTAGTCTTGTGGTTGCGGATTTAAGGTGCGGCGTGGAGCCGTGCGGTAGCGGGATTCGGGCGCGAACTCCGTATGTTCCCGTCGGGGTGAGTGCATCCTCGCCGGATATAGGTTGTCTCTCCTAGTCGTCCGGTAATGATCTTCCTGATGACCCTCGGTTTTCTCTCCGTGCGTAGTCCACGGGTCATTGGGTTTCCTCATTGACTCCCATACCTTTCGGTACCTATCCAAAGGGGGTTCGTGTGTGTCGGTAGCTGGCTGCGTGTTCAAGGGTGCAGACTGCCTTCGCTCGATTTTCGGGTTACGCTCCTGGTCCCTCGACGCGAAGTACTCGGACTCACTCGAGTTGTCTTCATCTTGCCCTTGTCCTCTCATTTGGGGTGGCTCACGTCCCGGGTTGATGTCTCCTAGTCTCCTCTCGGCGACATGCTTCCGAGCCGGAGTGTTGGGTCTTAGTTTTCGGATGGCTCCGAACTGGGTCCTACTCTCTACTGGAGTCCCGGTATCCGGATCGGGAGATTGAGATTCTCCGTCTCCCTAAGCTCCATCGTCTTCTGATACAACCGCTGGCCTCGCGGAAGCCGGACGGGTCGGTAGCTCGGTAGCTTCTTCCGGCGGTAGGTTCCTCATTGTCTCTCTTCATTTTCCGACGTGTCTTACGCTCTATTTTTGGACTCTTGTCCCGGTAACTGGGTCGTACGATTTATTTTGCGGTAATGCTCGGGACCAGCTGTTTCCTCGCTGATTGCTCAACGAGAATTATGTCCCATCACCGATTGCCGGGGTTTTTATACCCCGGAATGAGGGTTCTACGTTGAGAGGGGGTATCCTCCCCTCTCGTTTCTTAACGCATTCTTTTGATTGGTCACTTTCACCGTAACCGACTCAAAACTCCCTCCCCGTAGTAGGCGCTGACGGTATCTTATGATCTAATCGGTAGTAGTGTAGGGGAATTCCAACCAATTATGAACACGATAGCTTAACGATAACATACCTCGATCCCAACCGGAATTCCCCTCCTATCGTATACGATCCATTCCTGTCGAGAGCGGCAACCCCCAAAACTAAGTAACTTAATAAGTTACAAATGCCGGTAGCGTTGTTGGGGGTGCTTAGGTGCGCTTATCGCAGGAAAGCTGGATACGTGAAAAAGATCTGTAAATCCTTCTTCACGTCCTGCCACCGCTTCCCTTCCCGATCGTAGTGCCTATACCAGATCTTTGCTATCTCTGGAGTAGCGGAAGTACTGGAGGGATTGATTCCTCGTCTAGATTCGCGAATCTAGCGGCGGTCTCAATCTGCTCCAGAAACTCCTCGATTTCTTCCTCGGGTGCTCCCCAAAATTCTACCCTCTGCTGTCTCGTAATTTGTAAAAACGAAACTAGAGACAGCGGCGAGTTCGGTACGGTCGCTTGAGTTGGGGCACCCATATTGAGTACAGCACTTGAGTCGTCGGAAACTCGATTCGGTAGCTTATTGACTGCGGTAACTGAAGGGTTATTCGCTCTCGTTCCCCGTTGCAGCCGGGAGCAGGAGACAGAGGTTACGGCCTCGTTCAGGGTTTATATATCCTGCCGGCACGGAAGGTAGGGATAGGTTTCTTCCTTCCCCTACGGTATCGTTGGTGATTGGGTTTTACTATCCCCACTACCAACGGGGTGGAGACAGCCGTATCACCACTGAACGTTCAAAGAGAAATGCGAGAGCTGAGCGGAAGACTAATTCGAGAAAGCCGATGATAACGATTCAGATGATTTAGAAACCATATGCGTAAGCTAGATTTAATTGAAAATCGGGCCCCACGTTGGGCGCCACTTGTAATGAATTTTTCCCTCATAACCTAGACACCATGATACTTAGCTAAACTCCGGATGAACTAAACTCAAAATATGGGTAAAACTCACTACCTTCGGCCCCATCCTCTAAAATACTAATAAAAAGAAATAAATCGAACAGGGTTAAATTTTAATCATAACCGTAATTCACTAAACCGGAAGATACATAACCATAATATTCAGGATAGGTTGAGAAAAGGACCAGTACCTCTTGTTAACAGTTATATTTTATTCTGGGCGCCAGTTGATTTTTAATACTGCGGAATCAAGGAACCGCTACAAGGCCTCGACGTAGATCAGGTGTGCCTGACCCTTCTCAATCTCCTTAACTTAACTTTCTTAACCAAAATTAGTTTTAACTAAGATGACACCTTACTGGAGGATGGGGTACGGGGTTGCCGGTTGCTCAGTGTGCGGGTCGTGGAAACCGGGAGTGGATTTCTAAATCTACTGAATTGTTCGTAATGTTTACAATAACGTATTAATTAGACCCTCATGGTCAACTAATCGGTCGCAATCCATCCGATCTCAACTTACGGTAGTAATAAGCACTTCGCATGAATATGTCATGACATCCTCCGTGACTCACGCTAGCGGTGATGTCATTGTTGATCCCCAGTAGCCATGAACTCATCGATGAGTCACGGTAGCAGTGATGTCATTGTTGACACCCGGTAACAATGGGATCACTGCTAGTTACCCGTGAACGGACACAATAATCCCACAATGCCAAATTCCTGAGCGGAGTAGCATGTAGGGATCATCGGATTAGAGTTGGGAATTCAACCAATTTTTTTTTTGTAAAAAAGTAACGTCCCCATGCCCAACCGAATTCCAACATAATTTATCCATGAGAAAATATTTCTCCGAGTCTTTCTTCTCGCGGTAAAGAGCACTGGGTCCAGAACATAATCTGGGAATCCCACGGGATGCATAGACATGAACGGTAGCAAAACATCCCGTTTGGTAACGCTAAAAGAATAAAATTAAAAATCTACCTTTTCCCTACGAGAACAATATCCGTTTCAGGGAATTCCAACCATAAATTATACATCCGGTAACAACGATAGCATCCCCAAACCCAACCGGATTCCCTATAACGCGTTTCTACCTCCCATATCATGTAAAGGGAAGAAAACGATACTGTCGCGATAACATAGCAAAATCGGTAGCATTCCCTCATACTAAGTATGAGAGAAACGGTAGCTATGGCGGTGGCATATCGCGATCGGCAGCTATCTCACGCATATCATGTATGAGGAGATCGGTAGCTATCTCACTCATACTTATGTATGAGGAGACCGGTAGCTATCTCACTCATACTCATGTATGAGGAGATCGGTAGCTATCTCTCTCATACTATGTATGAGGAGATCGGTAGCATTTCTCACTCATACTATATATGAGGAGAACGGTAGTATTTCTCACTCATACTCATGTATGAGGAGAACGGTAGCATTTCTCACTCAGACTATGTACGAGGAGAACGGTAGCATTTCTCACTCATACTATGTATGAGGAAAACGGTAGCATTTCTCACTCATACTATATATGAGGAGAACGGTAGTATTTCTCACTCATACTCATGTATGAGGAGAACGGTAGCATTTCTCACTCAGACTATGTACGAGGAGAACGGTAATTATTATCTCGTCAACGACTGTGTAACAGTCGCTGACAATAATAACCCTGTGAAAATCGTTAAGTTTTAGGCCCTATTGTCCGAACGGTAGATATTCAAAATACTAAACGCCCTAATATTGCTAAAAGGTATAAACTTCTTAAAAATCAGGTCTGAGTCTAGCCTCCGACAACCCATTTTTGTTTTAAAATGAAAATTAATGGGAGAAATAACACTCGCCATTTTCCCGTGAATAATCTTCCTCGGGCTATGGGTGCAGTCGGAGAGGTCCTCCTCTTCCACGCAGTCGGTGGATAGTGACTGCTCCCGTCCGACTTGTCTGGCTCGTGAGCCCAAATGTGCCGGCGCGGGGTGGGGGTAGCGCTTCGCGTCGCGGTAACGGCGCACCCGTACACGAGTGGGGGTCATGGTTTTTGTGGGGGGGGGGGGGGGGGGGGTCGCCCCGCGTCGCGTTTTCGGCGCATCGGTGGATCGGCGAAGGGGTTCGCGGAGTGGGATGCCCCACTGCGTTGCCTACTCGGCGCACCCATACTCGGGAGTAGGGGCCTCGGTCCATGGAGGGGGAATGCTCTTACGCGTCGCTTTTATCGCGCATCTCTCGGCCTGTGTGAGGGTTTCGCGGGAAAATTTAGATATGGAAATTTTTCCGTCACATGATATATAATGCATGCTTCCTCAAACAATATTTCCCACAACTCTGGAAAGAAGCGGTGATCATACCGATTCTCAAGCCTGGTAAGCCCCCTTCGTATGCGGTGAGCTACAGGTCTATGAGGCTCCTACCGGTATTGGCTAAACTTCTTGAGCGAATAATTTTAGCTCGTCTCAAACAACCCATTGACTAGTTACAGCTAATGCCTACAAATCAATTTGGGTTCCGACCAGAACACTCGACCTGCCACCAGCTGGTCAGAATTACCAATGATATAAAATCCGCGAAAGACCGGACAGAAGACACCGTTCTTCTTCTCTTGGACAGCGAGAAGGTCTTTCATTCTGTTTGGCCCACAGGCCTTATATATAAACTCGACAGCTTCAAAGACAGCTTATATATAAACTCAAAGCCGACTTCAACTATTCGTAGCAATAAGATTACTCCAACCGATTCTGTGAACTATTTAGGTTTACACATTGATTCTAAACTCCGGTGGAAAAAACACATATCTGAAGTCAAGATAAAAACAAAAATTATTCTAGTAAGATTGTATAACATACTAAAATCACAGGCACTCAGTCAGACTTTGTAACTGTTGTTATATGAAGAATTAATTCGAGAAATTATCACATATGGTTGTCCTGCCTGGCACAATGCAGCGAAGATGCACTTGAATCATCTTCAAGTTATCCAAAATAAATTTTTGCGAATAATAGGAAACTTTAGAAGAAGAATCACGATTTTGGAAATCAACGCGGCATTTAACATCAAGCTAGAATCCCATCCTAATCCTCACCTCCAAAACATCAATATTGAAAAGAAATCTAATTGGTCTTGCTGACCAACCGCCATTTCGCACCTCTCCTGATATGCCGCTCTCCCCCTCTCCGATTGCACCCATTAATTATAAGGTTTTCTAGAAGTCTTTTTTGCTTATATGGAACCATATTGTAAATAACCACAATCATATGAAATAATGAAAAATTAGGTTGAACTTTGTTCAAATTATATATAAAAACAATGGCCGGTGATCTAGGGCTAAGCATTTCAGATATTAATACTGTATATAGGGTGTCCCAAAACTGATAGTTTTTGTTTTACCTGTCCATAAAGCATGCCTTTTGGAAACGAAGGTTCCTTTTCCACTTTCGCTCCAGCCAACCCTTTCAATTGTTATTAACAATTTCAATGGTTTGTAACGCTGTAACATAAGAATCGTTAGAGATGGGAAAAAAGTTCCAAATAAATGCTATTGGTCTTATCGCGATGCATAATTTATTTTTTACAACTTTTTTCATAACGCTTATCCTGAAGGAGATAGCTATATCTGTTGTCATATCCTTCTCAATGAAACTTGGAAATTTCAAAGTATTTGCACGCTTCGTCTTTCTGGACCATTCTAATCCGTCTTTAAATAATTAGATGTGTATTTGAAGGTTTGTGTGGATGTGTGGATGTGGGTATGTATGTATGCACTTTGACATAACGAATTAATACACAAACTTGTGAGCAACTATAGCTATGAGTCATAAAGGTGCGTAGATCTGTCTATTATGCCAGCATGTTTATTTTTCATTGAGTTCGTTTTATAAGGCTATGTCTAAGTCGATTCCATGGTAATTGTTCAAAATGGCCTCGATTAACCTCCAAACAAGCGTGGATCCTTCGAAGGTAATCCTGTCTCACCCGTTGGATCATTTCTGCGTTCACCATGGCCACCGCCGCATGAACTCGTGCAATCAACTCCATTCCATTTTCTGGCTGCATTGCATGAACCTCAGCCTTGATATAACCCCACAGGAAGAAGTCGAGGGGAGTCAAATCAGGAGACCTGCAAATAAGATATTAGTTATTATTAACTTCCCGATAGGGAAGTTATAGTAATGACCCCGAAAGCGAACTTTTTCATTTCGGCCTGTAACTAGGGTTTTAAGTACACCAAAATGATCCCCAACGAATTCGGAACAAATGTCTGTGTGTGTGTGTGTGCACAAAAGTTTGATCCTAGGTTTCTCGCGAACGAATGAAGCGATTGAAATTCTCAAGGTCGCAATCGGAACGTCTCCATGCAGAATCGAGGGGATTAGATTTTGGATCAAATTGATGCACTATATATATTGTTATTAACAATTTCAATTGTTTATAACGTTCTATTGCCTAAACTATCAAAGTTAGCGAAAAAATTCTGAAAGAACAGTTATTCCTCATGCAACAATACACATTTTATGTTGTATGACTTTTTTTCCTAATTTGCATAATTAAGGAGGTATGAGAGTTTGAAAAATTATGTATGTAATAAGTGAGAGAATGAAGCCATGCAGGCCATGAGGGTCTGAATCGGAGTGTTCTAATGTAACTCGGAGAGGATTAGATTTTGAATGCAATTGACCGTGTATATATATTGTTATAAACAATTCCAATTGTTTATAACGCTCTATTGCGAAAATCGCATCAGCTAGCGGAATGATCACTCAACAATAGTTGTTCCGCATGCAAAAATACACATTTTATGTTGAATGACTTTTTTCCATAATTCGCATATTTAAGGAGGTATGGCCGTTTAACCAATTACGTACATCATACGAGAAGAAAGAACGTAGCTTTTCATAACTTCTCAATGAACCAATGACAAAACCGAATCATTAAGGTGGCGTCCCATCGTCCTGAAACCAACGTGGCCTGGACACAAGAGGCAGATCATCAAGTAAGCCTGGTAGCCCATTTTGCAGAAAAGCTTCATATTTTATCCCCTAAAAATGACTTCGTGTTCAGATGTATCTATGCAGAAGCGGAATGTACGAAAAAAAATAGAGATCGAGTTGAGCTACAAGCATAATACTTACGTTCATGTAGTCTGGTAACAACGTTACAAGTAGATGAGCTCCGACTATCCCTCCCCATACATTAATTTTCCAATAAGTCTGGAAAGCTCTCCTTCGAGTCAACGAAGGATTTTCAACAGCATAATGATCTGGTGATTGAAACATCTCTTTCTTGTAAAGAAACGTTCCTCTGTGAACAGAACATTGGGCAAAAAGTTTGCATCCTGACTGGATAGTGCGAGAATGTTTCTGCAGAAGTGCATACGTAGGTCTGCATCTCCTGCAAATAACTGCTGTACTTTTGCATAACGATAGGGGTAAAAGGAATCTCCACGCAGAATTCGGCTTACTGTTGACTTCGATACACCGGTCACTTTTTCAAGCTTTCGACAGCTGGCCCTCGGAGTTACAACTACTCGCGTTAAAAGTCTTCTTCTGCATCAGGATTCCTTACAGTGCGAGGTCGACCTCCATGAGCACCCGGCACAAAGTGATTTTCCATTCGGACGCGAGTATACAAACGAATAATTACCTGAGGACAAGGATGACGGCCATCGGGATTTGGAAATTTTTTTTGCTATCTCTAACGATTCTCATGTTACAGCGTTATAAACAATTGAAATTGTTGAGAACAATTGAAAGGGTTGGCTGGCGCGAAAATGGAAGAGGAACTTCCGGCTTCCAATGGCATGCTTTATCGCCAGGTAAAATAAAACCTAACAGTTTTGGGACACCCTGTATAGTGTGTATATGACAAATCTTCAATAAACAATTTTCAAGTCAAGTCAAGAATGGCCGAGTGTACTAAGTGCGCAATCTTAGCGCTGCTGCTTGGGTTTCTAGTTCAAATCCCCGACGGGGCGAGAATTTTTTCGGATTGTCTGATGAGCGAGAGGGTGCTCATAGAGTAGCCGCCTGTACTCACATAGGTTTTCTGTGGTTCCCTGTGTCTTATCATGCGAATGCGGTGCAGCGTAAGGTCCACAAGCCCACATATCCATCCCTAATGGATCAAAGGCGTTAAAGATTATGTATGTAATAACTAAATGAGTGAACCCTTTTTTTTGTCTCCGTCCCTCTCATGTTTACGGTCCCGGTAGCGGCCGTTTAAGCATTCCTTCAGGGGCCTACCGGACACCCACCCATGCGGCTGGGGCCCGACTTTCGCCATTTTAGGCCATCGTATTTCTAAACACAGGGTAAATCTCCAGAGACCCCTGTGCTACGATGGCCGGCGCCTATGATAGAACCCACCCTCCCCCCCCCCCTTGCGTCGGGTCAGGTTTCCGCTCGGCCGGGCGGTCTCATTTTATGCGTACCGCCAATAGCACACACGGAACGCTCCTGCATCGGTCGGAATCCATGAGAAAATATTTTTGAAAAATATTCTCCGGTGGCCGGGCGCGAATCTAGGGCCTTTGGAGTAGTAGGCAGATACTCTACCACTACGCCAAAGCCCCGACCACGGTTTTGTGCGTGTGTGTGTTCGTATGTGAGTGATTCATTGAGAATCAGTTCCCTTTATTTCTCCTTTGACACAAAATTACTTCTGACTGATATCCAGGGTGGAAAGGAGTGTCAATGTTCAGACACAATCCCTTCAATTGTTATGAACAATTTTAATGATTTAAAACGCTCTATCGCTAGAACAGTTGCAGATACGAGAAAAAGTGTATAGTGAATGTTATTCCTCATACAAAAATACACACATAATGTTTTATGATTTTCTTTCATAACTTTCATAGCTCAGGATATATCACTGATTAACAATTTCTATTGTTTATATCGCTCTATTACACGAAGAGTAAGGGTTTTTACACTAACTTCATTCAGAGCTTATATTTTCATGATGGCGCGGATGCATGTGGATTGTCTGCCTCTGGGTTTTTTGTGTGCTTCACGAACCCCTTTTTTTATGTTAACTATTAGTTAATCACTAGTGATGATTCAAATGGGTTTATCACTCATTACCCTTATGAAATAGTCTGAAGATTAGTTTGATACTTAGGTTGATAACTTTACGGTTTTTCCGGCAAGTGTCGTGTTCAATTGATAGTGAATTAAATGGTTATGGTTTACATTAATTAATTAATAGAGATGGAGCGCGAAATGTTTATAATTTGCTCACGAGTTTTGTTTTTAGAGAGCAGGTTCAGGTTGAGTATGGTTGTATTTTAGCAAGCAGGTCTATTAGTTCGTTTTAGCTTTTTAGTATTATTTGTTGGAGCGAAACGTGCAAATTATCCGAGTTCTAACAAGCGAATGAACTTCCTTTCAAATCTACTCGGGGTATCGAGGGATTGCTTAGATCCAAATCCACCCGTCAGGAGGCACTCATCAAGGGTGGGAGCCACTTGACTTTACATCTGGGGGCGTTCAAATGTCATAGGGACAATATCCGAACAGTAAGATTTAGACGGAAAAGTTATAAATAAAAGTCGTTCCCCATGCAGCAACGTACATTCTTTGTTTGATAATTTTTCTTCCAACACTCATAATTAAGGCAATAGCGTTTAATTCATACGACATTCTCAACACGCGTCGTGACGTGTTACCATCCGTGATCTCATTAACGCTCGCCTCGCGTAAGATACGAAACAAATTAGTTAATGAGAATTGTTGCACACACAAAAATACATATTTTATGTTGTATAACTTTTTTTGCTAACACCGATAGTTAATTGTTATTAACGAATCCAATTGTTTAGTTCGCTCTATCGCAAGTACTGTTGGAGATACAAAACAAAGTGTCTAATAAAAGTCGTTCCACACATAAAAGCACACATTTGATGTTTATTGACTTTTTTTTCTAACAGTTATACTTAATTATTATTAACAAAAAGGATTGTTTATTTCGCTGCATCATGAGAACGGTAAAAGATACGAAACAAATTAGTCAATAAAAGTTGTTCCACACACAAAAATACATATTTCATGATGTAACCCTTTATTTGTTAACAGCGATAGTTAATAGTTAATAACAAATTTAGATCGCTCTATCGCAAGAATGGTTCGAGATACGAAACAAAGGGTGTGGTGCAAGTCGTTCCACACCTAAAAATACACATTTGACGTTCCATGACTCTCTTGCCAACACCCATAGTTGATTATTATCAACAAATTGTATTGTTTATCTAACTACTTCATATTAAGAATTATAATTTTTTTTAATATTTAGAAATTTTGAAAACTTTATAAAGTCTATGATTTGAGACATGGACGGAAATTGTTGATATAACATATGCGGCGGAATGATCGGAAAGTTATTGGTTCGACTCCTAGAGGGTCATGCCCACATCCCGTTTATTTAAAACGTTTTCATCTAACTCTTATGGTTCGTACAATAGAGCGACATAAACAATTCAAATTGTTAATCAGTGATATGTCCTGAGCCATGAAAGTTATGTAACGAAGTCAAAGTATTACGTATGTATTTTTGTGTAAGGAATAACATTCATTATACGCTTTTTCTCTCTAACTGTTCTCGTCATCAAGCATTTTGAATAATCAAAATTGTTAATAACAATTGAAGGACCTGTTTTTCAACATTGAGACTCCTTTTCCGTCTGGACATCCGTTGGTTGAAGGAAAAACAAATCGATCGACCCGTTTACAAAAAACCACTCGCTAAAACATCACTCACATACGAACACACACACACACAACTCAATTGTGTTCCATTTCTGAGACTTGTTATTATCGGGGTCATTACAATAACTTCCCTAAATCGGGAAATTGAAAATTTCATGAATTTGTACATGAAACACCGTAGACAATTCCGAAGATTGGCAAGCTCGAAAATATAGGCATTTTGATAATTGCCCAACTGGGTCACAACTAAAAGTCGGTGGTTCAAGGAATTTACTTCATTTCGAAGTTTGGCTCAAATTAGTTCTCTAACAAAGCTGGAAATGTGATATTAAAAAATCAGATACAATAAAAAAGTGGCTACTTCATTCTTTTCCTGCAATCAACTTACACATTTTGGAGTTTTGTCAAACGTAGCTTATTTTAAGAAATAGTTATGCGTGTGTGTAAACCCATAACAAGGAGGGGCGGCCTATAACCCCAGGTTTTGCGTCCTTTCAATGGCACAGCAACCGGGGCAAATCATTATGTAAATTACAACCTCAAATTCACAGTGTTACAACTATTAATTTCAATTCATTGGACAGTTCATCATATAGAGGAGAAGTTAACATGCAGCATATGGGCCTCCAACCCGCTGGTTTTGTCCACGCTCCACGGACTGTATCGCTCGGCTGGGCCGTCGCTATGTGAGGGCGTTCTTGTCAATAAAAATGGAAACAAATAATTTATATACGCGATCATGAATGTTTTTTTTTGCAGAATGTTTGAAAGATATCTGAAATACATGTAAAAAAATCAAGGGGAAAATTGATTTCCTAGGATAAAACTAGGGGGGGGGGGGGCGGCTGGGTGGGGAATACTGAACCTTCGGGAAATGATGGATTTAAAAAAAATCGTGAAAAACAGTTTATGTCTAGCACATCGAATATTTATTATCAGACACTATTTGAGGAAACTCCCTCAAATAGGTATGAAAGAATTACGGGGAAGATCAATTTCTTAGGGCTTAAAAATACGGGCTTCTGACAAATAATTTTTATTCTGAATTTGGTATTATGTTCATCTGCAGTTGCTACCAGTATGTAACTCATCTTTTCCTTCCTTCAGCTCGTTGTATTTTATACAAAAAATGTTACAAACTCCTCTGGCTTCCATACATCAAATTATAATTTCTTATTCATCTTGTTTTATGAGTCTTATGTCAAAATGATTGTAATGCGAATCGATTTTTTTCACAGATGAACGAGACAAAGACGTTGAGGAAAGCAGCAAGAACTGCGGTCAGCTGCAAGAGTTACATAACTCCAGAGTCAGAGAGGTATGTATTGACTGATTTAAGTATATAGTCTAACTGGACAAAATTTGGAACAATACTGGCATCAAAACTCATGATTCCCCAGATTGGGCTGTGCTTGCTCCAAGGATTCAAATATCAGACTAACGTCCATTTGAGTGCAAATGTTAGTCCTCATTTCCGACGATGTACTACGAATATCAAGGATGGTCTTGTTGTACCCAACACTAGCTTGCATCCAGATTTTCACAATTCTTTACTGTCTACTCTATTCACTTTGATAGATCACGGTCTATTTTCGGCCGGCTAATCGGCACCTACGTCAAGTTATATTGATACCAATTAGCCAACAGGTGACTGTGAAATAAAATTTTTATTTGAAACCTAAATTGACACTATGTATTCCATGCTTAATTTATTTCTTTTTAAACCAAACCTTCTCCGATTGAGGAATTTTTGAAACGCATTTTTACGGGCAACAATTTGAAAATCTGGAAAAATTCTGAAAAATCTTGCATTTGAAAATAAATTTTTTGAGCCTTTTCAGAAAGTGGGAATATGCATAGAACATTTATTGCCCGCAAAAAAAAGGTTTTTTTTTGTGTTTTTTTCTTCACAAAGCCATGGCCACGAATAAATTTACTTCATGATTGGAGTTTTTTTTTTCTATCTTTAACGCCTTCGATTCCTTATGGATATATGGGCGTGTGGTCCATACGCTGCACCGCATTCGCATGATAAGACACAGGAAACCACAGAAAACCTGTGTCGGTACAGGTGGCTACTCTATGAGTAACCTCCCGCTCATCAGACATTCCGAAAAAATTCTCGCCCTATATGGGGGATTTGAACCAGGTACCGAAGCGGCAGCGCTAAGACTGTGCGCTTAGTCCACTCGGCTATTCTGACTTGACTTGACTTGAAAATTGTTTATTAACATTTGTCATATATACATACTATATACAGTATTAATATCTTAAGTGCTACGTTCTAGATCACCAGCCGTTGGCTTTATATCTAATTTGAAAGAAGTGTAAACTAATTTTTCATTATTACAGATATTTGTGATTATTTACATGATGACTCGATATAAGGAAAAATAACTTCTAAAAAACCTTATAAGTAATGGGTGCATGAGGGGCAGGAGAGAAAAGGATATATGGAAAGGTGGGACAAAACAGGTGGTCAGCCGGACCAATTGGATTTTATGTCAATATTGATGTTTTGGAGCTGGGGATTAGGATGGGATTGTAGCTTAAATTTAAATGTCTCATTTATTCTATCGATAAATTCGCCTATGGTTGTCATGCCGATCGTTTCGTGTATTTCCACAATAGTCGTTCTTCTTTTAAAATTTTCTATTATTCGTAGGAATTTATTTTGAATCACTTGAAGATGATTCAAGTGCATTTTCGCTGCATTGTGCCAGGCAGGACAAACATAGGTGATAATGGGCCTAATTAACCCTTTGTAGAGAGTAAGTTTGAGGGATTGACTGAGCGCGGGTGATTTTAGCAAATTATACAATCTTACTAGGATAACTTTAGTCTTGACCTTGATTTCAGATATATGCTTTTTCCACAGGAGTTTGGAATCAATGCGTAAGCCTAAAGACTTTACAGAGTCGGTTGGTGTGATCTTATCGCTACGAATAGTTAAAGTCGGCTTGGCCTTGGAGCTAGTAAATAAGATTGCTTCTGGTTTAGCAGCATTCACTTGAATTTTCCATTTCGTTAATTCACTGATTGTGAGAGAAGCAGCATTTTCTATTCTTCTAATAGCTTTGTTGATCGATTTGCTAGCTGAGTACAAAGCAATGTCATCAGCATAGCCTGCAATGAATACATTTCTCGGAATTCTGCTAAAACAGAAGCAATGTACAAGTTGAATAAAACAGGCGAGAGAATAGACCCTTGTGGGACTCCCGCGACAATTTTTATTTTATCCGAAAGCGAAGTTTCGACTCGAACTCGGATATATCTATTTGAGAGATATGATAGTAAAATTTTACATAGATATTTAGGGACATTTAATCCTTCGAGTTTGTATATAAAGCCTGTGGGCCAAACAGAATCAAAGGCCTTCTCGCTGTCCAGGAGAAGAAGAACGGTATCTTCTTTCCGGTCTTTCGCGGATTTTATATCATTCGTAATTCTAACCAGCTGGTGGCAGGTCGAGTGTTCTGATCGAAAACCAAATTGATTGATAGGCATTAGTTGTAACTCTTCTATGGGTTTTTTGAGACGAGCTAAAATTATTCGCTCAAAGAGTTTAGTCAATACCGGTAGGAGGCTAATAGGCCTATAGCTCACCGGATGCGAAAGGGGCTTACCGGGCTTTAGAATCGGAATGACCACCGCTCCTTTCCAGAGTTCCGGGAAATATTGTCTGAGGAGGCATGCATTGTATATCTTTGTTAGTAAACTTATCGCTTTAATTGGGAGGTTTTTAGTGCTATATTGGGAATATTATCCACACCCGGGGCAGATTTATTTTTTGGTTTTTTGATAGCGGAAGTGATTTCACGGGGATTCGTAAGGGATTGAATGGGAGTTTCGATACGGGCTTTGAGGATAGTTTTTCTCACATGACCTGTGACTTGTTGTTCAAAAGATTTGTTGCCTCGGGCGGCCGATATTTCGTGTATTGTTGCGTAGTGTATGCAGAGTGTATTTGCCTTGTCGTGGTCTTCTGTGTGGAGTGTGTTGTTTGACTTTAGTGTGGGGATTTTTCTTTTAGCTGTGTTATTAAAATATTTTGCTACGCGCCAAATAGAGTGATCTTTTAAGTTTATGTTTCTGAGTTTGTTGTCCCAAGATGATTGTTTCCATTCGGTTAATTTAAGTCTGATTTCTTTTATCAGCTGATTGAGTTCGGATTTAAGGTAGCGATTTCGGGTTTTTTGCCATCTTGACCTAATGTAGTTTTTTAGCTTTATTAATGAGGCTATTTCGGGTGGGATAGGAGTGTGGGTGGATTTGGTTGAGCGTTTGGGAATGGAGGAATCCAGGGCTGTTTGAATGACTTGGGTGAAATGTGTTATGTGTTGATCTATTGCTTCAGTGTTGTTACAAGTAGGGTTTGGTGTAGAAATCTTATTATTTAAGATATCCTTGAACTTATTCCAGTCGGGTTTTGCGTAGTTTAAAATGTTTGATGGTTCTGGTGAGGTTGGTCTGCCAAATAGGGAGAAAAACAATGGTAGGTGATCGGATGGGGATTCGGAAAGTGTGGTGAAATTTTTAATGATAGAGATGTTGTTAGTTAATAAAAGGTCAATAGTACTAGGAGTGTTTGAATTATGAGGCTGTAGTAGTAGAGTAGTAGAGTAGAACTCGGAGTTGGCACTGGGACTGCAGGAGACTGGAGGGACTGAATGTTCCTTTCCAGATTCTGGATCGTGGCCGAGTGAGGTGTAGTGGGCAATTCCAATGGCGCTATGCTGGGCCTGGCCGATTGAGCTCGTTTTCCTGAGTTTCCATGAATTTTAGGCGCATGGAACACTCTCTATAGCTGGTCGTGTGGGCTAGTCCGCAGTTCGCGCACTTGAGAGTTTTCGAAGTGCAGGCTTTGACGTCATGATTTGACGCACACTTTACACATCTGGGGTTCAGGTTGCAGTGTTGGCTTGCATGGCCGAACCGTTGGCACCTGAAACACCTGGTCGGTTGCTCGGATTTCACAAATTTTTCTATCTTGTATGTGTGATAGAAAATAGTTTCAATAGCAGCAAAGCTGCTCAAGGTTACTTCAGGGCCAACCGTGATTGCGAAGATCGGGAGAGGCCGGTTTTCTTTAATATTTCCGTCTTTATTTACTTTCACGAACTGGCGAACGGAAAGTACGTTAATGCCTTGATTTGATAATTCGGCTTGAATTTCGGCTTCCGAGAAACTGCTGGGAAGCCCTTTCAAAATAAATTTCTTCGGTCTTTCACTTTTAAGGCCGTAGGTGAAAAAATTAAGGTTTTGCCTTTTCAGGATACTTGCGATTTTGTTGTAATCCTCGGTCGTTTGTAGGTGGACGATCGTGGTACTTCCATTAAACTTCATCCTGAAGTTTTTATCCGAGGCATTGGCTTGCAGGAAATTTATTAACTTTTTGGTCTCCAATTTGTCGTTTTCAACGATGATTGGAGGCACTGAGGTTTTTTTTTAAGCGTCTTGAGGCCCATCAGAAGAGTTCGGAGGATTGCTGGGGCGGGCTGGTTCAGAGCTCGCGCTGTTTGACCGTTTCATAACGGTTTTTTTTGTTTTTTTTTTGGGTCTTCCATCGGAGGACTCGTTTTGGCTTTCCTTTTGGGAGCCAAGGGAATTTTGAGGTTTTTTAGATTTGACACTTTTGTCCCAAAACTTTTACTCGATTTAAAATTTCAATGTACTAGGAGCACGGTACGTTTGAAATTTGTAATTCGTAGGGAGCGGTAGACATGCGTCCGCACGACACCTGCTCAAAACAAATACTCTGGCTATTCTGACGTCGGTCATGATTGGAGTTGAGTCCATCGTTTTGAGTTCCCTGATCACGAATCTCTCGATGGCTCATAAGAAAAAATCGCTTCATGCAATTGTTATTAATATTCTTCATTGTTTGTAAACGACCTTTGAAAGAACAATTATAGACAGGAAACAAAGTGTTAAGTGGAAGTTGTTGGTCACGTAAATACAAACACATTCTGTCATATAGTTCTTCATGCTAACTCCAATATTCCCGGAGATCTTGTGTGTTCAAACGGTGCTGGTGATGTCAGAGCACTTTCGTATGGCGAATGTCCACCCCAGAATCTGTCCTAAAAAACGGTGGGAGATAGGACGGAAACCACCGAATCAATAAAATGCTTGACCCGAAAAAATGTATCAATTTAGATATGCGACTTTTAATCTTTCTGTTTGTTGAAATATATTCATGATCCGATGCGAGAGGGCCACATGAAGAAGAATTCCGTTCAGTATTTGATCATAATCGATCCAAAAGATATTCACAAAATTTAGAGATCCAATGAAGAGTCAGACAGCTAGCAACAGATGTAACTAATAATAATAATAGTGATGATTTATTTAGCTCTAAGCTATCTTAGTACATTATTGTTTTCACCTCATATTTGGTCCCATTTTTCGCATACATATTCCTTTATAACTCGTTTAAAGCGTTCTAAATCTGTTTCTTCCCTCATATTTTTTGGTATGTCATTAAACCATTTATATCCTTTATATACAACAGACCTTTCGGCGCTGTGAGTTCTCGTATGATCAACATTAATTAATTTTTTATTGCGCGTATTGTATATATGTTTCTTTTCAATGATCTGGATTAAGTAAGTCAAACATGGTGGTGTTAAACCATTAATCGTTTTGAAAATGAATATCATGGTATTCAAAAATTGATGTACATAAAACATTTTTGGTTTCACAGACATCGAACCGAGGGTCTCCACCATAAGCTTAATTTCCGTATATTTATTCACCTTCAGAATAGTTCACATCGTACGATTTTGTACCTTTTGTAATACATTCAATTTGTTTTCATTACCATTCAACATTACACTCGAGCTGTTTTGAGAGCCGTGAGGTATGAATTCTGGGACTGGTGAGGGATTTTTTAAGGTTGAGTGGAGTTTGAGGGGGACTGGGTGTGAAGGGAGCGGGGCGGGGGTTGAGCCGGAGAAAATCATTTCACGCGACAGTTGAAGTTTTTGTTCACCACTTTTAATGTTTGTTGTCACAAAACATAATAAAGAATTGAGCAGTACTAGTGATTAGATTGAGAATAACTACGTTTAACTGAGCTGAACAAGGAACAAATAGGGATATTGAGCAGACACAGTGAGAATTGAAATGATACGGGAGAACACGCGTATGATGGCACGGGTCACGAGCGAATGGGTAAAGCAACCGGTGGTTGTCCCGCACATGGTTCAATCCGGGGTTTACACCCCTCGATTCACGGTGTTGAGCGCTGGGGGCCAGACTACGTCCGGTGGCGACCCGATTGATCAAGTCGGGTAGCTCCCGACGTGTGAACGGTCAATAACCTCCGGCGCGCAACTCTCAGGATTTCAAACACGAGCAATAATCAAAATATGATTGTATAGTAGCTTTATGAATTAATATTTACGTGTGAGATGTTACCACTGAGCCTATGCAAAAAGTTAATTTTTTAGCTATTTTCTGTGCTGTATAATCGGCGTTTTCATCAAATTTAAGATTGTTGTCAATCATTATATTGTTATGGAATCGAATGAGATGATTGATCTTCTTCCGTTCTGGAATAAAAGAGTGGAGAATCTTGAGATATTCGGGTAAAACTTCATGTTATTGATTGTGTGTGTGAGAATTGCATGGTATTTGGACGAAATCAAAACACGCTTCTTCATTCATCACCGAGTACTTCCTTGAATACAACATTTGGTGTCAGAAGTGGGAGTCATTAAACACAACGATACCTGAGGAAATTGAGAACTCAGTGAGTTCACTGAAGTACAATGGTTGCTGAGTCCGACGATGAGTCGACTTGGACATCCTCTTGGACACAGAAGGCACCGTTATCGCCCATTTTCTGTTCCTGGAGGGAGAAATCATCATGAAGGAATTTATTCAAATTTTGAGAGACACCGACAAGACACTGAAGAGCGATTTGCGGCATTAGAAAGTTTAGTCGAAGACAGGATGCAGAATTTTGAAACAAGGATGATCGAACAACAACAAGATAACTCAAGAAATTTAGACGAACGTTTTGAGGAACAACGGCAGACGATGATCCAGGAGTTTCGCACTATCGCAAGGGAACTGTTACAGGAAAGTGGATCTAGACGGGAACAAACCCATTTAGATAATAGGCTATCTATTAGTCCTGCTTATGCAAATGCTCATAGTAGTCATGCTTCCCGCATTGCTAGAAATACCACTTTCAATGATGTTAATTCAAACATTACGAGCGCGGAAGTCAATAACAAAATTAAACCTCCAACTTCTGACGGTTCTATACCATGGTCTCAGTACCACAAGTAGTTCAATGTGGCCGCAAATGATAACAACTGGTCGTTCGAGTCTAAAGGAGTCCATTTAGCCTCACGCTTCCGAGAAAAGGCTCTCGAAATTCTCAAATATTTATCAGATGCCGAAACTAGCGATTATGGAAAATTAATTCGTATTAGGGTTTCACCACCCCTCGAATCAAAATTTCCATGAAACATCCAATCAATTTTTGAATCGTCAACAATCCACACAAAACACAAGATCAGTTCCACTAGACAAAAAATCGAAAATCCAGTGCTATAACTACAATTCATTCAGACATTTTGCTAAGGAGTTTCGAGTAAATTAAAAAAATGATCAGTTTTACAGAAATTCTACCCCTCAAATGTCTAGAAATACAGAGTCTCAACAATCATCTTTCAGACGATCAGTTTCAAGTTCACATAATGTGTATCGGCGTTGCCAACGCACACAGAATACCGAAAATCACACTATTCCTTCTAGAGCTAACTCACCATCAAGATAAGATAATGAAAATTCTCAACAAAAAAACTAGATAGAGTCAATTCAGCGGGGGATGGATTGACTCACAAAAATAATAGTTTTAATCATTGCTATCAATGTATCATCGACGGAAAGATAATAAAATTAAATCTGACGTTGTTGGGACAGATTGACAGACGTGAATGCTCTATGGTAATTGACACTGCATCTGATATTTCCATTTTGAATCCCAAATTTTATGATAAAGACTCAGATGCATTTAAGGAAATTGAGCAACCAATGAACATTGTTACTGTGGCAAAAACACCTGTCCATCATCATTCAATTCAAAGTGCCACTATTCACATTGGAGATATTTCAGTCAACTTGAATCTGGTTTTGACGGACATTATGGAAGAATGCGTTCTGGGATTAGACTTTCTCTACAAATCTGGACTTTTGAAGAATTTTGAAAAATCATTACAAGAAAAATTTAACCTCGAAAAACAAGACAGAATCGTTTCTGTTCGTGAGATAATTCTACAATCTTCGGGTCCTTCAAATTATGAACTACCTGACGTTCTCTCTCATTTGTTTGATAAATCAACGGAACTCTTGAATCAAACACAACAATACAGGCTTCAAACATTATTGATTACTTTTTAAAATATTGTCTCCAGAAATAAAAATTATTTAGGGCGTTATCAGGATATCAAACATCAAATCGTTATCGAAAATTCAAGTCCAATCAAATAAATTCCCAGGAGGGTACCACTACAGTATCGGGACAAAATTCACGATTTAAGTGATCAAATGATTCAACTGAAAGTCATCGAGCCAAGCATCAGTCCATGGGCATCCCCAGTTACCCTAGCTCCGAAAAAAGACGGTTCGCTAGGATTTTGTGTTGATTATCGTAAAGTTAACAACGTAACCAAGAAAAATGCTACACCTTTACCTAGAGTTGATGATATTTTTGAGGCTACAGCTGGGTCAAAGTGGTTTTCAACTATTGATTTGAAGAGTGGATATTGGCAGATTCTGATGGCACCAGTAGATGGAGAAATCACTGCTTTCACTGTCGGTCATGAGTTATGGCAGTTTACAGTAATGCCTTTCGGTTTAGGTAATGCTCCTGCTACATTCGTACGAGTAATGAACAAAGTTTTAGCAGGGTTACTATGGAAAGTTTGCCTAGTCTTCCTGGACGATATTATCGTGTTCGGAAAAGATGATAGATAACATTTTCCAAATCTTGAGTCCGTTCTGTCTAGACTTTCTGCAGCAAATTTGAAGGTCAACCCGAAGAAATGTAATTTCTTTCAGCGAGAGGTGTTATACCTTAGACATGACAAATTCAGGAGGGAGAAGAAAAAGTTATTGCCTATTACAGTAGATGCCTCAACAATGTCGAAAAAAATTATTGTACAACCAGAAAGGAGTTATTGGCGGTCGTGAAAGCTGTTGAACATTTTCGTCAATATCTTCTTGGAGGGAAATTTTTAATTAGAACGGATCATGCTGCTCTCATATGGTTACTATCATTCAAAAATCCTGAAGGACAAATCTCTAGATGGCTGGAATCTCTATTTGTTTTTGATTTTGAAATCAATCATCGTGCAGACCGAAACCATGGAAATGCTGATGCACTTTCAAGGAGACCTTGCACTTGTGAGAAGTGCAATAGGATCAACGACAAAAATGAAGATCTCTCAATTCGAGTTTATCGAACAGTTTGTCAACCTGAAGAGTCATTGAATTGGAGACAGATGCAAGTGGATGATTCAATTCTATCAGTCATCATTGGATGTCTAGAAGAACAACGTCGACCTGAATGGCAAGAAGTATCCCATCTAAGCGTGGAAATGAAATTGTACTTGTTATATTGGGATTCCTTGGAACTGGTTGACGCTCAACTATTTCGCAGATGAGAATCAACGGGCCAGACGACGGTTAGGTATCAGCTGATTGTCCCAAACATTCAGATTCCAATTGTTCTACATGAAGCACATAATTCACCAACGGGAGGACATTTTGGTATCAACAAAACTTTAGAAAAAATTCGAGTCAAATTCTACTGGGCTACATGCAAGATTGATGTGAAAAACTGGTGCAAGAAATGTTTCATTTGCTTCGCAAAGAAAGGGCCTCACAAAAAAGGGAAAGCTGAGCTACAGATTTACAACGTTGGAAGTCCCTTCGAGAGGATCGCAGTTGACGTTCGGGGTCCCTTGACTACAACTTCTCGGGGGAACCGTTTTATACTTGTCGTCACTGACTATTTTACTCGGTGGCCAGAGACTATTCCTCTTTTAAATCAACAAACGTCGACGATTGCAGAGAACTTGGTAACGAATGTGTTTTCCCGTTTTGGCATTCCCCTAGAATTACATTCAGATCAAGGTAGAAATTCCGAATCAAATGTTTTTAAAGAAGTCTTGTCGATGCTAGGTATCAGGAAAACGAGAACAACACCATTACGACCGCAGTCTAATGGAATGGGTGAAAGACTAAACAGAACAATTTTGAATTACCTCGCAAAATTCATTGCCAACAATCAGAAAGACTGGGACAAATGGATTCCTTTGGTTTTGTTGGCATACCGATCAGCAAAACATCAGACCACACTATTTACTCCGGCTATGTTGATGGTAAGACGAGAGTTGAGATTACCTTTGGATTTACTAAGAGGCACTGTGAATGACAATGATGCGACTGACTACACTCTTCCCGAATTCATGTCAGAACTAAGGGAAAGAATTTCGGACATACATAAAATAGTTAGGAATACATTGGTTTTGAAAAGCGATAAAATGAAATCTAATTTTGACAGATATGCACACATGTTATCATTCAAGGTTGGTGAAAAAGTTTGGTTATTTCATCCTCAAAGGACCAAAGGGAAATCACCAAAATTGCAAAGCAATTGGGACGGACCTTACGTTATCCCAACTAAAATCAATGACGTGGTTTACAGAATTAACAAATTACCTCGGAGGAAGTTCAAAATTATTCATGTTGACCGAATTGCTCACTATGATGAGGAATAATAGAACGAATTGATTAATCTGTGGCACTTCGATGATTCATAGTTGAAAAGTAAGATGATGTGCCATTAAGATTTTCCATACAATGAGTTTATCCTCTGTCAGAGAAGATTCAAATTTGGACGAATTTATCCTCCACAGCATGGTGGAGACGACTCCCTTTCTTCAGCAGGTAGCGAAACAAGGGAGTGAGTTCATCCTCTGACGAGAGCAGACGATGGGGTGAATGATCTGATCAGACACGTTTAAAAATGAATTGATCCCCTGGCGGAGAAGATCCGAATCTGGATAAGATTATCCAAGGTGTGGTTCCTGGAGACCACAATGATTATTATCATTTTTTTACGGTGATTGAATTTTGTTCGATTAGTGCACTTAAATTACGTATGATTACTTTCGTTTAACTGTTATAAAAAATGTTTTAGTTTACCCTGCTCTAATATTACTTGATGTTGCGTGGAATGAGAGCGAGTAGTTGCCTGCACTAGCTGAGTGCGGAGATTATAAAAAAAAAAAAACAAAAAAAAAACAGAAACAAAAAAAACCGGAAAGAACATATAAGAGAAACCATGGATTGTGATTCTCGATCCCCATAGTTTCATAGAAAGAACTTGCACGTGTCAGGAATACTTTAATATTCAATTATGTTGGATTTGTCGGTTATTGCGTTGAATTTAATCTCTTTCAATTGGTATGATTTTCACCAAGGATGTCGATTGAAACGTGGAACTCCAAATCTCTAATAATTGAAAATTGTGTAAAAAAAAAATGTGAGTTTCAATTGTCATTAAATTTCGAAACAGTTGCCGGGGCGGCAACTTTTTGGAAGAGAAGTAGTGCTATGGTATCGAATGAGATGATTGATCTTCTTTCGTTCTGGAATAAAAGAGTGGAGAATCTTGGGATATTTGGGTAAAACTTCATGTTATTGATTGTGTGTGTGAAAATTGCATGATATTTGGACGCAATAAAAACACGCTTCTTCAATTTATCACCGAGTACTTCCTTGAATACAACAATATCTAGATATGTTGTGACCTTGACTTCCTGTAAATATTCTCCATTAATTTCCAATGGACACACATCTTTTATATTATTATTATGTTTTTGGTCATGAATTAACATAAAAACAGTTTTCTTACTATTCACTTCCATTTGATTATCTGATAATATCTCTAAAACTTTTCCCGGTATACTTTCAATAATTCTAACACTGCTGTTACTAACATATTATCATTACTAAAATATCATCATGTCATCAGCGAACAATTTATATGTTACCCCCTTGTCTTTCAGGTGTTCAATTACATCATTAATATATTAAAGAGACAATAATGGCCCAAGTTTTGATCCTTGCGGTACTTCGTGTGAGTTAATCGTTTCTTCCGAATGACCTTAACCAAATTTCACTTTTTGATTCCTACCTTCTAAATATGACTTGAACCATTCGAATACAGCACCAACAACATCTGTCCATCTCAATTTCACCAACAATCCTTTGATATTTATCGTTTCAACAGCTGCAGCAAAATCAATGAACAACACTCCAACAAATGAGATATCATTTAAATATTTTCTCCATCCAATAAAACATTTTTGTCCAATGATCTATTTTTTTTTTTTATTTAAAGTCGCTATATTTATGCTCTCTACCGAATTGCTAATCAGCGATGGAAGTCTACGATGTCTTTGTAAACAAAGCACTTATAAATAAATTACATTCGTGCTCGTATCAATCAGCACGGCTAGGATTCGAACTCAGGACCTCTGAGTTACGAATCCGTCGCCGTAACCAACCGAGCCATTGTCTTGACTTGACTTGAAAATTGTTTATTAACATTTGTCATATATACATACTATATACAGTATTAATATCCTAAGTGCTACGCTCTAGATCACCAGCCATTGGCTTTATATCTAATATGATTAAAGTTTAACCTAATTTTTCATTTTTATAATGTTTGTGAATTTTTACCTGATGACTCGATATAAGGAAAAATGACTTCTAAAAAACCTTATAAGTAATGGGTGCATGAGGGGCGGGAGAGAAAGGGATATATGGAAAGGTGGGCAGCGGGACCAATTGGATTTTATGTCAATATTGATGTTGTCTTGACCTTGATTTCAGATATATGCTTTTTCCACAGGAGTTTGGAATCGATGGGTAAGCCTAAATACTTTACAGAGTCGGTTGGTGTGATCTTATCGCTACGAATAGTTAAAGTCGGCTTGGCCTTGGAGCTAGTAAATAAGATTGCGTCTGTTTTAGCAGCATTCACTTGAATTTTCTATTTCGTTAATTCAGTGATTGTGAGAGAAGCAGCATTTTCTATTCTTCTAATAGCTTTGTTGATCGATTTGCTAGCTGAGTACAAAGCAATGTCATCAGCATAGCCTGCAATGGATACATTTCTCGGAATTCTGCTAGAAACAGAAGCAATGTACAAGTTGAATAAAACAGGCGAGAGAATAGACCCTTGTGGGACTCCCGCGACAATTTCTATTTTATCCGAAAGCGAAGTTTCGACTCGAACTCGGATATATCTATTTGAGAGATATGATAGTAAAATTTTACATAGATATTTAGGGATATTTAATCCTTCGAGTTTATATATAAGGCCTGTGGGCCAAACAGAATCAAAGGCCGTCTCGCTGTCCAGGAGAAGAAGAACGGTATCTTCTTTCCGGTCTTTCGCGGATTTTATATCATTCGTAATTCTAACCAGCTGGTGGCAGGTCGAGTGCTCTGATCGAAAACCAAATTCATTGATCGGCATTAGTTGTAACTCTTCTATGGGTTTTTCGAGACGAGCTAAAATTATTCGCTCAAAAAGTTTAGCCAATACCGGTAGGAGGCTAATAGGCCTAGAGCTCGCCGGACGCGAAGGGGGCTTACCGGGCTTTAGAATCGGAATGACCACCGCTCCTTTCCAGAATTCCGGGAAATATTGTCTGAGGAGGCATGCATTGTATATCTTTATTAGTAAACTTATTGCTTTAATTGGGAGGTTTTTTAGTGCTATATTGGGAATATTATCCACACTCGGGGCTGATTTATTTTTTAGTTTTTTGATAGCGGAAGTGATTTCACCGGGATTTGTAAGGAATTTAAAGGAAGTTTCGATACGGGCTTTGAGGATAGTTTTTTTCACATGACCTGTGACTTGCTGTTCAAACGATTTGTTTCCTCGAGAGGCCGATAGCTCGTGGATATTTGCGTAGTGTTTACAAAGTGTATTAGCCTTATCATGGTCTTCTGTGCGGAGTCTGTTGTTTGACTTTAGTGTGGGGATTTTACGTTTACCGGTGTTATTAAAATATTTTGCTGTGCGCCAAATAGAGTGATCTTTTAGGTTTATGTTTCTAAGTTTGTTGTCCCAAGATGATTGTTTCCATTCTGTTAATTTAAGTCTCATTTCTTTTATCAGGTGATTGAGTTCGGATTTAAGGTAGCGATTCCGCGTTTTTTGCCATCTTGACCTAATATAATTTTTGAGTTTTATTAAGGAGGCTATTTCGGGTGATATAGGAGTATGGGTGGATTTGGATGAGCGGATGGGAGTGAAGGAATCCAGGGCTGTTTGAATAATTTGAGTGAAATGTGTTATGCGTTTATCTATTGCTTCAGTGGTGTTACAAGTCGGGCTTGGTGTAGAAATCTCATCATTTAAGGTATCCTTGAATTTATTCCAGTCGGTTTTCGCGTAGTTCCAAATTTTTGATGATTCTGGTGAGGTTGGTGTGCCAAATAGGGAGAAAAACAATGGTAGGTGATCGGATGGGGATTCGGAAAGCGCGGTGAAATTATTAATGATAGAGATGCGGTTAGTTAATAAAAGGTCAATACTACTAGGAGTGTTTGAATTATGAGGGTAGTGTGTAGGAACGTCTGGAAAGAGCAGATAAATTTTTTGTTCCATCAAAAAATTTGAGAGAATCTTACCTGATTCGGTTGGCCTAGCAGAGGTCCAAGCAGTGTCCTTCGCATTGAAGTCTCCAACAATAATTGTTGGAGTACTATCGGAAAGTAGATACCTCAATAGGTTTGTATCTATTGAGACATGCGGTGGATTGTAGATCGAGTAGATCTTCGTTTTTTTATTGTTTACTTGGACCTCTACTCTCACGTATTCGGTGAGCGACAGGAGATCATGCGGAAGAGTTCTATGTGACAAGGTTTTGTGGATCGCCGCCGCAACACCACCACCTGCCGTTCTGTCTTCCCTGATCAGCGAGAAGTCTGGGAAGTTAATTTTCTTCGTTTTGCTGTTTAACTTAGTCTCTGAAATCAGACAAATGTTGATGTTATTTCTATGGACGATGTGTAATAACTCGTCCAGATTAGGCTTGAGCGCAAAAACATTAATTGCTAATATGTTGGTTATGCTTGCTGGGGAATCGTAGGTGTGTCTGAGGAGGGTGAGAACAGGTGGACATAGGATGCGATGATTGTGATCCTATCAATCGGTGTAAGGGCTGTTTGGAGTTTAGAGCTCATCTCTTTAAGCTCTGAACGGATTTCGGGAATTCTAAGGGTTTTTAGCTCGTCAAGGACTTGCTTCGCTGTAATTATATAGTTTTTAGTTCTACTTAAATAAGATTCGGGAACATGTGTTTCCATTGGGATGGTCCTAGGTTCAGCAGTGGGTGCGATAAGATTCCTTCTCGAGGTTTCCACCGTCGGGAAGAAGGAAGCGTTGGTGGGCCTGGACGTGTTGGCAGTAGAACTCGGAGTTGGCACTGGGACTGCAGGAGACTGGAGGAACTGGATGTTCCTTTCCAGATTCTGGACCGTGGCAGAGTGAGGTGCGGCAGGCAAGAGAGGTGTAGCGGGCAATTCCAATGGCGCTATGCTGGGCCTGGCCGGGTGTGCTCGTTTTTTTTGGGTTTCCATGAATTTTAGGCGCATGGAACACTCTCTGTAACTGGCCGTGTGGGCTAGTCCGCAGTTCGCGCACTTGAGAGTTTTCGAAGTGCAGGCTTTGACGTCATGGTTTGACGCACACTTTACACATCTGAGGCTCAGGTTGCAGTGTTGGCTTGCATGGCCGAACCGTTGGCACCTGAAACACTGGGTCGGTTTTAATAGCAGAAAAGCTGCTCAAGGTTACTTCAGGGCCAACCGTGATTGCGAAGATCGGGAGAGGCCTGTTTTCTTTAATATTTCCGTCTTTATTTACTTTCACGAACTGGCGAACGGAAAGTACGTTAATGCCGTGATTTGATAATTCGGCTTAAATTTCGGCTTCCGAGAAACTGCTGGGAAGCCGTTTCAAAATAAATTTCTTCGGTCTTTCACTTTTAAGGCCGTAGGTGAAAAAATTAAGGTTTTGCCTTTTCAGGATACTTGCGATTTTGTTGTAGTCCTCGGTCGTTTGTAGGTGGACGATCGTGGTACTTCCATTAAACTTCATCCTGAAGTTTTGATCCGAGGCATTGACTTGCAGGAAATTTATTAACTTTTTGGTCTCCAATTTGTCATTTTCAATGATGATTGGAGGCACTGAGGTTTTTTTTTGAGCGTCTTGAGGCCCATCAGAAGAGTTCGGAGGATTGTTGGGGCGGGTTGGTTCAGAGCTCGCGCTGTTTGACCGTTTCATAACGGTTTTTTTTGGGTCTTCCATCGGAGGACTCGTTTTGGCTTTCCTTTTGGGAGCCAAGGGAATTTTGAGGTTTTTTAGATTTGACACTTTTGTGCCAAAACTTTTACTCGATTTATAATTTCAATGTACTAGGAGCACGGTACGTTTGAAATTTGTGATTCGTAGGGAGCGGTAGATATGCGTCCGCACGACACCGACTCAAAACAAATACTGGCGAGCCATCGTAGGCCTCTCAATGATCTATTCATCATGATCACTAGAATGTCCTGATTACATTTTTATCACAGTTGGATTGATCTCATGGTTTGAACCTTTGTTAATATCTATTTCTTCATAATTTTATCCATGTCATTTTTGTTTATTGATTGAAACTTATTTAAGCTCAATTTATTTGCGATTGCTGTTGCATCTGACTCTGCAACTGATTTTTGAACTGGACTCGAGTAAACGTACTTTGAATTTTTTTGTCTCCAATTCATTTTCTCAAGTATTCGCTATCGTGTTTTTGTCTATCAATCATAACTTCATAGTATTCTCTTCTATTTTTACGAATTAGGTTGGCTGCTTCATTTCTCAACTATCTATATTTGCTATCATTCAAAGTGATTTTGGCCTCTCTAAATGCATTATTCTTTATTGTATTCATAATAACTGGTCCATCGTTTGTTTTTCCAGTGCGCTCTCACTATTTTCTTCGTTTTTGATACCTATTCATCAACCGTTTTTTTGATAATATTAATCTCACAATTTACTAATTCATCAGGACATGCAATACCAAATTGGTGAGATGAATGATCGATAGTGTTTACTTTTTGGAGTTTCTAGTGTAAATAACTGTGTTGAAATTATCTACCGCGTCACTCGTTCTTATCTCAACTAATACTATATTATGGCCTGAAATTCTTGGTGTATCTAATATTTTTGTTTTAATTATTTTCAATCATTTAATCACTCGATTTTATAAATTTATCTACGAAATTCTTGATGGTACTGTTGGGAGAAAGATAAATATTACACAGTATAAGTTTTTTGTAATCAATCAGCCGGATCACATGTAAACAAGTGCCCACCATAGCCTTTGTCTTAATATGTAATATAATTAGGCGCGCGTATGTCCAGTACTGCAGCGGCCATCTTGGTCCAAAAAAAAATGTTTGGAGGTCGAATTATGGTGATTTAGTATTTTTGAATGCTTATGGTATACGTCTGAGCGTAATTACGGTTCATAACATATAGATTGTTAATTTATTGACGTGAAACTTCTTATGGGAGGGTTTTGAAATCTCGATCGGCAACCTTTTTGGTGACGCTCGCTCTAACGTAGTAAGTAAGAGTGAGAGGCCTCCGGGAATCGAGCGAGAGTGAGACGGACTACCTTACGTCCCGTCTATCGGACGAGAGTGAGAGGCCTTCGTGTATCGTGCGAGAATGAGCCGGAAGACTTTCTGTCTTTCATATCATTCTCTGCGTTCAGGCGGCGTCGCGATCGCGGAAAACAGCTGTTGGTTTCTAACACAGTGACCCTAAGCAACGTATTTTTTTTTTTTTTTTTTTTTTTTTTGGAGACACTTGCCTCTTTTCTAGAGGATATAGTCAACCAAAGGAATAGAATAGAATTTTGTTTTTGTGCGTGTCTTCATTACTTAAATCGAGAGTTTTGTGCAAATATGCCGAAGTCGGGTGCAGAAAGGACAAAAACGTGGCGGGAGAAAAAAAGGGCGAGTGAAGGAATTGATCAGAATAGAAAACGGAAAAAAAGTAGAACTGAAATTGAACGAGATAGCAGGGAACGGAGGCAAACACGTGCTAACCTCTTACGTGACAGTGTGGACGATAGTGTAAATAATCCAGAGAATTAACTATTAGCAACGACTTCGACTCATCCTCCTCCTGATTGTGATGTACATAGTGGTGATCGATTACAATATTCAGACTTTAATGCGTTTAAAACGGCACATAAGAACTTTCACCGTGATTTTATAAATAATCCATTCGGTTTTACGTGTTGTGTATGTGATAGATTATGGTTTAAAAATGACTTGAAGACTCTATCCGTTGAAAATGAAATTCGTATTCAACAAAAATTTCCAGAATTCAGAAGTAATAATGAGCTGGCATGCACCAGCTGTCGCCAGGCTTTGAGGAGAGACAAAATTCCAACATTGTCGAAATTGAATGGCTTTGTATATCCCCCGATCCCTGCACATCTTCCGAAGTTAGATTTAGTGTCCGAGAGACTCATTTCTCCTAGAATTCCATTTATGCAAATTCGCGGATTGCGTCATGTGCATGGACAATTTGGAATTTTGGGGCAGGTGATCAATGTTCCAGTGGATGTCAATACAATGGTCAATCACTTGCCCAGGAACATTGACGACGATCACTGTGTTTACGTTCATATCAAGAGAAACAAAATTCATCGATCAAGCTACTTGACAGGTTTAATAAACAAGAGAAATTAAAATATGGCTAAGATGCTTAGTACCGAGTCCATTGTATCAACTGTACGACATCAAAGTTGATGATGTTATGTCTGGAGAGTATCTCCCGTGTCATGACATGTGAAATTTAACTCACTTGCTAAAAATTGTAGATTTTAATTTTTTTTTTTGACACTATTGGTTGTATAATTGTTTTTTTATCCGTTTCTTATCTTTTTGTAGCTAAATAAAAATCCACCATCACTTAACTCTGTTAGAATTGAGCTAAATTCCTTTTAATTAAATAAAATTTAGAGGTTTGTAACAATTTGTTTAATGGTTGTGCAAATCGTTATGAATTATACAATACTGATAGATAAAATTTAACAATGATGTAATGATTTTTGCCCTTACTTTTTGGAATGTTTATAGGATACAGTTTTTATCTTGCGTGGATCCTTAGTTGTCCTTTCTATTTTGCCACCAGCTGAGTTGTTGAGCCCTTATGGTTACTTTATTCAGGACACCTTCTTCCACTTTGTTTTTAAAAAATTGTGAAGTTTTTTTTTTTTAATTTTCGATTGTTTAATGTATTGATAAAACGTATGAAAACTATTTACTCAAAAGGTTGTGAGACTGTCTGTATTTTCACAAAAGTAACGATGATTCCTTTTAGATTTGGATAAGGCACTACTATCGATTGAAGGCAATAGTATCCCTGATCAGTTCCAACTGGCCGTTTTCTACCGTTTAGTTCGACACACCCAGGTTCAGAATCGCATTTTAAATAAGATTTTTCCCGAGGTTGGAAACGTCAGATCGAGTCCGTGATCTTATTCCACTAGGTTGTTACTCAGTGTATCACTTGATTAAGTCTGCTCTTTTTTTTGGAGACATGGGTGGGTTTTTATAGTCTACTGAGTTATTTCATAATACGTCTGAGTGGTGGAAAAGTAGCTTGCTTCGTTTGCAAATGCTCTCGATTTGATTGTTTCTCCATTTTTTTGGTTGGTTAATTGTTGGTTATTTGTGGTCAAACAGTGCTGACTTGGTTTAATTTCTCAAATTTTGTAATTGGGTTCATGATTGATTGCAGTTTTAATCTGGGTGCTCTTATTTCATCATTTGGTATTTTCACGGTGTCAGGGAATTTTGTTTTAAAATAATATTTTGAAGTTGTTCTACCATACGAGTTGTAGTGCCTTTTGTTATTTTAGAAAATATGGATGATAATATACTATAATTATTTTTAACAGAAATGTGTGTTATATTATTTGTATGGTGATAAAAAAAAATCATCATGTAAGGTGTTCACAGGTCGAGCGTGTGAATTCCATACATTGAGCGTCATATTACCGCGTTGGCTAATCCTTCTCTTCTTTATTCGGGTATTCGCGCTCGACCTGTGTGTCTTTGTCGCACCCGTTTGAGTGTTACGGAAGGAAAAATTTTTATATCTAATAAGTTATCTGAATAACGGAGTTAAATTATTTTGTTGATTTAAATGTCAACAATTTGGACATTACAATGAATCTTTCTGTAATGAGGATTGTGTCGTTCATCAGATACCTATAGATGAACTGAGTGAAGACATCCCCATGGAGGAGAGCCTGTTCGCTCAGCAACACACATTACTCTGGAATGACGATAAATATTTGAGGATTGCTCCTGGAGAAATGAATGTCCCTCACAGTCTATTATTTGATGAGCACGCAGAAGAGTTATCTTTCCCTACTATCTATCTCGGACAATTCCGGCGCTTTAGTGAAGATCTCAATGTGACTCCATTCATGATGGCTACCAGTGAGCTAAGGAGATCTGATCGACGTGGGGTTACACCTCGTCATTTACTCTATATGGCAATGAAAATTATGAGGTTTAGAGTCCGTGACAGTCTATCCATTGCTTTTAAACACGTAGGTAAAGACACAAAAATTACACGTGAACGAATTCAATCAGAGGAGTATATAAATCAGTGTATAGAAAGCAACTTGGATTTTCTACGTTGTATCCCTAACTCGACTTGGTATTGGGCTGAAAGAAAGAGAGACTTATTCGCAATGATCAGACAACTCGGAAAACCCACGTTATTCCTAACTATGAGTGCTAATGAAGTTGGTTGGCCCACATTATTACAATTATTATATAAATTGAAGAATAATGGAGCAGAAATTACAGAACAAGATGTTCAGGAACTCCATTATATTGAAAAGAGCACACTCATCAATGAAGATGCTGTAACATGTGCCATCTATTTTAATAAGCTCATCAATGTTATAATGAACATACTTCAGTCCAAAAAGTCTTCGCCCTTCGGGAAATATCGTGTTGTCCATTATTTTAAAAGAATTGAATTCCAGCATCGTGGGAGCCCCCATGCACACATTCTGCTATGGCTTGAGAATGCTCCAGCGGATCCACTAGGTGCTGACCGACTAAAAGCTATTGAACTAGTTGATACATTGATATCAGTGGCCACTGCAGAATCGTCGGTGAACATCAAACTACAGACACATAAGCACACGTTCACATGTTACAAAAAAATAGCTGCGAACGCTCATCAAAAATGCAGATTTGAAGCTCCATTCATGCCATGCAGATACACAACTATACTGACACCAATGCAGAAAGAAGAACCAGGATTCCACACGTATAAACAACATGACAACACGATAAGAACAAACTTAGAGAACAATGACTATGCTGATATTGATAGTTTCTATCAGGGGAAATGGAATACTATCAGATGATTACTACATGAATGTGCTTCGAGCTGGCATCAATCGTCCCAGAGTATTTCTTAAACGTCAACCCATGGAAAAGTGGCATTATCCATTCGACCCATTCATTTTCAGTATTTTGAAATCAAACATGGATGTGCAATTCATCACCGAAGAATACTCATGTGCTGCATACGTAGTGGAATACGTCAATAAACCAAACCGTGGATATTGTCGAAATTAGTAGGAAAATGAGCGTTGACATGCTAAATACTGTCGAAATTACCAGTCAGGAAGCTGCATGGTAACTTCTGCGTGAACCGATGTCAAAGTCTTCTTCAGTTGTTACCTATATTTCAACAATATGGCGGATCGAAAGACAAAGAATTCGAAAAACACAGAAAGAACTCAATCAAATGGATGCTGATGATGATGCAACAAACATATGGAAAGAAAATCGGTTTGACAAGTACGAAAAGAGACCTGAAGAGCTAGAAGATGTCAATTTGGCCCAGTTTGTTGCTCATTACACACTGAATAATCAGGGGAATTGGACACGAAGGAAAGAGCCTCGGATTATTCGGTACAGAAACTACGACATGGCTGATGATTTCAATGAATACAAACGGGAAATGGTGACTTTGTATATTCCATTCCGAGACGAAGAAAATGAAATTCTTGCAGAAACTAAATTCATACAGATTTACGACGACAAGGAAATATTGATTTTGGAGCGACATAAAGAATTCTCATCGAATTTAGATATCCAGGAAACCATCGAGATATGCCGAGAGTTGTGTCGTGAAGATGAATTAAATCAAGATGATGATGCTGAAGGAGACAACGTAGGTCGCCTGTTTCCTGAAGCAAATCCTTTTCAAGAATTGTATAACGCTGACCACATAATGAACGACGATCTGCGGTTAGCAACACTTAACAAACTGGGTGCTATCGCAAAGAAGATGGATAATTTAATGTCTAATGAACAATTTTATGAACTAATGAGAATGGCCAATCAGAGGCAGAAAGCACTCCTGATGCATGTGATTGCTAATCTCCTCTCATCAAACCGATCACCACTCCAAGTTTTCTTCACTGGGCCAGCAGGATGTGGGAAGACATTCCTCATTAGACTCCTCATGGAAATTTACAACCGCTTTACAGATAATGATGGTTTTTGCAATGCTTACATCGCATGTGCATCAACAGGAAAGGTTGCAATAGCAATTGATGGTACGACAATCCACACTGCATTGAAAATATTCCTTTCCAAACTATTACCATTATCAATTGAAGTGGCTCAACAGTACAGAATGCTCTTCAAATACGTCCAAGTTATACTCATCGATGAGGTCAGTATGGTAGGAGCGGAATTGCTGTCTCAAATTGACGCACGGTTAAAACAAATAACAGGAAATTTCCAAGATAATTTTGGAGGAATGGATATCATTTTCATTTGATTTGCGTCAGTTACCTCCAGTGCGTGCTACACCCATCTATCAAGCAACAAAACGACGCATAGCAGCACCAACACTTTGGCGTGACTTGAAGTTCTATGAATTGGATAAAGTCATGAGACAAACGAATGCTGTTTTTTCCTCTTTATTAACTAAAATTGGAAATGGCGAAGAATTGGATCAAGAACAGATACACCTAATCGAATCTCGTTTTTATACAAGAGAGGATGCAGATCGTCTTTGTCCACATGGAATTCGGCTATATTTGACAAATAATGCTGTAAACGAATACAATTTGACAATTCTTAATTCTGCAGAGAATAAAACAGTCTCAATAGCTACTGATGTATTCACCGGCTGCCATAATGCTGAGCAACAATCATTTGTACGACAAAAATTGCATAAAAAACGGTAATAGACACTGGAGGTCTGCCCTACGAGATAATACTGGTGTTAGATAAATGGTATATAATAACAACCAATCTGGATGTCTCGGATGGTTTAGCAAACGACGCAGTTGGTAAACTAGTTCATATCGAAACTGATGAGGCAGGGGCAGTAACTCGTGTGTGGCTGGAATTTCCAGATTCACCAAAGACGGGGCAGAAAATCCGGAGAAAAGCTGCTGCGTTCATCCAAGCAAACAACATCAGCCACACGGCAGTTCCCATTGCACGAAGAACTTCTACGATATATATGAACAATAATAAAACGATTTTCGTCAAAAGAAATCATCTGCCATTGGTATCAGCGTGTGCTATTACTATCCACAAGTCTCGAGGTGGTGCGTTTAATCAAATCGTCTATGAATACGAAAAGACACATTCACAACAACTCCTTTACGTAGCCTTGTCCCGTGTCACAAGTATACAGGGATTGTACATCGTTGCGAAGGATGGAAAGAACAAATTTTATCATGGACGGAAAAAAGCTCAATCAATGGACAAGCTACAATCAGAATTTAGAAGATTATCAACAAATCCATTGATAACTTTGACTGACATTCTCCGAGAGTTCATCAGCAGACCAGGCTTATCAATAACAACCCTCAATTGCCAAAGCTTAGGAGCTCATAGCGGAGATTTCAATGATCCGGTGATTCTACGGTCTAATATATTGATACTTTCAGAGACGTGGAAGGACAACGATCAAGAAATTGATGTTCCCAATTTTAATTGTGTCGTACAGTTCAAAAGACATAATGTGAGAGCAGGGGGTGTCGCAATACTTTGCAATGCTGCTCATGGAACGAACATCATGACACCCAATATGGACCTGAACTTGAAACAACTAGAATCGCTTTCAATTGGGTTGTCTTCTGTTGGAGAAATGTGTGCAGCTGAATGTCGCACAGAAAGCGGACAGCGGATTATGCTTATAGCACTCTATATTTCACCAAATCAGAAGATGGCGAAAATAATAGAGTTTATTCACCTTCACTTGCTGCCGTATACTCCAGTGGGGCTGCAGAAGTTGGAGTAGAGCTGGACAAAATACCTATGATTCTAGGTGGAGATTTTAATGTTAATTTTGCTGCAGAGGATTCCAAGCCATTAATTCAGTTCTTGCAACAGAAATTGTCATTGGAAATGAACAATTCACCAATTGAATCGACTACACGCCATGGTACCACAATCGATGCAGTTTTCTCACGTTACATCGAAAATTTGGAGTCAAGAGTCTTCATTACCTATTTTAGTTACCACAAACCTATCATTTCGTTCATGAAGAGTCTACCAGAGAATGAAGGTGAAGCTGATTGAGATTTAATTCATCATATTCATACTAATATTATTGTATCTTGAAAAAAGTATAATTATTATGATGAATAAATTAATATTTACTAGCAAGAAGTGTTTGACACGTGATTAAAATGATTCCTCTCCCTCTAAACATAGAAAATTAAATAATCCTTGCCGATCCAATCATTCAGTTTCACGTCTATCGCGTGTCTTCATGACACACCATTTTTTTTTTCAATATCTGTGAGTTTCGCAAACTGCAGCATGCCATTCCGGACTTTGCAAAACCCCTAAATATATTAAAAAACAATAATACAAGCTTTTTCAGGTGGCCTTGCTAGCTTATAAAAATCTTGGCAAAGACCTAAAAAAAATGATGAGAAAAATTAAAAATTTGCGAAAAAATTCACGAAAAACTAGGAGATTCTGATGCAATTGACCAAATTGGATTGTGCTACTTTGACCTTGCCAGCTTATGGGGCCTCAAAAACCAGCTACATTCAGTGAAACAATACTGAGTTGATTTACCTGATGTACTAATTTTTTACGGTTTCGATGGAACCCTCCCTCCCCCCCCCCCCCTCGCGCGACGGGTCGCGTTCGGTCCCGGCTCACGGTCTGACTTCATGGATACCGCCGATAGCACACACGGAATGTTCCTGCCAGCGGTCGGAATCCGTGAGAAAATATTTTTCAGAAAAAATATTTGCAGTGAGCGGGAATCGAAGGCGGGACCTTTAGAATAGTAGGCAGACGCTCTACCCACTACACCAAAGCCCCGTCCATGTGTGTATGAGTATGTGTATGAGTATGTGTATGAGTATGTGTATGAGTATGTGTATGAGTATGTGTATGAGTATGTGTATGAGTATGTGTATGTGTATGAGTATGTATATGTGTATGAGTATGTGTATGAGTATGTGTACATGTACATGTAAGTGTATGTTTTTTTTTTTTTATTTCACTGGGTGCCATCAAGTCTCTTCGCAAGGCATACAGAGGGACACAATCGGCCACGGTGGTACTCCCTGTCGCTACTGCAGGAATTGTACTGAGTAAAGGTAGCAAAATACGAATAAGCCTGGTATATGCGCGCATCGTGGCGGTGGCAAGGCCGCTAAAGTGCTTCAAGTGCTGGCACTACGAGCATCTTGCTGTTAATTGCAAGAGCCCCATTGACCGATCAGACCTGTGCTATAAATGCAGCGAACAGGGGCACAAAAGCTCTGACTGTGAAGCGTCTCCGAAATGCGTTTTATGCGTAGAACTGCAGCCAACAAAAGACCATGCCCATGTAACTGGTAGCATCAAATGTCCAGTCTACCAGGGTGCACTCCAGAAGATCCGTACACAGTCATAGTGTGAGTGTTACAGGTGGCTCACTGCGCCATAGCACACGATCTGCTGACGCAGACGGTTGGAGACCTGAAGATTGATGTTGCCGTGATTTCGGAACCTTACAGGAACCTATATATCCAAAACTGGGTTACCGACACTAGCAATAAAGCCGTCACTTGGTCCTGCGGTGCTCTGCCGTTTGAAGCATATGACGGTGACCAACAGTCTGGATTCGTTGTGGCCAAGGTCAATGGGATCTATTTCTATAGCTGCTATGCACCACCAAGCCTTTGTTATGTAGGCTTCACAGCATTCCTAGATAGCCTCGTGGCGGATGCGAAACAGCATTTCCCGGTGGCAATTGCGGGAGATTTCGATTCCTGGGCAGTTGACTGGGGATGCAAGGAGACGAATCAGCGAGGACGCGCTCTACTCGAAGCTTTTTCGACTTTAGATGTCGTCCTACTGAATGATGGAAATGAACCGACATTTCGCAGAGGGCAAGCGAGCTCATGTATAGATCTCACCTTCGTTAGCAGCAGCCTGATTGAAGGAAACTGTGCATGGGAAGTATCCGACATCTACACTGCCAGTGATCATCGGGCAGTACTTTGGGAGGTGTCGGTTGATTGGACGTCCGCACCCACACTGGAAAGAACAAATGCAGTCGGCTGGAATGTGAGAAAATTTGACATTGCCACTTTTCTTATGGCACTGAAGACTGCCCCATTAGGCAGTAAGGATACCACACAAAAAGTAGATGAAACCATGCGGAGAGTCACAGACGCCTGCGATGCGACTATGCCCAGGAAGGTTAGCGGAAACCGACGGCCACTGGTGTAGTGGTGGAGCACTGAAATTGCGACGCTCTGCAAGGAATGTTTCGGAGCGAGAAGATCTTGGCAACACGCAAGGAAGAAATCCAATCCCGAAAGCCTCGAAGTGAAGGATAAAAGCTTCACTTAAAAGCTTCGTAAACGAGAATACTGGAACGAACTGGTGGGGGAAGTGGAAAGGGATCCTTGGGGCAGACCGTACAAGGTGGTTATGACGCGACTCAAGAGCCAGCCGATGTCATCACCGACCTGTCCTAGGCTTCTGGAGAGAATTGTCTCAGTCTTATCCCCTCAACAAACTAGGGTGACCGAAAAGTAGGTGGAGGGTGGTATCATCGACGGAATACCGCCGGTTACAGCTGATGAACTATTGCAGGCCTGTAGTAGAGTGGGCAACAACAAGGCCCCTGGTCTCGATGGTGTGCCAAACATAGCGTTGAAGGCCGCCATTAATGCAGCACCTGGAATTTTTCTCGACATGTACAATGCTTGCATTCAGGAAGGTATCTTTCCCAACAGATGGAAGCAACAGAGACTCGTACTGCTTCCTAAGGGAAAAAAGCCCCTGGACGAACCGTCATCAGATCCTCCACTCTGTATGCTGGATACGGCGGGCAAAATACTGGAGCGCATTATACACCCGAGAATTGAGGCAGTAGTGGAACTCCTGTTGGCCGAAGCTCAATACGGCTTCAGACGACGACGATCTACATTGGATGCTATAGACCTGGTGGTCCAAACAGCCAAGGCAGCAATCGATGGCAGGCGATGGAAAGGAGGTACGATACATTATTGTTTGGTTGTTACCCTGGACATCAAGAATGCCTTCAACTCGGTACGGTGGGATTCTATCCTGGCGGCATTGTCGAAGCTGCAAGCACCGGGATATTTGCAAAAGATGGTAGGCAATTACTTTACCGACAGAATACTCAGATATGACACAGAGGTAGGTCCCAAAACATATCAGGTGACTGGGGGCGTACCTCAAGGCTCAGTCTTGGGGCCCCTTCTGTGGAATATCGTATATGATGAACTGCTCAAACTGACATTGCCGACGGGGGTAAAGCTCGTAGCGTTTGCGGATGATGTGGCCATTATCATCGTGAAAAAACACCTTTCCATGTTCCAGCTCATTTTCGATAATGTTTTTAACAAGATACGGAAATGGATGGACTCGATTGGTCTACAACTTGCGGAGCATAAGACTGAAGCACTACTCATCACGAGCCGAAAGAAATTGGAGACAATTACGCTGCAAGTCGGTGAGCACGAAATAACTTCCCAGCCCTACATACGGTACCTGGGAATTATGACTGATACCCGACTTAGCCTTAGACAGCAAGCCCAGCATGCAAGCAGTAAGGCAGGAGCAGTGAAGACTGCCCTTGCAAGACTGATGCCAAACATTGGAGGACCAAAACAGCGGAGAAGGCTCCTGCTATCATCAGTTGTTACGTCGGTATTAACATATGGTATTCCTATATGGGCTGATGCATTACGAAACCAAGCATCTCGGCGGCAAATTGTTCCCGTCTACAGGCTGAGTGCCCTTAGAGTGGTTAGCGCATACCGCACAGTATCTAACGACGCTGTGTGTGTCATTGCTGGGATGCTACCTTTCGAAGTTCTAGCGGAAGAGCGTAGGTGACTCTACACACGCATAGAATCAACCGAGTTGAGCCCAGTGGAACTGAAGACAGAAGAACGAAACCGCAGCATACAGCGATGGCAGCTACAGTGGGACGCCTCGAGCAAAGGCCGGTGGACTCACCGACTTATTCCGAAGCTAGATGTTTGGCTTGACCGATCACATGGCCAAGTCAATTACTACCTAACCCAGATGCTCTCAGGACACGGGTGCTTTCGGGAATATCTTCACAAATTCAAGCATGAAGATTCCCCGGAATGCCCAAAGTGTCAGAGAATTCAGGAAAACGCGGAACATAATCTCTTTGCATGTCCGCGTTTCGAAGTCCAACGGTCTGTATGGGAAAATAGCGCAGGCAAACCTATTAATGTTGAAAATCTTGTGGAAGTTATGCTGTCATCAGAGGCGGCATGGAATGCGACAAGTCACTTCGCAATGGAGGTTCTGCAGGAGCTACGACGCGAGGAGCAGCTTCGGAAAAATCCAGAGTAATCGGAGGATCTTCTCACTGTGAACGACCGGACAGGATTCGCTACTGAGGAAGCCACGGCTATCGTCCCCTACACAACGAAGTATTGCTCAGCAGCTGTTCCGTCGTGGTCTGGGGACAAACCGAACTGTATTGTATGTGACAAGGGGGATTGTCCTTTGCACGTTATATTTTATTTGCTAATTTTGTTTTAGTTAGTTTTGTTAATTTTTTTTTGTAACTTTGTTAATAAAGGAAAAGTATGAAAAAGAGGAAGGAAACAGAAAGAAGGAAGTGTGAGGAAGGAGGAACACACCCATACTCATACACATACATGTACACATACTACTAGTCGGGGTTTTGGCGTAGTGGTAGCGTATCTGCCTACTACTCCGACGGTCCTAGGTTCGCGCCCAGCTGCTGGAGAATATTTTTTCAAAATATTTTTCTCATGGATTCCGGCCGCTGCAGGAACTTCCGTGTGTGCTATCGGCGGTACCCATAAAATGAGACCGCCCGGCCGAGCGGGAACCTAACCCGACGCAGGGGGGGAGGGTGGGTTCCATCATAGGCGCTGGCCATCGTAGCACAGGGGTTTCTGGAGGTTTACCCTGTATTTAGAAATACGATGGTCTAAAAATGGCGAAAGTCGGCCTCAGCCGCATGGGTGGGTGTCTGGTATTCCCTGAAGGAATACTTACATGGCCGCTACCGGGAGCGTACAAATGAGAGGGACGGAGGAAAAAAAACATGTACACATACTCATACACACCTGGGACATGTGACGTGGAAGAATGGAGAACCACTGGTCAAGGGGGCGGAGCTACGCTCTGATTGGCTCATTTAAAAATTGAGTAACTCGGGGGGGGGGGGGGGGGCTCGGAGGGAAAAGTGGAAAAGGAACTTTCGACTCCAAATTTTGCCCTCTTCCCACCCTCAAATTTAGAGTGCGCAGTTGTGGGACACCCTGTATAAGGCAGCTGCGGACCTCGGTCTGCAATTTCTTTATCCAGATGGCATTTTCGCTGTTGGCCCGTTAGCATTTGAGCAAAAGTTTCGGCGAAGAGCAATGATCAAGAAGGCGGAGCAGTTCACCTGACTCCGTCAACACGTTGATAGGTCCATGCATGGTGCCTTTTTCCGTCATGTGGAAGAACAGGGTCTATCCGTCCAGCTAACTTTCTCGTTATGGGAAGGCAGATGCCTGATATTCGGTATCGAGCGTGCAAACAGTGCCCAGAAACTCTCATGCGTTTGTTGTCCGCTTGTCTCATATATGCAATGACGAATTATATACATCGTGATAACGCGGCTCGGAGAGTGCAGTACTATCACCTGCGGCATTCCTATGTGATATACGAGACGCCAGTGCTACCGTATCTGCCAGGGGATATTGAGGCAGTAGTCGTGAATGAAAGGAGCAAGGTTTATTGGTACTACTCATTCGCGACTACCCGGCTTAGTCAGGCTACGAAGCCCGATAGCGTCCTCTTTGATCTCGATGACAAAACTATTTATTGTATCGAGTTCTCAGCTCCGGCTGAGACTAACATCAACTCAAAAGAGGAAGAAAAGCGTCGTAAATATCAGCCTATTATGTTCGAATTACATCAGCTGCACCGAGGGTCCAAAGCCAGGATGATCGTCTTCATCATTGGTCCTCGTGGGAGAACTGAAACAGTCTTTTGTGTCGGAACTTGAGAACATTCCAGCATGTAGGCGTAATGCTAGCATATGAGCTGGCCAGATGCAATAGGCTGTCATCTTTGACTCCCTTCATCTACTTAGACAACACGGTTCTGCACTGCAATAGCGCTCACCCTCTGGTTGGAAGGAGTGCTATTCTAGAACGATTAGAAAATAAGTTTGCATCGCTTTGCTTACTGGGTGGCATTCGAGACAACTACGGAGCCCTCGAAGACCGCTCAGTGATCACTTTAAAATAATAAACCAAACACCATCTCGACAAAGAAATTCCAAATTCAAGTGTGTGGCTCCGGTATCTGCGGCCTCGTATAGAAACGCTTGGAGCCCGTGGAGTTCATGGTCCTGAAAATACTCTATAAGGGGATCCGTGTCATTTAATGCGTTATAAGCTAGGGCAAGGACAAGCCGATCGTCGAGACACTCCAGGCGGAGAAGGCCCCGTCCTCCATTGTCCCATGCGAAATACAAGAATATCCTTGTTTAGTTGTCTCAGAATGAATTCCTATTCCATTTGAGCACCCCGAATGAGTAGAGAAGAACAGGTACAGAAAATATATGGATTCCGGCAGCTTTATTCTTCCCGGGAAGTTCGGATTTCCGTACTTTCCGAAGTCGCCGACCATACTCCTCCCGAAGTGTCTGTTTGTATCGAGCACTATCCGTCACGGGCCATTGATTGAAGCCAAGATAATTGTACGACTCTTGAGCGCCAATATGGCTAATGACGCTTTCATCCATCAACTGCATGTCTCCCATCCCATCCCTAATCTTTGCCCGGTTCATGTGAAAAACTGCGCAATTGTCGCAGATCTGACGCAAAGAGTTTAAGATCATCCATATAGAATATATGGCTAATCTTATGCTGCCGATGATCTATGTTGCCTGGCTAGGTTTTCGAGCCTTGTATCCACCAACAAGGTTTAACACAACAGAAATGGGCAGTAGTGAAACGCAAAACAAGAGCGGACTCAAGATGTCACCTTGGAAAACTCCTTTCCTGCATTGTATCAACCCTGACGTCAACTGTCCTTCACCGCATTTCATGGTGAAACACGTTTCCCAGAGTGGTGCCACACAACTAGTAGGTCGCAGGGATCGAGTATGTACTATGCAAGACAACCATAGCTGCACATTTGTCAATGTTTAAATTAAGCTTGTTGGCTTCACACTAATTTTTCAGCTCACTTCGATCGGACTGGAGAGTTGATACGTCATTTAAAGTCGATACTACTTGATAGCTTTTTAAATCATCTGCATATAGAAGAAACTCAAATTGGAGGTTATGACCAATGTCATCAATGAATATATTAAATAAAATGGACTGAAGGTGTGTACCTGAGGAACATCTGAACTCACATGAAATTCCTCCGAGATGTCTCCATTTACTCTGACCGGAAGATATCAAATACGGTTGTTTCCGGCCAAGTACCTCATTACGAGCTCTATACAATTGTAGTTTTTGGATCAGGATGTTGCGATCCACCGTATCGAATGCTTTACTAAAATCAGTATATATGGCATGGACATCTTGGCTCCTACTGATTGAATTCAGTATATAATTGGTGTAGATTTATTTATTCTTGGGCGCTACCTAGGCCTTAAGGCCCATAAGCCCCTTTGAACGACACCACACACCAAGTTCCCGAGCTGGAAAAAATCCAATACTGGCGGCCCGTTCGAGCAACCTAAGACCTTTAACTCCACTGCCAATACCAAGTCAAGAAAATGACGAGCTAGTAATAATGCACCCATGGGGAACCTCGCGTAAGCGGTCCTTTACGTCCGCGTGAAGCTCAGTTATGTGAAAGGTGGATAATTATAGTGGGATTAAAAGAATAAAGATGGGATTTGGGCGAAGGACAGGGGGGAGGGATAACATCACACAGAAGTCTGCGTCCCATCGGCCTGAGCCAGGGTGATCCATCACACTCGAAAGCCTCGTACAGTCCTCGGAGCGACGACACCCGACTGCGGCCCGCATGATGGCCCTGGCCCAGGACGCCCTTAAAGGAGTAGGTTTTTTAGAAAAACACTTGCTGCCCCAAAGGACTATATTGGAAAATCAATTATTGCCCAACGATAGACCGGGTATTATAGGCGTATTGGACACTTTTAGACTTTCTTCCTAATCTTGCCTATTAAGTACTGACATCAGACTTTGTGAACAATCCGCTGCAAATATCGCAGGCCGTAATATTGGTGTACAGCAACAAGTTCGTCGAGGTAGTCCTACCGCTCACGAAGCCATGTTGGTGATGTACAATAATGCGTCTAAATGCTGCTGTAAGCTGTGGATACACATAGGATTTGAAAATTTTGGCGAAAGAAGATTGTATGCAGATGGGTCTGTAATTAGTTGTCAGATCAAGGTTCAGATTCATGGATGGGACATACATATGAGGTTTTCGGGAAGACATCAGTCTTCATTTTGAGTAAGTGTCCACGAACTTACTAAAGATGTGTGTTAGAGGTTCACATAGCCCAGTTGCACAATTTTTCAGTAGAATATTTGGCAGGCAATCTGGTTCAGCTCCCTTTTTTATATCCAGCTTTGATAGCACTTTGAAGATTCTATCAAAATTCACATAAACTGTAGAAAGCTCAGTACCGTTGCCGGATTTGTTGACTCCATCAATGGCCTCTGGAACAGCTGAATCATCGTCAAGGTAGACGCTTTGAAAAAAACGACGCAAAGAAATTGCTGATATCATTGCCATTATCGGTCATCTGATTTTGCCATGGTACAGCTGAAGGGATATCATTGTCATTCCGTCTACTCTTTTTCAAAAATCTCCAAAATTGCCTAGGATCATTGTGAATGGAAGTTACCGCATTAATTTTTGTAGCAGAGTACGTTGAGTTTTTTGCATTCATTTCTGTAATGTGCGAAAGATGTTGTAATTCGCATTCGTTTTCCACTTTTTAAACTTAGTCTGGACAGATTCCTTCAGCTTCATTAGGCGAATCAGGTCTTGAGGAAACCAACGGGAATAATTATTATCAACCCCAGACTGGACAGGAACAAATTGCATAACCCCTTCATTGAGAGTATCATAAAGCCAATTGGGTTTATCATCAATCGATTTTAGTTTGTACAGATCAATCTAAATAGTTTCAAGAAAGAACTCATTGAACGATATATAGTCGCCTTTTTTAAACACGTAGAACGGCTCAGATTTGACAATTAGATGTAGTTGAAAGTCAAAAAACATACCCAAAGCAGGATGTTGTTCATCCCCGACAATCAGCGGAAGTTCCTTATCGACACTCGCATCTACACTGCAAAAAACCAAGATACAGAAGACGTCTACAATCATTCACTATTCGAATAATTTGTTGGGGGCAAGAGAAATGCATATTGTCATGGACGAGTGTCGTATAGCCTGCTGAGGGAATACTACTGGGTGGGTTGTAGGCCCCGACGCTCAGTAATTTAGACTCTGCATGTTTTCCTCTACTGTTATTGAAAATTTTTAGGTGAAGTGGAAATATCCCGCAAGCTGATAACGGTGGAAAGTAAGCACATCCCACGATCAAATCACACTTACTATTTTCGATTCTCACGAAGATCGATTCCAACCTGTTGAAATCAGCATACATCTGCGCTGCAGAAATGTTACGCCTGACAGCGACGAAAACCCCACCTCCGCGTTCAGATTGAGTTGTAACTTGGTCTCGGTCTTTTCTAAAAATACTTTAAATGGTGAAATTGTATTATCAACAATAAATCAACAACAATTCATCAGCAATAAATGAATGCAGCCATGTTTCAGTTATACATAGGATGTCATACATACAACAAGCGAAGGCAGTCAAAAATGCAGATTGCTCAGTTCTAAGCCTTCTGGTATTCTGGTAGTAAATCTTGAGTTACTTACGAGGTCTTGTGCTTCCCTTGGGACCCGCGATACGAAGACTCATCAACTATGCTGGGGACCCCGTTATGGAATTTAATAGTTTTGTTCCTATCACCATTTTTGCAATTATAATTCAAGTGGAAGTGAAGGAGTTATTTTATTGATTTGTTAACCGAACAGACAAGTGTCCGAACAGACCGAACATCGGCGATATCTAAGTCGGTGGAATAAACTCAGAGACAATTAACCGCGTGTTCATTTGTTAATATAGGTACACGTTGCTAATCACCCGAGCATTTTGGGCAACGTATCAATAGTCAGTTGTTCACGTGTGCTCGAATGGAATAGACCATTCAGCTCGTTCTGTAAGAAATGAAGTGAAATAAACGAATAATTATCCTGACAATATAAGTAAACGAGTTTTGTTTATTCATTTCCATTCTGTTGAATTGTTCGAGAAGGCTACATTAAAACATATATTTTTATAATGTGATAGAATATAAAATAATTATATTTGTAGGAATGAAAATGTTGTACACTGAAAAATATAGCATATATCAAATTCGTCCATTGGAGTATATGACACGTATATAAAAAATATACAAATAATAGAACTCCATAGATATTTATACATCATAGTTATTGTTCTACTATATCCATTTAATATTCGGTTTATATAATATATACATTATAATGATGTATACATATATATAAAAGTATGTATGGAGTCACATATGGTTAGTATATTTTTTGTATATTGATAATATATTCCACTGGGCCACTTTGATATTTGGCATATATTTTAAAATATCAAATAGATTATATTTATATAACATATAGGTATATATGTTCCAGCCACATATCATTTTTATGAGATAGTTCATAGTGAATTGTATATTCGCCCACCGAAACACCAGAGTTATTTTGTTCTGCTCAAGAATGCCGAGATTTTTTAAATCAAAAAATTTGTAGTTTTACGAGAAGCGAATGAATTTATATGTTATAGTATTGGTTATTATTTAAGAAAACAAAATAAATCATTAATTCCCTATCGACGATTGAACCATATAATATTTATACACAGCAAAATTCAGATTCTGGCAGCCATTCCGATAGTTTTGATTAACGAAAAAGTGCTTTTTATACAAATGGAAAATTGTAATGTTACTCTAGCTTGCCGGTGTGTAACCCATTGTGAACTGTAACTTGAATATGAGAGATATCACAAACAATGCATGACATATTCTTTTTGATATAGGTTATATATTTATTGCCATATATTTATATGTACGTTCTTCATATAGCAATGACGTAAACATATTGAAAATATTTTGTTATTTTATTTTTAATGTATTTATTTATATCAGATTTATAACACATATATATCTCATATATGATCTATAATATATAATATTAATACATATCTATTCCATAATAGATATAGATTCCATAAATCATTGGAAATGCAATTGAATAACTTACCAGAATTGTTGACCGAAACTTATTAAGAAATGACTTTCTCGCATTATGCTTGTGAAAATCCAAATTACAAGATCTTGAGGCCATCAGTGCTGTGGTACAGTTGGATCGGCGCGCTATCAAATTTCCAATAATTAATGGAATTTATGGAATTTCAGTAAATGTGATTTATTCCGCTCTATTCTAGTTGCCGGCCCAGACTGAAAACCTCACAGAATGTGTAAGTATATATTTTATGAAATCAAAACAAAAAAAATCTGGGAGACTTTTTATACTTTTGTATGAAAAAAAGGGGTTTGTAATCCAATCCCAACAGAATAATTTTTTTCGAGAAGTTCTAAGTATTTGGAGAAGAAAACGTCATTATGAATTTCTAGCTAAACTTGAAATTTTAGCTGTGAGAATTAATTAAACAAAAAATTGGTGAAAAAAATAAATTGCGATTACTCAGCTATACTTCGACTTTAATACTTTAAGATTTCGGAGAATACTGCTCTAAATAGCGGTAACCCATGGCAACATTTTCAGTTCAATACTAAAACATAGTGGTCAATATATGATTACTTCCATGTTAAATATATTTACCTTATATTAGAAATGTAAGAGTTTAACGTATAATTAACTTGCCGATATAGGGAAGTTATTGTAATGACTCCGAAAATCGAGGTGAAATTTTCATGATATTTTCACTTTTCTCGACGTTTCACATCATCCTGAGTCGTTTTCGGAAAAGTGTTTGTATGTGTGTGTGTGTGTGACCAAAAACTTTTTTTAACGTTTCCGAAGAACCCAACGTAGCGATTTACGTTTTTTGTTTGATCGACGCTACTTACTATTCTCCAGGTCTGAAAGGAACGATTTATGCGACAAATGATTCGTTCAATTGTTACTAAGAAATTCAATTGTTTATATCGCTCTATCACAAAAACGGTTTGAGATACGAAAAAAAGTGTCCAATGAAAGTTGTTCCCCGCCACAAAATACACATTTGACGCTTTATGACTTTGTTTGATAACACCCGTAGTTCATTGTTAGTAACAAAAAAGATTGTTTATATCGCAGCGGCGTGAGAACGGTTGAAGATACGTAGCAAATTAGTTGATGAAAATTGTTCCACCCACGAAAATACATATTTCATGTCGTACAACTTTTTTTGCTAATACCGATAGTTAATAGTTACTAACAAATTTAATTGTTTAGATCGCTTCATCGCAAGAACGGTTTGAGATACGAAAAAAAGTGTTCAATAAAAGTTGTTCCCCGCCACGAAATACACATTTGACGCCGTATGACTTTTTTTCATAACACCCGTAGTTAATTGTTAATAACAAAAAAGATTATTTATATCGCAGCGGCGTGAGAACGGTTGAAGATACGAAAAAAATTGGTTGATGAAAATTGTTCCACAAACGAAAATACATATTCGATGTCGTATAACTTTTTTTTCTAACACCGATAGTTAATAGTTATTAACAAATTTAATTGTTTAGACCGCTTTATCACAAGAACGGTTTGAGATACGAAAAAAAGTGTTACATAAAAGTTGTTCCCCGCCAAATACACATTTGACGTTTTATGACTTTTTTTTATAACACCCGTAGTTAATTGTTAGTAACAAAAAAGATTGTTTATGTCGCAGCAGCGTGAGAACGGTTGAAGGTATGAAACAAATTAGTCAATGAAAGTTGTTCCACACACGAAAATACATATCTCATGTTGTATAATTTTTTTTGCTAACGCAGATAGTTAATAGTTACTAACAAATTCAATTGTTCAGATCGTTCTATCGCAGGAACGCTTCGAGATACGAAACGATAGTATATTATGTCATAAGGCCTGTAAAGTATTTTTATGACAAATATGATCATTTGTCGGGGCCGAAGGCCCAGATTATGGTCATATTTGTTAGAAAAATGCTTTAAAGGCCATATGACATACTATGCTTTTTGTCATGAGGCTTCCTAACCGAGTTCTTTGCGAGGCCTAGGCCTGATAAGTGCCACTTATCGGCCTAGGCCTCGCAAAGAACGAGGTTAGGCGGGCGGAGTGACAAAAAGGGTGTTATGCAAGTCGTTTCACACGTAAAAATACACATTTGACGTTCCGTGACTTTTTTTGCCAACACCCATAGTTAATTGTTCTTAACAAATTGTATTGTTTATCCAACTATTTCATATTAAGAATTCTATTTTTTTTTAATATTTAGAAATTTCAGAAACTTTATAAAGTCTATAATTTGAGACATGGACGGAAATTGTGGGCATAATATATACGGCGGAACGATCGGGAAGTTATTGGTTCGACCAGTAGAGGGTCATACCCACATCCCATTTATTTAATATTTCATATAACGCATATAAGCATAACTATGTTTCTTATATATAGTCGCGTTTATGTGCCATATATAACACGTGTATATTTTTCGATATACCTGTACTTATATGCAGAATATATTCAGTATGTATCGACTATACATAGTTCAAGTATATCACTTAGGGTATGTCTAATATACGTGATTTTATAAATAATATATAAAGAAAATACATATACGTATATATCTAACATCTATGACCTTCTATCTAGGACTAATATAAACCTCTTAGATCTAACAATACATCTTCACTTATATATTTAATATATTCTCGATATATGAATTATACATAAATCGTATACAATTTCCACGCATATACTTACTATATTATACCATATATCGGAATTTATATGTTATTGATAAATATGCTATTGGCATATATCTATAATAAAATGATATATTTTCACATGTATTATTCATATTTTCATGCATATATTATGGACACAGTAAAGATATAAATGGTGAAAATATATAAAGCTCATATTCTATTTTTATTTTTTTAACGTATGTTTTTTACATTAAATTCATATAAGATATATCTAATATATCATGATATATTTCCTCATACATAGACTAATATATATTTTTCCATGGGGGGTCGGTGCATGTTCTAAGATGCCGCTGGGCAATTCTACACGAGTAAGCCCCCATAACCCTACAAAGGTACCTCATGTAATATTTGTTCGGACAGGTTTTAAGCCAGCTGAACTGATAAAAGAACAGTGGGAGAATCGCCTATTTGAGGTTTGTAAAAAAGTAGTGAAATCTAAAAAAAAAAAACAAAATAAGTTTTGTTTAAAAAACGACAAGTAACCATTTGATTGTGCTGCTGATTATCTTTCTGGTATCTGGGAAAAATAACAAAATGTGACAGAACCGTCAAGTGAAATATACTTATGAGCAAAAAAATTAGTACAGGCAAGCCCAAGATACTTGGCGCGGCCGTTTTTGGTTTATCAATAATCACTGCTGAGTATCACTTAGTAATAGCGAGCAAACAGGGAGTTTAGCTACACAAATTACAATAAGAATGTCACTGAAATTAGTACCTACTCAGCGACTCGTCGTCTTCATGTTGGTCCGTTCTGCCAACCGCGCTAAGTATCTTGGTCTTGCCTGTACTAATTTTTCTGCTCATAAGTATATTTCACTTGGCGGTTCTTTTACATGTCATTATTTTTTCCAGATACCAGAAAAATAATCAGCAGCACAATAAAATGGTTACTTGGGGTTTTTTAAACAAAATTTATTTTGGTTTTAACTTCCCAACAGGGGAAGTTCTTGTTTTACCCCCGAAAATGAAAAATCGATTTTCCATCAGATCTCCACGTTTCATGGTATTTCTGACCATTCTAGACTATTTAAAACAAAAGGTCCGTGTGTGTGTGTATGTGTGGGTGACGATGTATGTATGCGGTCAAAATTTTCGGTCAACGATTTCTTGTGAAGGAATCATTCGATCGAAGTTGTTGATGACTCAAACGGAAGAGTTTTATGTAACTTAGACTGGATTCGATTTTGGATGGAATTGCTCCAGTACATATATTGTTATTAACAATTTCAATTATCTTTTGGCGTGAAAATGCCGGTTTTCTTGATATTACCGCAGAAATGCTAATAATCAGTTCCCATTCCTCGTATTGGCGTAAAAAAATAGTGGTAATATAAAAACAACAGTCAGCGTTACGCAAAAAGTATGTTAACATTTTTTGCGCAGAATTTTCCGTACAACATGTTTGTCCATTATGTTTTTTTTCATAGAATTGATAATATTCGAGTTATGGTCATTTGTTTATACAAATTACTAAAACCTTACTTTTGTTTATTTAATTAACATCTTTCCCGGGGCCATTTATATGAAGATGTAACGTTTTTCTGTTCACATTATTGAAAACCGCCATAATAACTTAAAAAATTATCAGTTGTCAATTGTCACCAATAATACTCTCTGATGGCTTCAACTTCAAAAATTCCCCTGACGAGATCCTATAACGACTTTTTTTTCAAAATGATTGTAAATCAATACAGAATATATGTTTCAAATTTCAAGCAAATCAAAAATGGCGTATTGGAGATATTTCTATTTGTTTATATAATTGTTGTTAAAATTTTTATTAAAAAAAACGAAAAAATACGTGTTTTTTTTGTGCTGAGGAACAGATATGTGCATTTTTAGGCAAATCCGAGACCATCGGGTTCCCAGTCCGACGATTTCACGTCGAATGCCCCATATATATCACATTTACATGTAATAAGCTCGACGCTTACATACTTTGCTTATATTTCACGTATATATGAATATATATTCAACATGAATAATAAATTATATGTTTGAAATACCACAAAGTATATAATTCCTGGATGGAATAAGGAATTGATTTTGTGTATCTGGGCAAATATGTATGTTGATTACATGTTCGGATATATCTTGAATAAACAATGAAAGTAGGTGAAATGTATGTGACATTCGAATGGATAAATTTACTTTACAAGTTCATATATATAACGACATATATCCCACATATAAATCCCGAACATCATTTTTGGCCGACATGTATGTGATATGATCTACATATATGTGTCATATAAGTTCGCATATATTTCTTTTTCCGTGCGGGTACTCAAATATTCATAATTATCTGCTTCATAAATGAGCCAGTTTAGAATTGTCAAATCTGCAACTGTTCATTATGACACTAAGAGGGGCCACACTGATTAACCAGGGTATATCGGAGAAGAATAAATTTAGTACACTGTGCTGAAATACCAAATCGGGAAGTTTTTTTTGTGCCCCGAACGGGGCACACACATGCTCACACCACTAGTTTTTTTTTAGATTCCTCTATACAGATGTCTAAGGTCGAATCCAATGATTCTCTATCAAATTTTTCGATATAGTGCGACAATGGAATTGTGATTCGCATGTTTGGCGGAGATTCCGTGGCTTCTCTAGCCAGGCGGCCCGCTGCCTCACTCCCCTCAATTCCCGAATGGAAAGGAACCCACTTGAATTTAAAAAAATGGCGACCATCGTTGTTCTGGTTAAATCTCTTGAAATTCCGATTGGATTCAAGAATCAAATAATTATCTTTCATATTTAATGTTGGCCGCAATAGGGACGTGAGGGCACTGAGGGAGTCAGAGATTATTGAATAGTCGTTCTCCAGAGAACGCAATGCTATTTTGATCGCTTCATTAATTTCCAGGCATTCAGCAGTGAACACTGAGGCTTGTGGATTGATGGTCAAAGATATGGAGATATTATGCTACTGAGCATAATAGGCCGATCCAACTGATACTCGTTTTTATATCTTGCTCGCCTCCGTGTTAATTTTAATAGATTTTTGAAGCCTCTCTTCTAGAACAGGGCCAGGATCAGTTGTGTTGGCGCGGAAATGATAGTTTCAAGGCCCTGCAAGTACATGTTAAAATGATTGCATTTGTTCATTCCTGAGACTAAAGGAGTGATTTCGCGAATACATTTATTCAATATCCATTCTTTTGGATGGAAAGCAAACGAATTGCTTTCGACCAGGGTGGCCAATGAGGACGACAATTGCGAGCTCTGGTTCGAGATAGCCTTTGTTAAAAAGCTTTTACACAAGAAAGTTGCTCGCTTTTCTAACAGAGATAGTTAGCTCTCCGCTAACAAGAGGATCACACCTCCTTAATTATGCAAATTGTGGAGAAAAGTCATAAAACGAAAAGTCTGTATTTTGGCATGGGGAACCACTTTTCTTTTATAACCTTTTCAGTAGCTCTGATAATTTAAGCGGTAGACTGTTATCCACAAATGAAATTTTTAATCACAGTATATGTACTGGATGAAATTCATCCAAAATCTAATCTTCTCGAAGTTGCATAGAGATTCAATTCTGATCTCAATACTCTTATAAGCGTTTTTTTTTGTTCGTGAGAACTCATTGGCCCAGATTTTGGCTACATACACACATAGATTCGGAAGGTGTTGGGGAGCATTCCTGTATACTTAAAACCCTAGGTACGGGTCGAAACAAAAAACAAGCCGGCGGTCCTCGGGTCCCCCATTCGACTGTCTCAAATATGTCACCGTTTTTGTTTGTTCCCCCCAATTTCATTGGTGGTAAGCTTCTGAATGGTCCGATTGCACACAAAATCAAAATGTTTCAGTACTGAAAGACCTTTTTCCAGACGAGCGGAAACAAAAACAGGAATATCTCATATTATCCAAAGTAATTGACTAAATGTTGTTCAACCAGTTCGTAGATCTCATTAAGGCTCATATTTTGGAAATAAAATGGGATGAATAGTTATCGAGAATGAAGTAATAAAAGAACCGTAAATATGAAAAAATTGAAATCCAGAAAATTAATGATGCGCCATTGAATACGGTTTTTCGCCATAACAAAAGGAACCTCTGTTTCGAATTTCAAGTGTTTCTCTCAATTTTTGCGAACTCTAGAGTGCGAATAAACACAAAAAGTACAACCAAAGTCAAAAATTGAAAAATAGGAATATCTCATATTACCCAAACCAATAGACTCAATGTTTTTCAACTATATCATAGATCTCGTCAAGGCACATATTTTGAAAAAAAAACAACAAAATCCGTTGAATAATTATCGAGAAATAAAATAAAAACTGTGAAAACGAAAAAATTGAAATCTAGAAAATTAATGATACGATCAAATCGACATTCAATAGGGTTCTTCACCACAACAAGAGGAGCCTTTGTTCCAAATTTCAAGTTTTTATCACAATTTTTGCGGACGCTAGAGTGCGAACAAACGCAAAAAGTAAAACCAAAGTGAAAAGTGAAAAAACAGGAATATCTCATATTACTCGAAATAATTGATGCAATGTTTTTCAGGCATATCATAGATCTCGTTGAGGCACACATTTTGAAAAAAAAACAACAAAGTCGGTTCAATAATTATCGAGAAATAAGATAAAAACCGTGAAAATGAACAAATTAAAATCTAGAAAACTAACGACACGATCAAATCGCGATTTGACAGGGTTCTTCACCACAACGAAAGGAACCTCTATTTCGAATTTCAAGTTTTTATCTCAATTTTTGCAAACGCTAGAGTGCAAAAAGCAAAGATAACTGTAAAAAACAGAAAAATTCAAATATGTCCGATTTCTTGTGAGCAACTTACTAGATGTTCTTCGACCGTTCCCTGGATCTCGTTGAGATGCACATTTTGATAAAAAGAAATTAAAAAAGATTCATTAGTTTCAGGGATATGAACAATCGAAGAAAAAAAAATCGATTTCTAAGAAACTTACCGGCAGTTTTCACTGAACTTGCGCCCATAGCTAGACGTACTCAATACCAACAACTGACAATTTTTTCAGATTTTATCCTCAGAATTTAGTCCTTTTTGTGTTCAATTTTGTAAGTGAAGATTTTTGAAAAAAATTGATACATACAGACACTATGCTCAAACTTCGTATTTTTACGTTTCAAACCATTATGTATCGTTTACAAGCATAATCAGCGAAAGTGAAAATTGATCGATTGCAATGCTTCCATTCGGAAGCAAAAAACCAACAAAATCGATTGAATAGATATCGAGAAATAAAATAAAAACCGGGAAAACGAAAAAATCGATATCTAGAAAACTAATGATCCGAATAAATCGCCATTCAATAGGGTTCTTCACCACAACAAAAGGAACCTTCTTTCCAAATTTCAATTTTTTATCTCAATTTTTGCGGCCGCTAGAGTGCGAATAAACACAAAAAGTAAAACCAACATCAAAAGTTAAAAAATAGGAATATGTCATTGTACCCATACTATTTGACTCAATAGTTTGCGCCATATTATAGATCTCATCAAGACACACATTTTGAAAAAAAAAAAGAACAAAATCGGTTGAATAATTATCGAGAAATAAAACAAAAACCGTGGAAGCGAAAAAATTAAAATCTGGAAAACTAATCATACGATCAAATCGCTGTGTAACAGGGTTCTTCACTACAACAAAAGGAATCTTTGTTTCAAATTTAAAGTTTTTATATCAATTTTGAGGGACGCTAGAGTGCGTACCAAGGCAGAACGCAGAAAAAACAGAAAAATTGAAATATCTCCAATTTCTTGTGAGGAACCTACTAGATGGTCTTCCACCATTCCCTACATCTAGTTGAGATGCACATTTTGAAAAAAAAAATTAAAAAATATTCATTATTTTCTGAGATATGAACCATCGGAGGAAAAAACGAAAAAAGCGATTTCTAAGAAACTTACCGGCCGATTTCAATGAACTTGCGCTCACAGGTAGATGCATTCAATACCAATAACTGACATTTTTTTCAGATTTTATTCTCAAAATTTAGTCCTTTTTATGTTAAATTTTGTAAGTGAAGATTTTTGAAAAAAATTGATACATACAGACACTATGCTCAAACTTCGTATTTTTACGTTTCAAACCATTGTATATCGTTGACAAGCATAATTAGCAAATGCTTCCATTCGGAAGCAAAAAAGTTGAAATTGGGGTGATTACTATAATTTCTCGAAACTTGCGAAGTTAAAAATGAACATACATTCGGAACATTCAATGTGATATGCATGGTTAAGGTAAAAATATCATGAAGATTAATAAAGACGAAATTGAAAGGAAAATGCCGAAAATTAATAAGTGATAGCAGCGCGTTCAACTAGTAACAATAACCGGGAAGGACATCCGACGGTTCACGAAGAGTGGTAGGGGACACGCACATATTGCCGTGTGTTGTTTGCTACCTTTATCTGGCCTCTATACTACGATAACACAACCGTAACGTTTCCACAAGGTTCGGTAAAAAGCACTTCAGAATAAGTAAGAAATATTAGAAATACTTAATGTTAAAATATTTAAGTCAAAATAAGAAACAAATGTAGAGTGACCATTTTGAATACGCATCGAAACCGAGTGCATTTGCATATGGCGGCATAAATCTTGTACTTATACTGAAGAGAATGACGTTTAATGGACCTAATTCGGGGACCTAAACAGCTGGTGAAGTTCAACATAATTAAGAAAAATAATAATTGGATCAGCATTTAGATTAAATGTGCTATCTCGGAAACTAGTATCGATCAGAAGGACTAGCGTCATACGATTTGCTACATATGTTGATGAAGCGAATGGTCTTGGTTTATAACTTTGCGCGATGACGAAATAAGCGCAGACTTCGCACCGTTCTTCGAGCATTTCCTCGTGCTGAGATTGATTTTGACTGCAAACCATAGACCGGGACTGAATATATAAGTAGATAAGGGGATTTGATCCCTTTTCAGTTGACATTGTTGTGGAACCCCAACGTTTGTTGAAGTGTTTCATATATAGCGGATATCGTTATCGACAAAACATTTATCAACGCATATGGCGAGGATGATGGATGAGCAAACAAGTGAAAAGGGCTTGTACTTCCATTAAAATGAATGGTAAAGAACGGTAAAGCTTCGTTTTATATGTAGTTGTGAAAGGTCACCGTCAATTTTTCGCGGCAATGCCATAACCTTTGGATAATTTTTTTAATTCCCGATAGATTAAGTCATTGTAATCACCCCGAAAACCAAATGCCTCATAATCATGAAATTTTTACATTTTCCATGCTCCTGATACATTTTCAGCGCATGTTGTGTGTGTGTGTGTGTGTATGTGAGTAAAGTTTTGTCGAACTATTTCTCTTAAACAAACTATAAGCTTGGGTTTTCTTATACTCGTTCGATAGGTTTCCGTCTAACTCAGACCTAATTAGATTTTGAACATAATCAACCCAGCGGGTTTTTAGTTATTAACGAATTGAATTGTTCATATCGCTGCATCGTGAGCACCCCGGGTAAGAATTGCCAGTGCTTATATATTGGCCGACTGTCGCCCAAGGGCTGGCACGCCAAGTGTCTGGTCCCAACGGTTGGCCAAGGGTTGGCCGTTGAGGGGGTCGCCAAACATTATCGGTTTTATGCACTGGCCGTTGGCGTCACATACCCAGGTAGGAAACGCCAGTGCTCAGGAAACGGGCCGGCTCTGACACGGGCTTGGGCTGTCAAGCCTTGGGCCCCAAGCTTGGGCCAAAGAGTGGCCGAAGTTCGTAGCCAGGATTTGGTGGAGGCCCTGGTTGCCGCATCTGGGCCAATGCTGGGCTGAGGATGGGCGGCCAGGGCTTAATTATCTATTCATTATTGTATTGAAAATTTCAATTTAATCACAACAATTTAATAGCAAATCCATTAATGGAACTAATCGATGGATAAAATGAAGAAATTGAAAAATAATGTGGCTAAGGGTTATATAAGGTTTTTTACATACAATTGAAAGGATTATGTGGTGGTTGTCTTATAAGGTTTTTTAGAAGTCATTTTTCCTTATATCGAGTCATCATGTAAATAATCACAAATATCTGTAATAATGAAAAATTAGGTTACACTTCTTTCAAATTAGATATAAAGTCAACGGCTGGTGATCTAGAACGTAGCACTTAAGACATTAATACTGTATATAATATATATATATGACAAATGTTAATAAACAATTTTCAAGTCAAGTCAAGTCAGGTGGTGGTTGAGTCGTAAAGTGTGAGACTGGGATGAAATAGGTCCCGAGTTTGATCCCGGTCTTCAGTTGACTTTTTTTTTGTTTTTTTTTTTTCAAATTTTGTTTTTATTGGGCGAGAAACAGGGAATACTTATGCATTTAATCCAAAAAAAACATGGGTTGATAACTTGGCCATAGTCCAGCAACTATATGCGGCCATTGCTTGGTCGCCGAGTCTTGGCCGCTAGTCGGCAACCAGCAACGGCCCATCGTTATCATTCCAGCACTGAGCCTTATTTCGGCTAGTACTGGTTGATAAACGGCGCGTTACTGGCCCGTTCAACTTTTCTTACCCGGGACGGTTGAAGATACGAAACGAATTATTCAGTAAAAGTTGTTCTACACACAAAAATACATATTCGATGTCATATAACCTTTTTTAGCTAACACCGATAGTTAATTGTTATTAACAAATTAAATGGTTTAGGTCACTCTATAGCAAGGGTGGTTGGAGATACGAAACAAAGTGTCGAATGAAAGTTGTTCTACACGTAAAAATATACATTTGATATTTTTTTCCTTCTCGTATACCCTTCCGGGTCTTTACGATTTGTTCCCATTCCAACCGCTTTTCCGCCTCTAACCCCCCTGTACCGCATTCGTCGAAGGGGCGAGGGAAAACCCTACTCGACCGAAAAAAAACCCCTAGCCAGGTACAGTCGTCTCTTTTACGGGACTACTGCTCGACAGTGAAACTGTGAGATTAGAGCTTTACAAATTTTGACCGCCCATACCCACGATTGACCCCGGGACACTTGGCATGCTAGTCTAGAACTTTAACCGCATGGCCACTCCCATTGGTTACACATTTGATATTTTATGACTTTTTTTCATAACACCCATAGTTAATTGTTACTCACAAAATGGATTGTTTATATCGCAGCATCGTATGAATGGTTAACGATACAGTACAAATTAGTGAATGAAAGTTGTTCCACCCACAAAAATACACTTGATGTTGTATAACTTTTTTTGCCAACACCGATAGTTAATTGTTATTAACAAATTCAATTGTCTACATCGCTCCATCGCAACAACGGTTGGAAATACGGAACAAAGTGTCGAATGACAGTCGTCGCAAACATAAAAATACACATTCCATGTTTTATGACCTTTATTACTGACACCTATATTTAATTGTTATTAACAAATTGCATATTAACTTTATCGCAGGAAAGGTTATACAGGGTGTCCCATTTGAAATAGGATAGATGAATCACTCTCAATGGAAGGATCGGTCAATGGAATGGGTCAAATGAAAGTTGTATGGTTTGCAGGGGGAAACATGATTCTGATGAAATCTATGCTCTCACTTATTATGTTTGTATGCTGCCAGCATGAGTTCAATTTTTTAAAATGATAACGCTACTTTTGACCTTGAGCAAGTTGTACCTCTCTTCAAAACAAATTCAAAGATATGGTATTATATCATAATCTCATCGATTTCGTATGTCCTCCCGCAGGAAAATAAAAAAAAGAGAGTATCTCTATTGAGACTTTCTAGTTCAACGGGGGCTCACGCAGTGTTTGTTTACTCGTCTGTTGAAGGCTTGAAGTAATCAACACTACTAGGATGAGTAACACATTAACACATTCACTAGATGACTACGAGTGGGTAAAGGTAAACCTTTACGGATGACCGCGGATAAACGAGTATTTCATGAGAACCAATTTAAGAAAAATGAGAGTGGGAAAAAAGTAACTAATAAATTTTGTTCCTTTTACATAAAAAAATATGTCTAATGTGATACTTCACGCATACACATACACACGCGCAGACATCGGGAAGTTATAGTAATGACCCCGCAATCGAAGTTTTTTGTTTCGTCCTGTGACTGGTGTTTTAAGGATGCCAAAATGATACCCAAGAAATTTCGAGTCGAAGTATGTGTTTTTTTTGTTTTTTTTTTGTCTCCGTCCCTCTCATTTGTACGCCCCGGGTAGCCGTTTAAGCATTCCTTCAGGGAGCGACCGGACACCCACCCATGCGGCTGGGGCCGACTTTCGCCCTTTTAGGCCATCGTATTTCTAAATACAGGGTAAACCTCCAGAAACCCCTGTGTTACGATGGCCGGCGCCTATGATGGAACCCCCCCCCCCTGAATCGGGTTAGGTTCCCGCTTGCCGGGCGGTTTCATTTTATGGGTACCGCCAATAGCACATACGGAACGTTCCTACGTCGGTCGGAATCCGATGAGAAAATATTTTTGAAAAATATTCTCCGGCGGCCGGCCGCGAACCTAGGACCTTTGGAGTAGTAGGCAGATACTCTACCACTACGCCAAAGCCCCGACTATGTCGAAGTATGTGTGTGTGTGTGTGTGTGTGTGTGTGTGTGTGTATGTATGCATGTGTATCGTCGAATTTTAATCCTAAGTTTGTCACCAACGAATGCTGCCATCGAGGTTATTGAGGTCGGAATCGAAACGTTTCCATGTAACTTAAAGCTGTTAGTTGTTGGATGGAATTGGTACAGTATATATATTGTTATTAACAATTTCAATTGTTTATAATGTTCTGTTGCATAAACTATTAGAGTTGGCATCAAATTTATCTATGAAAAGTGGTCCCCCACATAAAAATACGTGTGTTATGTAGAATGACTCTTTTCGACCATTTGCATAATGAAGGAGGTATGAGCGTCTCCACAATTATGTCTGAAATGAGTGAACGAATGAACACAGCGCTGTCATGACGGTCCCAATCGAAGCGTTTCCATGCAAAATCGAGCGGATTGCACTTTAGATGGGATTGGTGCAGTATATGCAATGTTATCAACAATTGTAATTCTTTATTTGAAAATACACTTTTTATGTGTAATGATTTTTCCCATAATTTGCATAATTAAGGAGGTATGGTTGTCTGAGCAATTTGAAATCCGGGAACAATGCATATCACCAGGGTTGTTCCTTATACAAAAATGCACATTCAATATGATTTTTTTCAATATAAGTTAGAACATATCGCGAGTTAAACTAGAATATATTTGGCGAATGAATATGTAGGCAAGTACGGGAAGGATGTTAAAGATGTCAAAAGTGAAGAAAGTACGGAGGTAGAGAGGGTAACTAGGCGGACGAATTCCCGTTGAATATTTTTATGGGGCTTAAAAATCATACTAAATCGATTGCGTGCAGGAATTATTAGTCGCAAGTTCAATTATTGATAACTGTTGGGTTTGCTCATCACCATGGTTGCGTTCTTAAGCTGTGCTGAAATACCAAATCGGGAAGTCTCGTTTGTGCCCCGTAGAGGGCACACACTTTTGCACACCACTAGTTTTTTTTTATTTTCCCCCGACACACACACAGACGCCAACTCAGAATTTGTAGGGGATCATGTTGATATACTTAAAACTCTAGTCACCTCATGAAACAACCAATTTTGATTTCGCGGTCATTAAAAGAACTTGGGAATTTGGGAATGTAAAGGCACTGTAAAAGTTAGACATAATATCTTATCGAAATAGATTGGGTTCAATTGAAAATGTTTGAGGTACACGCTCTACCGACAGACTGCTGGGGAACTGCTCCCACTGCGAACTCTGATGCATCCGTAAAAATTGCCCACTGTGCGGAAACATCTGGATGAGCTAACAGTGCTGCCTGTGCAATCGACTCTCGACATTCGATGAACGCAGCTTCCAAGTCTGGAGTCCAGTTTACAGGGTGTGTGCCACGAACTTTGGGACCGCTCAAACACTCATTCAACGGTGCCTGGCTTTTAAAAAATCGTAAATCGGCGATGAAAATTGAGAATACCAATGAATCTTTTGAGTTGCCTGACCGTTGAAGGTTTAGGGAACTCACGAATTGCAGCAACTTTTTCTGGCAATGGCGAAGTTCCAGACGACGAAACAAGATAGCCCAGAAATTTGACCTCTGCTTTCCCAAAAGGGGACTTAGCGACGTTAATGACTAACCCGTAATCCGCCAATCTTCCAAACAGCAGCTCAAGATGCCGCCCGTGCTCCTGTTCATCTACGGACGCAACAAGCAGGTCATCAATGTACGGAAACACAAAATCTAGATCACGGGTTAAGTCGTGCATGAACCGTTGGAAAGTCTGAGCAGCATTTCTCAATCCAAACGTCATGAACGGGGACTCAAAAGGCCAAAGGGAGTTACCATCGCTGTCTTGGGAATGTCATCTGGGGCTACCAGGATTTGGTTGAAGGCCCTGACCAGATCTAGGGTGGAAAATATCTGTCTTTCGCACAGATTTGCCCCAAAATCCTCCAGGAGCCGAACAGGGTAGCGATCCGGTACAGTCCTCGCGTTCAGTGCTCTGTAGTCTCCACAGGGTCTCCACTCACCATTCTTCTTGGCCGCTAAATGCAGCGGGGCAGACCACAGACTAGACGAAGGCCGGCACAAACCGAGTTTCACCATGTTTTTGAACTCCGCCTTGGCGATCGCAAGCTTGTCAGGGAGAAGTCGACGAACCTTGGAGGAAACTGGGGGTCCTGGCGTGGTCACGATGTGATGGACCGTGCTGTGTTTCATACGACCAAAAATCCCTTCAGGTTTTGTTATTTGCGGGAATTTCGCCAGCAGTTCATGGTACGGGGTGTCATCGACGATAGCCTTAACAGAAACAGTATCCCTGCCAGTCTGCACACCCGCTATAGCCTGGAGACCAGTTCCGGAATCTAACAACTTCTTTTGCTCCAGTCCGGTAACAACTTATAGTGCGACAGAAAATCTGCTCCAATTATGGGAGACGAAACTTCGGCGACGACTAACTGCCATGTGAATTCTCTGCGTAATCCAAAGTTCAAGGATAGATTAATGCAACCAAAAGTGGGAATTGGGGAACCATTGGCTGCTGACAATACACAATCGCAACTACGGGCTCGTCTGCGCAGCTTACTTCTGGGAAAAACACATAGATCTGGCCCAGTATCGACCAAAAATCGCATATTCGAGGTGAGATCTGTGACAAAGAGACGGCTCGAACTTGAAACAGGGTGATCGACCGCCGCGAACTCCCCTACTGCCCGTTTCCCTGGTTGCTCTGCTTAAAACGATTGTGATACCAGTACAAATTCAAACCTGCTGCTGACCGACTTCGTGAGCGAGAACGCGAACGAGGGAGAGAATCTCGAGAAAAATGTCGACTGAACCGAGAATTCATTGCTGCAATTTGCTTCGTCAGTTCCTCGACTCTCTTCTCTAAAGCGGACGGTTGAGGAGTTGCAGCGTGTCGTTGAACCGCAGCCACCGGAACGAACCCGACAACCTCATATATGGCGTCAGCCATTTGCCCAAGCTGTTCCAAGGGAAGAGCAATCTGGGTTACCAATGCTGACTAGACAACCACCGGTAAATGGTCCAACCAAACGGTTTCAATGATGTCCTCTGAAACGAGCGGATCGAAAGAACGGAGAGGACGCAACACTTACGATGGGCGCCTGTCTCCTAGTTCTTCTCCACCTAGTAACTGGTGTAACCTGGCTTGCCGCGATTGGCCTAAACGTTCAATTACCTGACTCTTAATGAGCGAATATGAGTTATCAGGGCTGTTATGTGATATATCCTCAATAACATCAATTACTTCTGAAGCATACCTCGGTTCCAGATTTCCAACGACCAACCGATATTTGGTAGACTCTGATCTGATGCTACCAAGAGCAAACTGCGCCTCCAATTGGTGGAACCAGAGTTGTGGAGAAACCGGCCAAAACGCTGGGATACGACCCGAAGTTGCATGGAGATCCTGCCCGCCGTTGTCGCTGAACAGGCCCTGCAGTTCGTTTCGTTGTTGCTGTGTTTCTTGCGGCGGCACGCCGCCATCACTCGTACCGTTCGCACTCAATTGAATAATGGGTACTTTCGGGACTGACATCGTAGCTTGTTCTCGTAACAGAAATAATTAATCAGCAAAAACTTTACAGTGGAAAATTGTTATCCGCGTTTAAAATGCTTCGGAGCCTGGTGCGACACAACGTCCATTTATGAGGGGGTGCCCCCCAATGCACCAGGTTTTAGCACCAAAAAAACTTCACCAAAAATATGTGGTTTTTAAATGCAAAAATTATTCCAATTATTCAGGAAATGACGGAAAAACTTCGCTTATATTGTTTAGGAATTTTAAACTTGCTTAGAAAAATGTCGTAGAGTGGAGAAAAAAAATTCAAGCAATCACACCCACACGTACTTGCACCTGCGCAAAACGGCAAATAAAATTAATAAAAATGAGTAAATAAATACGAAATGTTCCATCCGTTGAAATGGTGGAAATCCCAAATGCGGGTTATTACGCTGTGACGAAAAATTTTTGGAGCCAAAAAAAATGACCGTGAGAAACTCCGGCAGCGACAAAAAAAATGGAAGAAAAAAAAATCACGTCGGGGTTACCACTGTGGAGCTTATGTGGTTCGAGGGTGATTTAAATGAACATACATATTCCAACATTAAAATCGCAGGTCGAACTCGTTTCGTTCGGGGAAGTGAGATCCTATTGTGTCGTAAATGGACTAAGAGTGAGAAAGGGAAGTCAATGCCCTTTATAGACACTAAACGGTATTGATATCAATAACCGGGGATATCGATACCGGTAAACTTGAGCCGGTGAAATGTGGGCAATACATGTCGCCACAACATGCATAATTTCGTGAGAATAGTATACTGTACACCTAGGGCCCAAAGTTGAACATTCCCGGCGAGTTTGTCGGGTGTGCCCGCAGTCTTAAAAAGGGTCAAAAGCTTTTTTTCGCTAACGGGCCACCCGACATACTCCCCGGAAATGTTAATTTTCAGGCCCGAGGCGCACATTCTATTTTTCACTCTCCGGCGAGGGGTGGATAAAATATTATATTCTCCGTGATTTAACCTGATGAGAAACAGTTAACGAGCGATTATATTAATGATAATACTCTAAGCCTTAGGAGCAACAACTATCGAATATCAAAGGCACCCAAGGGGGGGGGGGGGAAGCGAAGCTTGAACGATGAGATCGATCTTAGTCCGACCTTCGATTCCCAAGTTTGGACTCGATAGCTTCAACATAGCTTCATCCCATGTATAGGACTAGGTTACACCAAGCTTAGTTATATCAAAGCTATCAAAGTTTTGTTGGCCCAGCTTGTACCAAGCTTGGCTCAATTTTAGCGTCCCTAGCGTAGGTCCACAGGCAAAATCCAATCTACCTCCAATACTGGATACATATATACATCCAAGCTTACTGAAATCATCCAAACCCAAGCTTTAGAAACCATGTTGTGCTAAGCTTGGTCCGAGCTCAGCTTTGTTAGCTTAGAATCTTAGCTTCAACAAGCATGACTCCCGGATTGCTCATACCATCTAAACCGAAGCTCCTGAATTGCGGTTGAACTGAAGCTGGATTGAAGCATATTTTTCCTAGTTTCGTTGCATCGGCCTCAGCGATACTCGGTTTAATATTGGATACATATCGGGCATTCCACCCAAAATCAACAAAGTCGAAAATTTTGGGTTCCGGATCAGCTCCAAAATTTTTCCATGGGATGCTACCATAGATTTTAGAAACCAACTTCAAGGTTTTTGCAATCGGACAAAACCGTGAGCCGCTATGAATCTTTTCATTTTTCGGACTTCAAACACGATTTTTGGCTTCAGTTAACGAGTTACGTCAAAAATGACCGGAACAAAAACCCTGTATTTTTTTGTGTACTTTTCGAAAAAATTGGATTTGTTAATAAAATCCCTTTTCCATACAAAATTACCACAAAACGTTACTTATCTCAAAAACCTCATTTTTAAAGTTCGTGAAATTTTAATAGAACATTCTCACATATTTTTCGGGTAGTGTGGTGGCAATTAAATTATCGGCCGACACAAAGTCATTTATTTTTGTTTTTAAAACAAAATTGTACATCAGTATTATCGTAAATTTCGTTATTTTACATCTTTGGAATTTTTATTTCAGCATAAATGAGCAGAGTTGAGCATGCTTCAATATATTCAAAAGATCTGAACAACGATTTCAGGATTGCTTTATTAGTTTGACTGCCTTATGCACTACATACTCATCGCAGAACCAGTAGCGCTTGGTCAAGAGCGAATCATTACCCACAGGTGATACATGGTGCGTCTGTAAAGTTTGAAGAAGTGGTTTTGCTACCTCAAAACGAGCTTTCAGAGCCTCTCTTCTCTCTACATATATCTCATTGGATACAAATTTAGCATTGATCCCGGGGATATTACTCGTAGTCGAAGCCCACTGGAAAAATTCCATGGAGGTTAGAATGGTTATATCCGGACGTTCCGGGCTGGCTCGCCATGCCGCTCGCTTCAGTGTACCACCAATACCGTCACATGGACCTTTTCCATGAGCAGTCGCGAAGAAATTCCACTCTGCTATAACCCCGAAATCTTTCAAATGACGCAACAGATTTGCAAAGTTCTTATAATTCTGGAACTGCTGTGGGGCCCCATCAGAGAAATAAAAAACTTTTAAAGGATTTGCCATGAATGTCTTAATAAAAGCTTGAACTTCCCTCAAGGACATGTAAACGATTCCCGGTTTAAATATTTTGTCAAAATTGCCCAAAAAAAATATGCAATGCAAAAGCATCCAAAACCAAAATATCCAAAAATAAAATATGCAAATCAAAAATATCCAAACAATAAATTTCCAAATACCAAAAAATAAAAAAAAACACGGAAATGCAAACAGAAACTGGTTCCATGGCGTTTCATCCCTAAGATAATTCATCTCATTTTGATAATTCATCTAATAGACAACTCATCTAAAAGAAACACATACACACACGGTTCCACGTCTAAACAACACAAACAAAAAAAAAACACACAAATAACAAAACCACAAACAAAAAAACCCCCCCCAAAAAAAACACACACAAAATTAATATTCTTAGCAATTCCTCGCAAATGTTCAATGATATCACCGTTAACATTATAACCACGGCTGCGGTAGCACATATTTTAGGGTGGTGACCTCATCGAACCCCCACATTCGGGTGCGGTAGTACACATTTTAGGGTGGTGACCTCCTCGAACTCATTCCTCCTTGGAACCCCCCCATTCGGGTGCGGTAGTATCCATTTTAGGGTGGTGTCCTCCTGGAGCTCATTCCTCGTTGCAACCCCCACAGTCGGGTGCGGTAGTACACATTTTAGGGTGGTGTCCTCCTCGAGCTCATTCCTCCTTGGAACCCCCACATTCGGGTGCGGTAGTACACATTTTAGGGTGGTGACCTCCTCGAACTCATTCGTCCTTGGAACCCCCACATTTGGGTGCGGTAGTACATATTTTAGGGTGGTGTGTGTTGTGTTATTTTTTTCGTGTCTTTTTTAGTGTTTGTTTTGTTCGTGATATCGGTGTTTTTGAGACGTGCCATCACACACACATACACACATACGCATATACACACATACACATATATACATGTAAATACATACACATATACCCACATACACATATACACATATATATATATACATATATACACACATACACCGATTGATTATCACTCAATTGTATAGTATGGAGTAGTTTTTGGAGTTCTTGGATGTTTTGGAGTATGGGATATTTCTGCTTTTGGAAATTTCGGTCATAGGCTATTTTAACTTTTGGATATTCTGAAAGTGGATATTTTTGACCGGGTACGCATGTAGACAGCCACGGCGTCATGGCTCAAGCAGTTAGAAATAATGCAAAGACTTTTATGCTTCAGAATATCATCCTCTCGATAATAAATTACAGCAGTAAAGACCGTCGCTTGATTGTTATTAAAATGGAAGCCGGGTGTCGCGTCTTGCACTACAAATCTCTGCGAAATCGCAAACAATCACGCACTCATTCGAACTCAAATTCTGTTTAATGTTTCTCAAATAACTCGATTGTTGGTTAGCGATATAGGAATGTGGCAATAATGGCACAGCTTGATCACAAAAGTTTTTGACAAATTCTTCCAAACTGCACTCGGTGCTCTCCAAAGTACATTGAGGTTTGGATATCCAACGTTTATACGAAATGGTATCGCGAGAATTTGTCCGCAAGTGGTTCTGCAAACGCTCTTCCAAAACTTCTCTGCCTGGACACTTGGTGCAGCTTCTCATGTAGCACTCAGCTGTCAATTGCTTACACATCAATACCCGTAGCATGTCTTCATAGTTGATGATTACTGCTTCTGACTCGTCAATAATAGAAGGTATGTCGATCTCTATAATTTGAATTTACAATAATATTAATTAGTTTTTTCGGTATTGATTTTATTGAGTGATAGCATAATGAAAATGTAGCATTGTTGTGCTATCGTTTTGAAATAGTAATATGGGTGTTAACAATTTTTCTTTCTTTCATGATGATATAATTTCACTTTTTGTTGATATTTTTTATATCAATTACTGAGTTTGTTCTGCCATCGACCAAGTTTTGATAATGGTTTAGTTAGTGTTGATCATTAATATTTATTTTTCTGATATCAATATGATATTGCTAATTTGCCTATCTCTGGTTTAGTAGTAGTAGTAGAGATGAACACAGGCTCAATGTGCAATGTATTCTCTTGCATAATCTTTTCGTATCTTATGCGAATAAATTTGAGAAAAATATTTGATTCATTTTGAACCGCGAGTGATGTTTAACACATTATTTAATTGTGCAGATTTCAACCAATCAGAGTGCACTGCTGGAACCGAAAGATTTGATACAGAGCCACTGTGCAATATCCAAAAACTACGGGTCAACATCTGAAATAAACCTGTCTGTTAGCTTCACATATTGCGCTGTTATTATCTGAAATTAATAAGAAAAAATGCTACAATCGTTTTTTACCAGATATTTTCATTTACTTATTAGCATCAGCTTGAAATTTTGATGTATCAGGCGCACACACACGTTGTGAGTATCAGTCGATCCTACAAACACACAATGTTCAGGCCGCAACATTGCAAATATCGAAATTCCAATGGCAGCTGTAGAGTGGCGTTCCTTGAATGCTTGATAGAGTTCATTTAAATTCCCTAATAAACGACGTTTCTGTTTATGAACTCTACCCTCTGTTGTCCTCTACCCTCTGATTGACAAGAAGTCTTTCTTTCCTGGGAGAAATGCACTTATGTCATCTACTTCATAGAAACTCTCGACACGAGCAAGTATTTCGGGTGGCGTACTCCTTGCTGAGAAATTGGTAGCTTTAATTACAAAAATATCATATAATTTCCAATACTTCTACACCTTCAAAAATTTCAAAAAATTCCAGCATTTTTCCTAATTTCCAAAACTTCAAAGATTCCAGAAATTTCAAAATCTTCAAAAATTTCAAAAAATTTAGAAATTTCAAAAATTTAAAAGATTTTAAATATTTCAAAAATTTCTAAAATTCTCAAAATTTCACATTTCAAATGTTCGGACAGTTTTTTTACATTTTTTTTCATTTTTGTTGGTGGAATAAACTTGTTAAAAAAACGTTTATTCCAAAAGTCTAAAAATAATTAATACCCGTGTAATGTCCCTTTGACGTTGATATCCCTTCCAATATTTATAAACTCACCACTTTTATCGGAACGAGTGTACACTCCACCGTTCATGGCTAGTTCTTTTGCCACTTTCGCCGTGTGAAACGTAGTATTGAGCGTGTCGACGATCCACGAAACTGTCCAATTTTTGGGTAATAAAGCCAGCAAACGAATTTTAAACTCTCGGCTTGTTAAGGGGTCATAATAGGACTTTCTTATCTCGCTCAAAATATTTTTGAGATCATCACTTTCGTCGTTCACTGTTATACGTTCAACCCCAAATGTTGCTTTGAGGGAATCGGATATTCTCAGGAATTTATTCGATATCCAGTTTCTGTTACTAGTAGCGTCACTTAGACGTTTCCGTGGAATAGGTGAATTACCAATTACTTCATTTACTACAGGTAATGTTACAGATAGACTCAGGCCTGAAGGATTTCTTTCTACAATGCTCCCAGAAACTGAATCTGTCGCAACTAGAGTTTCTATGATGAATTCTCGTTGAATTTGTTCCTGATTATCGTGATTCCTGATCACATTGACCATACATGTCATTTGTCGTCATGAACTGTTATTCAATTCGAAGGAAAGAACAAATACTTGAGTGCAACAAACTAATTCTTCTTGTGAAATCAAGATGAATTATCTGTTATAGACGTATGGCGAAAAAGACTGTTTGTTTTTTAAGCCTATCAAATCAGTATTTATTCTTGAATTAATTGATAATAGTAATTATCCTTAGATTTCACTTACAAACTAATTAAATTAAAATTCACGAAGAATCTTTTAGATAAATAATATCAGCGGCGATGTGGTTAATGGAGTTGAGTCAATTTTTACCTAACGTCAGTATTCAGTAAATATCTTTAAATATACGATAGAAATATCGGGAATAGCGGGAAATGTCAGATGGAGCCCAAGCTGTCGGGGTATTAGAACTGATTATTTCGATATTTAGAAAAGAAAAAAACAGGTTTACGTTGAAGTTTTTACGTAATTTATGAATTATATTCTCAACCTCAGTCGATGTTCAGCATATTTTTGTATTTACGATATATGACTATAATTGAATAATTCGTGGCGATTCGTTTTTTCTGAATAACTAGTTTACTTTGAAGGCAGATTTACCTTGAGATCTGGCCGTTTCTGGCAATTCTCCGTGACAGATTTTTTTCCGGCAGTAATTACAGAGAAAATCATCGAGTGATAGAATTGGACAAATACTCATCATTTTGCGTGAAGGTTTTCTTAATGCATGTTTCTTCAAGTGCGCTGATAATTGCAATGGATTGCAGCACCGATCACGAGGACTATTCCACACCATATTTTCTCCTTTTTTGGCAGTACAAAAGTTTGAAAAACCTCACAAATGATCTTACTATTGAGCAATGAATTGATATGAGGAATCTTAACATATTTCACTATTATGCATGATTAATAATTCATAATAAGAAGTTTGAATGGAATTGAATATTTGATTTGAATAATCAGCAATTTCCCACTCCACATTGCTCAACATAATTCTATTTTATTCCAAAATCTCGTACTCGCCGGAAAATTATTACATCACAAAAGACACTCATATAACACTCTAATAATGTATACTGTCGACAATGAATTGCGGAAAACAGCTTCGATGATGATATGAAACAATTGAACTTTGTGGAATGCACTCGACCAAAACATAAAACGTAGGAGCTGCATTCGCTACGGAGGATCGCCGGGTACTAATCCACTGTTCTTTGTTTACCCTCCAAGACAAAGAAAGGGGCGAAGCCAATCGAATGATCTTATCGTACTGAAATAATTAATTTTCATTTTCATTTTTCACTTTATTAAGGTCCAACAGCAGAAAAGCCAATTACAGAACCAAATTATTACATAATTGTAAACAAATAAACGATAAGTGCTGTAAAAAGGAATAAACATTGAAATAAGTCTTAAAAAAAAGAAAAAAAAGATAGTGGCGCTAGTGATATACTTTTATACATTCAACAATTATCGGACTAGCAGAAAGTTACATAATTACACAGGTGCTCAGTACTTTTATCAAATATCATTAATTGAATCCAATATTCTCCTACTTTGAATCGACTTATGACACACTCGCTATAAAGTTAGTAATGAATTAGTCGTGAATTAGTCGGGTCGGTGCGATTTTACAAATTGAAGAGACAATTTCTTGATCTCACACATAGGAGAAGAAATTATGTCAATGCCTCCACTGGAGTAAGAGACCAGTTGGTTGACAAGACTGCATGCTTTATATAATGCGGAGGTCAGTAAGACTGAAGCATTTGTTAATGGCAGATAGAATGGTACTTGGTTTCGTACACCTCTCAAAGGGAAGTTGAAAGGTAATTGTTCTTTCAAGAAATAATGATTATATGAAAATAATTAATAATATGTTAATATTTGAGCTCCTTACATTGACCGGCTTGGCGTAGTCGGTAGCGCCCTGGCCTACGGAAAAATATCGCTCTCTAACGGCATGGTTCGAGTCTGGCTTCAGGCGAACATTTTTTGTCACGTAGCTTGATGTATGCGGGGATGCATAACCCGGATGGTAATAGAATGTATTAATAGAATATGTTCTGGGTTAATTGAGCCGAAAAACCACCTTTCAACGTTTTTTTCTCAATTACCATTAAAAAAAAAAAAAAACATAAAAGAATGACTTTGTGTCGGCCCCTAATTTACTTACCACCAAACTATTCGAAAAACATGTGAGAATGTTATGTTAAAATTTCACGAACTTTAAAAATGGCGTTTTTGAGATAAGTAGCGTTTTGTGATAATTTTGTACGAAAAATTGATTTTATTAATAAATTCAATTTTTTTTCCAAACGTACACAACAAAATACAGGGTTTTTGTTCTGGTCATTTTTGGCGTAATTCGTTGACTAAAACCAAAAATCGCGTTTGATGTCCGAAAAATAAAAAAATTCAAAAATTCATAGCGGCTCACGGTTTTGTCCGATTGCAAAAACCGTGAAGTCGGTTTCTTCAATCTATGGTAGAACCCCATGGAAAAATTTTGGAGCTGATCCAGAACCCAAAAGTTTCAACTTTGTTGATTTTGGGTGGAATGCTCCATATATAAATGCAGGATTGTTGCACCGCCTAAACCAGAGGTTGGAAACGAATGTGCAACTAAGCTTGGTCCAATCTCAATGTTCCGATCTTCGACAGTTTGAACAAAGATAAATTTTGTAGCGTAGACCAAGATTAATTTCGATGCTTCAACCACGAGAAATCTTGGAACCTGGATAAAGAGGAATTTCGAAGCTTGTACCAAGCTAAACTGCGAAGCTTGTATTAACCTACGTAACCAAGCTAGGATGAAGCTTATTCTCCAAGCTGGCATTAGTGTTACATTCGCATTATTCAAGCCTCGTCCAAGCATTGATCAAGCTTCATCGCATGGTCAATTCAATGAATACTTATCGAGAAATGAAGTAATGAAACAACCGTAAAAATGAAAAAATTGAAATCTATAAAATTAATGATGCGATTGAATCGCTATTCAATAGGGTTCTTCAACATAATAAAAGGAACCTCCGTTCCAAATTTCAAGATTTCATCCCAATTTTTGCGGTCGCTAGAGTGCGAACAAAAACAGAAAGTAAAACCAAAGTCAAAAGTTATGAAACAGGAATATCTTATATTACCTAACTTAATTGACTCAATGCTTTTCAACAATATCATAGATCTCGTTAAGGCACACATTTTGAAAAAAAACAACAAAATCGATTGAATAGATATCGAGAAATAAAATAAAAACAGTGAAAACGAAAGAATCGATATCTAGAAAACTAATGATCCGATCAAATCACCATTCAATAGGGTTCTTCACCACAACAAAAGGAACCTTTATTCCAAATTTCAAGTTCTTAGCTCAATTTTTGCGGACGCTAGCGTGCGTACAAACACAAAAAGTAAAACCAAAATCAAAAGTTAAAAAATAGGAATATCTCATTGTACCCAAACTAATTGACTCAATGTTTTGCAACCGTATTATAGATCTCGTTAAGACACACATTTTGAAAAAAAGAACAAAATCGGTTGAATAATTATCGAGAAACAAAACAAAAACCGAGGAAACGAAAAAATTAAAATCTGGAAAACTAATCATACGATCAAATCGCTGTTTGACAGGGTTCTTCACTATAACAAAAGGAATCTTTGTTTCAAATTTTAAGTTTTTATATCAATTTTTGGGGACGCTAGAGTGCGTACAAAGGCAGAAAGCAGAAAAAACAGAAAAATTGGAATATCTCCAATTTCTTGTGAGGAACGTACTAGATGGTCTTCCACCATTCCCTAGATCTAGTTGAGATGCACATTTTGAAAAAAAAAAATTAAAAAATATTCATTATTTTCTGAGATATGAACCATCGGAGGAAAAAACGAAAAAAGCGATTTCTAAGAAACTTACCGGCCGATTTCAATGAACTTGCGCTCACAGGTAGATGCATTCGATACCAATAACTGTCAATTTTTCAGATTTTATTCTCAAAATTTAGTCCTTTCTATGTTGAATTTTGTAAGTGAAGATTTTTGAAAAAAATTGCTACATACAGACACTATGCTCAAACTTCGTATTTTTACGTTTCAAACCATTAGATATCGTTTACAAGCATAATTAGCAAAAGTCAAAATTGACCGATTGCAATGCTTCCATTCGGAAGCAAAAACTAGCGGGATGAAAGTTCCCCGTTGGGAAGACAAACAAACCTTCCCGATTTGTGATTTTCTGTTTGGCATTTAGGTTTTTCGATACATCAATTAAATGTTTCAGTCCTATTTACCACGCAGATAATTATGAATATTTGACTGGTTGCATAGTCAGCGTGAGGACGAGAATTATGCGCGACACTGAAGTGGGAGCGAGACGTCAATAGGAGTGTTAAACCCGTCATACCTCCTTATTTCTGACAAATATGAAGAAAAGTGAGAAAAAGTTAAATATATATTTCCACTTGCAGAGTACATTCTATTAAATACTTTTTACCGTATCTTTTACCGTTTTTGGAATAGGGTGTTGTAAACAATTCAATTCTTCATAACAAAAAAACTGCTTGATCAATTTAAACCAAAAACTAATCAGATCTAAGTTTCATGAAGACGGTCCGAAGAAGACCTCGATTATCTAGATCGTTCGACCCGTTGGAGAGAGTTCGTTAACGGAAAAATCCGATTCCGCACATACAAACACCCACACACACACACACACACTTGACGGGGCTTTGGTGTAGTGGGTAGAGTGTCTGCCTACTATTCTAAAGGTCCCGTGTTCGATTCCCGCTCACTGCAAATATTTTTTCTGAAAAATGTTTTCTCACAGACTCCGACCGATGGCAGGAATATTCCGTGTGTTCTATCGGCGGTATCCATGAAGTGAGACCGTGAGCCGGGACCGAACGCGACCCGTCGCGCGGGGGGGGGGGGGGGGGGGAGGGAGGGTTCCATCGTAGACGCCCACCATCATATCACAGGGGTTTCTGGAGGTTTACCCTGTGATTAGAAATACGATGAGCTGAAATGGCGAAGTCGGCCCCAGCCGCAATGGGTGGGTACTCTGATCCGTAGTATTGCCCATGAAGTCATGCCTACCAGCGGTTACGTGGGTGAATACGAATAGAGAAAGAGTAGAAAAAAACACACACACACATACACACACACACATACACACACATAGAGACATTTGTTTGAAATTCGACGGGATTTTTTTATGCCCTCAGACGGGGAGGTGGTGGTTACTGATCAAATTTGAGAATGGAAAGTCTCTATATGCCCGGTAGCTTAGTTGGAAAAGTGCCCGGCGCGTAACTGGGAGTCTCGGGTTCGAATCCCGACTGGGACTATCGGGATTTTTTTCTCTTAAATTTTCGATCCATCTTTAATTTAATTTTTTTTTTTTTCGAAATTTTTTGAAAAACATCTGAAAAGATATCCACATCTGAAACATCGAAATAAAAAATAGCCACAACCTAAATCTTCATCAGATTTTCGGGTGGTGGTCCCCCTCGGAAACCTACACTCAGGGGCGGTTAGTATAATTTCTGGGGTGGTGGCCCCCTTGGAACCCCCAGTCGGGTGCGGTTCGTACACATTTTGGGGTGGTGCTCCCCCTCGGAACTCGCCACTTGGGTGTGGTTAGTACACATTTTGGGGTTGTGGTCCCCCTAGGAACCCCTTAGTCGGGTACGATTAATAAATGAACTTCATGCGAGACCAGTGGTTTGTATCTATTACTTTATACAAAATGTAGAATCCATTTTCAATGTAAAAATCGGAATTCCAAGTTATTAGAAATTTACAATCGATAAATATAAATTTTTTTAACTAATATTCTTGGTCAGTCAATAAATTGTACTCAAAACATTTTGAAAATATATATTTAATCTGCGGATATTTATGGATGGATATAGAATGCCATAAAATAACAAAAAAAATCCTTGACATAAACTAATACTCACCAGTTTTTAAGGCTGATGTCGTTCGTGCAAGTGTATTACAGTTGTAAGACAAGTGAAGTCAATGCATCTCCACAAAGTGCCCTCACCGGTTTCACCTATTTCACGTCATATTTCAAATAATTATTGATTGTAATCAGAAAAAACAATAACAAAAAGTCCCTGTAACAAAAGAAACTATGACAAATTGTGCGGGTAATGAAAAATTCCGTGATGAATTGTAAAGTGTAATAATATAAATACGAAATGGAACACTGGTGTCGAATTTCAAGTCTCTATGACAAGGACTGTAGGCGGAGGTGTGCGAACAAAAATTTTGCATGTTAACCAGAAAAATTGAAGTATCTAGAATCTTTTTGGGTACCGGAATATAGTTTCCAATTCCATTCAATAGACACTATTGAACTGAATGTTAAAAAAAAAAAAATCAAAATCTGCTCATTAGTTTTTGAGATATTGAATAAAATGAATTTCTAGTAAAAATTGAATATCTCAGAAACTAATGAAAATTTTCAAAAATCCAAACCATGTCCATATATAGATACCAAATGGAACATCTGTGTAAAATTTCAACTCTCTATGACAACAACTGTAAGAGGAGATGCGCGAACAAAATTTTTTAGTGAAAAACATAAAAGTTGAAATAACTCGAAAACTTTCTACGGACGCCTATGTGTTTTTTGATTCCCTCTTATAGATGGCGTGATGAGGAAAATTAAAAAAAAAAGAAATGAATCGGTTCAATATTGAAGGAGATATGAAGCAAAAAAAAATGAATCAAGTTTTCTCAAAAACTTATGCTTCGATCGCGCTGAAATTTGGTACGGTGTAAGAGGGACTCAATACCAATTATTGGAGAGAATTTGAGATTCTATAAATCAATTTTACTCGTGTAAATGTTCAAATTAGTAAATCGATGTGCCAAACATGACATGTTCACAGACAGACGGCGGCCTCAAATTTTGGATTTTTACGTTTCAGACCATTGTAGATCATTTCCACATGGACTTAGAAAATGTGAAAATCGACCCTTGACAACGCTTCCATTCGGAAGTAATAAACGGGATTCTAGTTTGAGCCTTTACGGGTCGAACCAATAACTTCCCGATCGTTCGCCTGTATATGTTATATACAAAATTTCGGTTTGTGTCTCAATATGTGAATGTTTTAAACTTTTAAAAATTACCACATATGTGAAATTTTATAGTTCTTAAAATATAAAAAGAGATTTTTAAAAAAATATATCCTTTCTTGCCATAGAGTTATATAAACAATTCAATTTGTGAAAAACTATGAGTGTTAGCATAAAAAGTCATAACAAATCAAATGTGTACTTTTACGTGTGCAACAACTCATTTCGTATGTCTAATTGTCGGGATAGAGCAATATAAACCATTCAATTTGTTAATAATAATTAACTATGGGTGTTGGCAAAAATTCGAATAATCCCGCCGCGCGACTGCGCATCTCGCTGATCGGCAGCGCCCCGAAAGTATGGCGGCGTAAGTTAGCGTTAGCGGGATGTTCATTAGTGTTTAACCACGCGCCAACGCAACACATACGACCGGAATAGAAAAGACGCCGCGACCATAAAAAAATTAGAAAAAACCCTTAGGTGGGCTTACGCCTTGTTTTTTTTATTATTCTCTTATTATCACACCAAATTTTGGAAAATTTAGTGGCGAGATTCGAGACGCGTTCAATACACGTCCGGATTATGATTCGGCCAATAGTTGACTCCCTTTTGTTTTTTTTTACTTCAAATCCCGCGGCGCGAATTTCGGAAGGGTACGAGTAGATTTTTTTATCTTTTTTGTGTGAGGAAAATTGGCTTTGAAAACTTGAAGAATATGGGGAGTTATCGGTACGGGACAAAGGAGGGAAAATATTCACTCGTGTAAGAGTGATTACGCCATTCCTTTGGAATGTATTATTCGCCCAAATTCCGGGAAATTTGGGTGCGAAAATAGACGGGTCGATAATCTAGTCGCACGATAGGAAAACAAATGATTGCTCGCGACTTGATAAATTCACCGTAGAAGAGAAAAAAAAAACTATTTCGATTATACTTTTGTAGTGAAATTACATTATTTCGACCGGAAAGTCGAAAAACTAATTAGGTCATTAATCGGCATCTTTTTGTTGGAAAATTACATTCTCGACCGGAACGTCGCAAAACTAATTCGAACCATTGTTCAAGATTTTTCTTTTGGGTTTGTTGTCAACGTATGCAATGTCGACAAAATGTTTCGTGTCTTTGTGTGAGACTTTTGATGTATTCCGAGTCTCTGAGTGAGACTTGTGTTTATTATAAAATAATTTCGAGTCTTTGCGTGAGACTTTTGTTTAATTTCGAGTCTTTGAGTGAGACTTTTGTTTATTATAAAATATTTCGAGTCTTTGAGTGAGACTTTTGTGTTATTATAAAATATTTTGAGTCATTGAATGATATTTTGGTTCTGTTATAAAATTAGGCCTTTTCGACCGCAATGTCGATAAACTATCTCGAGTCATATCGGAAGGATAATTTTGATTATTAGTCGCGATGTTTTTTTTTTGTGTGAAAAATTATGTTTCGACCGGAACGTCGAGAAACTAATTTTGGGCGTTAATGGAAGGTTTTTGTCGTCGTAAAAATTATGTGCTCTCGACCGAAATGTCGATAAACTATCTTCGCTATTGAGTGTTCTTTTTTTGTGGGTTAGATCATTATGTCATTTGGTTCATTATTGGTTTTTTTTTGTTCGTTACAAGGTTATGAAACTTCGACCGGGAGGTCGAAAAATTATTTTAGGGAAAACTAACATCTTTTTTTGTTTATTGCGAAATTATATTATCTGGACCGCGAAGTCGATAAACTATCGGTCCCGGTTGACTGAAAATTACATAGATTAATGAAGTTACAGATTTCGTTGGGATTTAAGACTTTTATGACTCTCTCGACCAAAAGTCGACGAATTATTGGATTAGAGGCAACTGAGTTTTTTTTTTAATTAATTAATTTTGATTGGAATAAATGTCTCGACCGAGAAGTCGATAAACTATCGCTTTATGTGCAGTTCCGAGTTCGTTTTTGTATCTCTTTGGATTATTATGGGATAAATTTTGGGGAAAAATTGAGACCAACCTCGACCGCAAAGTCGATAAACTATCGGTCTCGGTTGACTGAAAATTCAGTGAATTAATAAGATTTACTGATTTTATTGGGATTTAGGATAGTTATAAGGTCTCGACCGCAAAGTCGGTAAACTATCGCCTTATGTGCGGTCCTGATTTCGTTTTCTTTTGCGTCTCCTTTAACTATTATGGAAGGATGAATTTCGACCGCGATGTCGATAAACTAGTAGTTTTAAGTTTGATCGCGATTTTAGATTGAATTAGCTTTTTCGGGTTGGATTCGACCTGGTTTTATGGGATATCATGTGAGCTTCGTGTACTTCAATTAATCGGAATTGAAAAGTTTTAAGTTTGTATATTTTGGCGAGAAGTAAATATAGAATTTTGAGAATTGAGTCTTTCGAGTTTATGCTTTATTTAGGTGTTTTTTTTAGACCAATTATTCCCTAACATCTCGACCCACCCCCATCTACCATAAACCCCTCCTGAACAGCGCGGGACATACCGCTTCCTTTCCCTTAGGTTTAGTTTAGTTAAGTTAGGTTAAGTATTCGAGATAAGTCGAGTATGCGGTTACGGTAAGTAATGTCCGGTACGGTAAGTAACTCCTTTTCCGTTTTAATTTTCGTATTTTGTGAATTTGCGTTTAGAGAAATTTCGCGTTTTGAGGAGTTGCGTTAAGTTAGAAACTCTCGCGTTGTTGGCTCGGCGTACAAACCAACTGGCGCCCAATTTTTAGGTTTAGGTTAAGTAAGTTTTTTTAGTATTTTGTTTGTTACTAAGGGAAAGCGACGCGAAGGTGGATGATGTTTTGTTCAGGCAAAATATCACGTCACAAGCGATACAAACAATCATACAAACAATCAACAACAAAATCATGAAACATCGAATATGTATTTTTACCTGTGGAACGACTTTCATTAGACACTTTATTCCGTATCTCGAATTATTCTCACCTTCGAGCCATATAAACAATCGATTTTGTTCATAACAATTAACTATGGGTGTTAGCCAAAAAAGTCGAAAACATCGAATGTGTTTTTTTTGTAAGTCAGGAACGACTTTCATTTGACACATTGTTGCGTATCTCTAACCGCTCTTGTGATATATCGATCGAAACAATTGAATTTGTTAATAACAATAAACTATCGGTGGCAGTCAAAAAAAAAATATAACATTAAATAAATATTTTTGTGTGTGGAACAAATTTGATTGAATAATTTTTTCGTATCTCCAATTGTTCTCGCGACGCAGCGATATAAACAATTCATTTGTTAAGAACTATAAAACCGCTGGGTCGATTATGTTCAAAATCTAATCAGGGCTAAGTTAGGCGGAAACGTATCCAATGAGTATAAAAAAACCCAAATCGCATAATTTGTCTAGGAAAAATCGTTCGACGAAATTTTGCTCACATACGCACACACGCATACACACACATACAAACGTCTCGCTCAAAATGGTTGGAAACGTTTCTAGGGGTCATGAAACGTAGAGATCAAGTGAAAGCGTCTAGCCGGATAAGCATGGTAAATCTGCCCCCATGGAATTCCGTGGTGCCAATTTTTTACTATGTTTGGCAACTAAAAAAAAAAATTTTGTGCAAAATTTTAAGTCATTATCTCCAAGCTCTGATTTTTAATGGATAAAAACCCGTATTTTTCAACTTTTCCAATTTAATTTAATTCTTTATAATTGAAATAGATTTGAAAATCTGAAAAAAATTCTATAACTACTGTTATACCCACTACTCTGCAAAAATTTTCATAGATTCTATTTCCATCTAGCTTCAAATTGAAAAAAAAAGTTTATTAATTCCGCCTGCAACACATTAAAACAAAAATAAGAACTGAAACGTTGCATTTTCTTGTATTTATGTTTTTGCACATTTTGTTGAAGTCGAGTTCTGGGGAGTAATGCCATATTATATATCTATCTCATATTTATTGACATCCTCTGACGGATTAGATATTATTTTTCAACGTTATTTGGAGTCTCAGTGGCAATCACTTGTGTGTTGTACCACTGTCGTACAGTACACTGTAAAACAGTATCGCTCAAGTGACATTACCTGGTTGTATATGGGCTTACTGGCACAGATGATATTTGACTCTCGTAGACATTCCAAAATTTTATATAGTTCAATCATTCATACGGCTGCCACCGAACTTTTAATTCAAAATTATCAAGTGGATGATAACAAATGGCTATTCCACCTTCAAACTATGTTTTCAAAGAAATTATTTCATATATATTGAGTCTATTTATACTGCACAATTATTCTCAAGCTTCAATTCGGTCAATTGATTCTCACTGGGCGATCATCGAAAGTGTAATTCGAATCGCACAACCTATTCGTGACCCATGAGTATTCCATGTATATACATATAAAACTTTTGGGGACTAATTATCAAAGCTAGGTGAGTAGTCGATTATTGTGATCTCATTTTTGAAAAGGAGTGGGAAAAAGGATCAGCATTGTCGAAGTTTCTAATATAGTAGGATCTCTCTAATTTCTAACGCTCCGGAGAGTTATTTTTTGCGAATTCAAAATTAATAAACAGTACGGTGATATGATGGGAAGATGCAACACGCCGCTCCCTTTGATTGAAAAATATAGCCCCATGTCCCGTGTAATGTTGGGGTATTGACAGCAACTGAAATTTCTGAATTGACCCTTTCTAATTTTGATTTTTCGACCCATAACAACAACTTCTCTAAGATCGGGATGTTAATAACCGTTATGCATTCGAATGTGGGTATTCGAGGACCGTCTGCTTGTTTAATATATTTCCACGTTTCTGCCCATTGTACGGTGCATTATGAAGACAAAAACACGTAAAAATATTACGAATAAATATAGTTGATTAAAAAAAGAGAATGTCGGTATCAATTTAGGATGAGTGAGTAATCGTGTATTATGAGTACATACATATGTAATATAATGATTAATTGCTGAAAAAAGGTCCCACGAATCTTCAACTTTTTCATTCACACCGGTATGCAATTCATATAACTTATACCTCTTTCTTTCTAACTCCATTTTCGACAATTCAATGAGAAGAAAAAATCTCCGACAATTATTCTCCCTGTATTTGCATACAAAGCCAATTGTTACGTCGATAGTAATGAGTGACGAGGATTTGAATGAAGAACTGTAACCATATGTACCCAGACTTTAAATGGAATGGTCAGTCCAGGAATGGAAAACCGAATCGGGAAGTTTTGTTTGTTCTCTCAACGGGGGCAGACACACTTCCATTGCACTATTTAAGATTTCGAAGATTGCTGAAAATGCGTTAAGATTGTCCAAGTTTCTCAAATTCTAAAATTTTGGAAACTATATTTATAACCGTAAATATGTCAAATCTGCGGAACAATGATTCCGATTTTCAATGCAACGATTCAAGTTTATGAAGAAAAAAGGCCGAATAAACCTTTGACATACACATACACATTGTGCCTGTTTTCGCCATAGTTACCATTAAATTATGAAAATCATGTTGCTCCCTGAAATATCGTACACGATAGACCCAGCGGTAATTGCTTAATATGCCATTCGGAAGGACACTATTTTTTTCCTGGAATAGGACCAAGAGAGGTTACAGAAATAATTTTCGTGTCATATCTTGAAAGTCTTGATCAAGTCCCAATCGGGTCGACGAAAATATCTAATCGTTACTATCTTGTACGTGAGTACACGATATTATTCGCTATCATAACAAATTATTTCCTGCTGTTCCTTTTCTCTACTTGTCCACTTGCCGTAACTCCGAATGGGGAGAAATAGGCTAATTGTGTGCTTATCACTATATTTTTTACGTGCGACATATTAGAGAGATAAAGAAATCGATTAGGTGAGGCAACCTAACCCGCAACATTGGGCTTCTTTATACCAGGATGAACTTTGGACGAAGTGCCCACCGATATGAACTTTTAGCAAGTTTAATGGACTACCACTGGATTAGCTATATCGTAGCTAATTCATGCAAGAGTAAATGATTCTAATTTCCCACCATATATGCGGAATGTTTCTTCAATAATCGTGTTGGTAATTTAGATATGGAGTAGGCAAAAACAACGTTTAGGCTGAAATTATGAGCAAATGTTCAGAAAATTCCCCTGAACAACAATATTTAATTGGAACTACATGTCAGTGTTTAATTAATAGAAAACATCGTGACATTTGAGCTTTGGGCCGAGAAATGCGAGACATGTAGCCCAACGCATTAAATTATATAAATAACTAGTGGGATGGAAGTGTGTTTGCCCCCGTTGGGAGCACAAATAACACTTTCCGATTTGCAGTTTCTGTTTGCCATTCCTAGATTCTCCGACATGTCAATTAAATGTTCCAAGAGTGGTTTCAGACTAAAAAAATAGAAATCATGAAATTTTGAATACTGGTTTTACAACAGGTGTCGCTACCTGCGACTATGTCACGTGACGCAATGGCCAATCCCCCTGCGCATCGCGTATTCACACTCTCCCGTGCAAATACGCATGCGCCGGCGGTAGTCGTCCCACTACTTTGGATCGAATATAAAAGTTTCGATAGCCATTAAGATTTCGCGCCACTCAAAAACAATCAATAACTAATAACTTACTATATGGATGTGAGTCAAATTTTGATCGAAGCTAAGGTACGCCAAGAGACTCTAATTCCGAGATTGATTAGCTCGATCACAACTTTCCTTCGTAAATAATGATTGATTAAAACTTTTGGCAATCTTCATGCTTCATGTTTTAAACAAAAAACCCGAAACTTGTGCATGATTTCAAAATCTAATCTCAGCTGCGTGCACTGTATATATAATGGCGGGTTCATGTCACTGAGTTGAAGAGGTCGCCGAATTCGCTGTGGCAAAAGGTCAATCCTCGCCTGAATCAATTATATACCGAAAATGATGGTCAATACAGATTTCAAACTCTTAGGGAGATACTGTTTATACAATGACTCTCATGGTGAGATACCAGAGTCTTGAAATCATTAATATAACACTCACTGTATCATTTCCCAACATACTGCCTAATGTTTTTTTCAACTTCCCGATGTCGGGAAGTTATTGTAATGACCCCGATAATGAAGAGTCTCAGAAATGGACAATTTTCACGTTTCTCGACGTTTTACATCATTTTGATAAATGATTAGATGAGGGCTCTGTATGTGTTTGCCCCTGTGTTTGTATGTGAGTGATTTTGCGGTCAACGGTTCCTCGTAAGCGGCTGTATCAAACTGTTTCTCCGTCGACCAAAAATCACCACTCACTGATGTCCAGGTGGCAAGGGGGTGTCAATCTTGAAACACCATTCCTTCAATTGTTATTAACAAGTGGAATTATTTAAAAGGCTGTATCTCGAGAACGGCTAGAGATAAAAGAAAAAATGGATAATTAACGTAATTCCTTATACAAAAATGCACACATAATATTTTATGGCTTTATTTCATAACTTTCATAGCTCAGGACATATCACTGGTTAACAATTTTAATTGCTTATATCACTCCATTACACGAACCGTAAGATTTAGATGGAAATGTTTTACATACATACACACACACATACGCACACATCGTGACGGGGCTTTGGTGTAGTGGGTAGAGTGTCTGCCTACTATTCTAAAGGTCCCGCGTTCGATGCCCGCTCACTGCAAAATATTTTTTCTGAAAAATATTTTCTCACGGACTCCGACCGATGGCAGGAACATTCCGTGTGTGCTATCGGCGGTATCCATGAAGTGAGACCGTGAGCCGGAACCGAACGCGACCCGTCGCGCGGGGGGGGGGGGGGGGGGGGAGGGAGGGTTCCATCGTAGACGCCCGCCATCGTATCACAGGGGTTTCTGGAGGTTTACCCTGTGATTAGAAATACGATGAGCTGAAATGGCGAAGTCGGCCCCAGCCGCAATGGGTGGGTACTCTGATCCGTAGTATTGCCCATGAAGTAATGCCTACCAGCGGTTACGTGGGTGAATACGAATAGAGAAAGAGTGAAAAAAAAAACATACACACACATCGGGAAGCGCACAATGCGACCTGTCGAGGGTCACACGTACATCCCCTTTATCTTACTTCAAAATTGTCTCGAAAATTGTTTGATTTCATCAATAACAGGACTCTATAAAAATTTTTTTATTCTTCATCCTATTAAGTATATTTTAGGATTCTCTGGTTATTTATAAACAAAACGAAAAGAAAATACTTTTTATCGATATAAAGTTAGTAATTGTTATCGTACTAATACTATTTCTTAGACCGTTAGAGTGCTACACTCGTAGGGGAGGCGGGCATTGTACCGATAGGCTTGTTGGACCGATAACCACCGTTTACAATTACTAGCAGGCAAAAACAAATTTTTTTTGCGCAACTGGAAGCATGGCACACCGTTACCTAGTATCCATGATAATTTCAAAATTATATTCGTTCAAAGCCGATAAAATATTGGCCAGCATATTTGACGTGATTTCGCTGCAAGAATTTGCGTCTAGAATTTAAGCTTTTTAACATTTTTAGTCACTACCAATTAGCAAAAAATTATAAAATCTCAACGCGCAATTCATTAATCTATCGTTGGGCTTCCACTTTTTTGTGAAATCTCTGCCGGTCAATTAATTATTCATTATTTATCAACAGTCCGCGTGTGTGTGTAGATCCGATATGTCAGTGGGTGATGTACCGATAGTTCGGTGTGTAGTACTGCCGGTCGAGTGATAGCTGAGACCGGTGAATGAGTGAGCGGCCGGGCAAACTAAAGTAAGGTTACCAACGATTCTAATGATTATTTTAAAAATAAATGCGTTGGGCTTTTTGTATTTAATATCATTAAGTGATAAACACAATTGACAAAACATTATTTATTAAACACCTCGCGGGAGAAGCAGGTAACCAGAGAAATTACCAACTTATCGGTACTAAAAACGGCATTATCGGTACACCACACCACTGCGAGCAGTGCCGATAAATCGTAAATTTTTAATACATTGCATATATAAATATTTTGAGTGTTAAACCATTCTTGGTTTTGCAATATATTGTAGAAAAGGGTTCAATGAAACTAATTCAATAGTTCATTGGCGCTTATTTGAGTTAGAAGTTGGAAATATCTATGGTTTCCCTTAGCCTATCGGTACAATGCCCGCCTCCCCTATGCCAGCAATCCCGGTTCGATCCCGAGCAGTGTCGGTCAAAATTTGTAGTTTACTGTCGACTGGTAGTATCGTAAAGAGGTTTCTCGACTGGCCTTCTCCATTCCAAATGACAAAACTGAAAACTACAAAGCTAGTTGAAAATATGCTAATAAATTTTGAGGCCATGGCCTCCCAGGATGTCATGAGAAGTACACATGCTTCATGCTCACATCGATGCTTTACATCGTTATATGAGAAGAAAATGGACAAACGACATCAGAAAGTGGTTTACATTCGAGGTCTCGATTTTTAGTGGATGGAATCGATAGAAAATTTTATACATAACAATTTCTTCGAACGCCAAGGGTAACGGATTGTAACTTTGCTGGAATATTTTCTCCACGAGTACGAGTGAGAAAATTAACGGGTAATGCTGTCTTTCTATCGTGCCACTAAATTGTTAGGCTCACGTTAATACTAATTAAATAAATTGGCCCGATTTCGATCCTTTTGGCGCCGGAGTTTCATGATGGTTTTCTGTACTGTTTCACCTCAGGAGTTAGGAATAAGTGATTAAAAAATCTTAATAATATGAGCATTGACATTTTCAAATATTCGTGATTTTTTTACTTCCGAATGGAAGCATTATCGATGGTCCATTTTTACATTTTCTAATTCCATGTGGACATGATCTAGAATGGTCTGAAACGTAAAAATACAAAATTTGAGGCCGCCGTCTGTCTGTGAACATCTCATTTTTGGCGCCTCGATTTATTAATTTGAACATTTACACGGGTAAAATTGATTTTAAAAATCTCAAATTTGCTTCAATAATTAGTATTGAGTCCCTCTTACACCATACCAAATTTCAGCTCGATCGAAGCATAAGTTTTTGAGAAAACTTGATACATTTTTTTTGGTTTTGCTCCATATCTCCTTCAATATTGAGTCCATTCATTTTTTAACTTCCCGATCTAGGGAAGTTATTGTAATCACCCCGAAAATGAAAAGTGCCAGATCGATGAAATTTTCACGTTTCTCGACGTTTTGCATCATCCTGAAGTGATTTCCGAAGGGGTTCTGTATGTGTGTGTGTTTTTATTTTTTTATTTTTTTTTCCTCCGTCCCTCTCATTTGTACGCCCCCGGTAGCGGCCGTGTAAGCATTCCTTCAGGAGGCGTACCGGACACCCACCCATGCGGCTGGGGCCGACTTTCGCCATTTTTAGGCCATCGTATTTCTAAACACAGGGTAAACCTCCAGAAAACCCTGTGCTACGATGGCCGGCACCTATGATGGAAACCACCCCCCCCTGCGGTTAGGTTCCCGCTCGGCCGGGCGGTCTCATTTTATGGGTACCGCCGAAAGCACACACGGAAGTTCCTGCATCAGTCGGAATCCATGAGAAAATATTTTTGAAAAAATATTCCACGGCGGCCGGGCGCGAACCTAGGTCCTTCGGAGTAGTAGGCAGATACTCTACCACTACGCCAAAGCCCCGACTTGTATGTGTGCTTGTGTGTATGTGTGTACGCCGAAGCTTTGTTTAACGTTTCCGGCGGAACCACCGGAGGGATTTTCTTTTTTTTTTAATTGACGTGTTTCAGTGGTCTCCAGGTCTGAAAGGAGCGATTTTTCCAAAAAACGATTCGTTCAATTGTTTATATCGCTCTATCGCAAGAACGGTTGGAGATACGAAAAAAAGTGTTTAATGAAAGTTGTTTCCCGCCACGAAATACATATTTGACCTTTTATGAATTTCTTTTATAACAGCCGTAGTTAATTGTTAGTAACAAAAAGATTGTTTATATCGCAGCGGCGTGAGAACGGTTGAAGATATGCAACAAATTAGTTAATGAAAATTATTCCACACACAAAAATACGTATTTTATGTTGTATAACTTTTTTTGCTAACACCGATAGTTAATTGTTATTAACGAATTCAATTGTTTAGATCGCTCTATCGCAAGTACTTTTGGAGATAAAAATCGAAGTGTCTAATGAAAGTCGTTCCACACATAAAAACACATATTTGATGTTTGTTGAATTTTTTTTCTAACAGTTATACGTAATTGTTATTAACAAAAAGGATTGTTTATCTCGCTGCATCATGAGAACGGTTGAAGATACGAAACAAATTAGTCAATGAAAGTTGTTCCACACACAAAAATACATATTTCATTATGTATAACTTTTTTTGCTAACACCGATAGTTAATAGTTAATAACAAATTCAAGTGTTTAGATCGCGTCATACCCACATCGAGTTTATTTTTTTTTAATTTTCCTCATCACGCCATCTATAAGAGGAAACCAAAGAACACATATGCGTCCGTAGAAAGTTTTCGAGTTATTTCAACTCTTATGTTTTTCACTTAAAATTTTTGTTCGCGCATCTTCTCCTACAGTTGTTGTCATAGAGACTTGAAATTTTACATAAATGTTCCATTTGGTATCTATATGTGCAAGTGGTTTGGATTTTTGAAAATTTTCATTCTTTTCTAAGATATTCAACTTTTACTAGAAATTCATTTCATTCAATATTGCAAAAACGGATTTTGATTGTTTTGTTTTCAAAAGATTTGCCTCAATGGTACCTGGGGACTGCAATTGAGAAATATAAGGCTGGACTCATAAAGATTCGAGTTATTCCAATTTTTCTGGTTAATATGCAAAAATTTTTGTTCGCGCATCTCTTCCTACAGTTGTTGTCATAGAGACGTGAAATTTTACACAAATGTTCCATATGGTACCATTCCAAAGCCGGTACCATTCGGAAGCATACCACCAATGAAATTGGTGGAAATAAAAAGGTAAAGTCAAACAAAATAAAAATAACCGTTATGCATTCGAATGATATGGTCTAATCATCTGGTCGTATGGTGAAGTAGATAAGGTGCCCGCCTATGGATTTAGACCATATCCAATAACCAGTACGAAAGGTCGTCCACCTACGAACGACCAGGGATTACACCAAAAAGTATCCTGAAATGGCAAAATTGCAATCTTTTTACCTTCGGTCGTAAAAGTGAGCGACGGAAGAAATTTATTTTAAAACGGTTTTCAGTTTCTCAGAAGCCGAAATTCAAGCTGAGTTTTCAAAACAAGGCATTACCATACTTTCCGTTCGCCGATTTGTGAAAATAAACAAAGACGGAGATACAAGAGTGAACACTCCACTACTGATCTGTGAAATCATTGGTAGCCCAGACATAATCTTGAGCAGCTTCGCTGCTATTGGAATCATTTTCTATTACACGTACAAGACAGAAAAGTACGTGAAATCCGAGCAACCGACCTAGTGTTTCAGGTGCCCAAGGTTTGGTCATGCAAGCCAGCACTGCAACCTGAACCTGAGGTGCCTCAAATGTGCGTAAAGTCACGACGTTAAAACCTGTACCTCCAAAACACTCAAGTGCGCGAACTGCCAGCTATAGAGAGTGTTCCATGCGTCAGAAGTTCATGATAACTAGAAGAAAACGAGCACAACCACCTAGACCCAGCAGAGCAGAGACGGAATCGCCCGTTACACCTTACTCGGCTGACATCCAAAATTTGGAAAGGCACATCCATGCCCTCCAGTCTCCTGCAGTTCCTTAGCAAACTCCAATCCCTACCGCCTCGATGATAATTCGAACTAAATCAGTTGATCAAGGACATCAGACTCAAAATAACCGAATGGAAACAAACAACTTGGGATAACAAACTGCGAAATATTAACCTTAAAGATCACTCTATATGGCGCAGTGCGAAGTATTTCAATAACACCGCTGAACGCTACACTTCCAACTTAAAGGTAAACAACCAAATATACACAGGAGCCTATGACAAGGCAAATACATGTTGCTCATGTTACGCGAACATCCATGAACTATCTGCATCTCGAGGAAATAAATCCTTTGAGCAAGTCACAGTCAATGTACAAAATTATTCTCAATGTGCCAATTGAAACCCCCATCAAAGCCTCTACCAATCCTCGGGAAATCGTTCCTACCATCAAAGTACTAAAAAATAAATCAGCCCCTGGTGTGGATCACATTCGCAACAATTATTCTAGTAAGATTGTATAATTTACTAAAATCACAGGCACTTAGTCAGGCTTTGAAACTGACGTTATACAAAGAATTAATTCGGCAAATTATCACATATGGTTGTCCTGCCTGGCACAATGCAGCAAAGATACACTTGAATCATCTTCAAGTTATTCAAAATAAATTTTTGCGAATAATAGACAACTTTAGAAGAAAAACCTCGATTTTGGAAATGCACAACACGTTGGGCATGGCAACCATAGGTGAATTTATCGATAAAATCAATGAGACATTCAAATTTAAGCTTCAAGTGCATCCTAAGCCTCACCTCCAAAACATCAATATTGACAAAAAATCAGACTGGCCTCGCTAACCAACCGCTATTCCCCACCTGTCCATATATTCTCTCCCCCTGCTCACTGGCACCCATTAATTATAAGGTTTTTTAGAAGTCTTTTTTCCTTATATGGAGTGATACTGCAAATAATCACAAATGTCTGTACTAATGAAAAATTAATTAACCTTTGATTCAAATTAAATATAAAGCCAACGGCTGGTGATCTAGTACTAAGGATTTTAAGATATCATTACTGTATATAGCATGTATATACGACAAATGTTAATAAACAATTGTCAAGTCAATTCTTTCGCCTAGTGGCTAGAGTATCTGCCTACTACTTTCAAGGTCCTAAGTTCGCACCCGGCCGAGGGAGAATATTCTTCAAAAATGTTTCCACATGCATTCTGAACGAAGCAGGAACGCTCCGTGTGTGCTATCGGTGGTGTCTATAAAATGAGACCGCACGAGCGTGAACCTAACGTTCGTAAAGTAGTATTGAAGTGCGTAAGTGACCACTTAACGTTTTTGATTCCGTAATTTACTTATATGTTTTTTGTTATTGATTGATTGATATTGATAGTTTAAGAGAATTTTCATTTGTTACTTTTTTAATCATTTTATGATTTAGATTGTGATTTGATCTATTTCCACTTGAGTATTTTTAATAATTAATAATATTTCTTTGTTTCATATACAAAGATGCCGATTGTTGGTATTGTTGCTTAGACTTAAATTCGGTAAATTAATAAATTGTTTTTGGATATAGTAGTTTTCATTACCACTAAAACTATTGTATTTTCCCTGAACTATATGCCAGGTTAACAATATTTCGCTTTCCTATTCCAATTCACTGGAACTGTGCATCTCTGTCCATTGCTCGTAACGCAGCGAAAATGATCATTCGATTTTTTATTGTTGGAGCCTTATACCAAATTGTTTATAATTTCTGATCAACAATCTCATGCTCAATTGTTGGTGTTTTTAGTCAGATGAAAATTCAGTAAATGAATAAAATGTGCTTGTATGATGGTCATTTTTACCATCCGGGAAGGATCGAACAAACTTTGAAACTATGTGCAAAGTAAAAATATTTTCCGGGATCATTTGAATTCATTGAAATTCTTTATTTTCAGTGTTCATCACGCAACGAAGCTGATTAGTTAATTTCTCATTCGCGGAGAGTTAACCTTCAATGTGCATCATTGAAAGACCGATTAGTCTGCTTCGCATCGCGCGCTAAAAAACAAAAACAAAAAAGAAATAGCCCGAACATGTATACAATTCCACGTCGGTTAGGGTAAGTGAGGGAGTTTCGGACCATGCGGTAGTTTCGGATCACTGAGCCGTATATTGGTAGAATGTGAATTCTGTGATGAATTTACCAAAAAACTAATATTAACAATAGCAAGAATGGAATCTGTTCTTCCGTTGGTTAACCTCAATATTAGGATTCGTGTCCTTTTAACGTATTTAAAAAATTCGTGAACCTGTGCAGACGCAGGGAACGGCCATTTTTGTCGTTTGCTTAGGCTATGAAGTAAAAGTGCACCCGAACTTTCAAAACATATTGGAAATCATGTAAGTACTGAATAATTACGCCAAATTTAGATATATATAGTTAAATAATCAAAGAATATCTGCGATCTGTGGAAAATTACCAAAAATTACTTGGTTGGCGATAAATATGGTGATCCGAAAGTACCACCCCGGAATACCTGGTTATTGAGATTAGCGCTGCTGGTATGGCTATGCTTGGTGTGGTTTATCGTCCACCTAAACTGAGGCTCCCAGTAGACTTATGGAAGGCTCTCTCTCGTCTTGCTCCGTGTTATAAGGATGCAGTTGTTATGGGGGATTTCAACATTAACCTGGTTAATCCATGTACAGTTGAGAGTAGGCATCTGATTGAGCAGTCTGAACTTTTAGATCTCAGAATCCTCCCGTTTAATATAACGCATCATACTAGCTTCTCTCATACATGGATTGATCATGTTTTGGTTGGTAACACAAGTAGGATCATTTCCTTTTCCCAATGCTCCACTGTACTTTCTGGCCATGATCTTGTTGAGGTTGCTTTGAACATCTCTTCTCCGAAACATGAGCCCAGAACATTGATTATCGAGACCTATCTCGCCTTGACAGGTTAAAGTATATTTGTGATCTGGCTAAATGTGACTGGGCCAAGTTTTATCAGTTTAAGTCAGTTGATGATAAGGTCAATTTTTTAAATGAATCTCTGCTTGGCACACTAAACAACCATGCCCCTCTGACTCGTGTAACTGTTAAAAGGCAACCGGCTCCGTGGCTCTCTTCGGAAATTAAGGAGCTTATGAGTGAGCGAGATAAAATCAGGTCAAGGTACAGGAGGAATGGGGAAGTAGGTGACCGTTCTATGTTTATCAAGCTACGCAGAGAGGTCAAGAGTCTCATCAGCGGTGCAAAGGCGAGGTATTGCTTGGGCCGCTTCAGGGAGACTAAAGATGCAAGAAAGACTTGGAAGACCATTAAGTCATTAGGGGTGGGGAATCTGAAATAAGCCAGCGAAGAGCTTGCAGTTGATATAGAAGATCTGAGTAATTTCTTTGGATCATGGGGTAAATCAACCCTTGATGAAGCACATCATGATGGTGTTGTTGGTCTCCCCGATATGGCCTCCTGTATTATGTCGCCTGACTTACGTGAGCTCAGTCGCACTAAGGGCTTTGCGATCTCTAAAATTAAACCTAAAGACCTTTACGATAATGTCCGCTACTTGAGATCGCGCTCTGAAGGGCCTGATAACCTCTCGAGGGATATTATTGAACTGTCATTGCCTTATTGCGCTGAGCTCATTTTGCACATTTTCAATTTCTCTATTGAGAAGTGTGTGTTTCCCAGCTGTTGGAAGGAACCTCTGATTCGTCCCATACCGAAGGTCAGGAACCCAGGTGAGTGCTCGGACTACCGTCCAATAGCTCTTACCTGTTTCCTGGCTAAAGTTTTCGAAAAAATTGTATCTATTCAGCTTGTTGCATTTCGTGAGGAGTCCAACATGCTGAATGATTTCCAGTCGGGTTTTAGGGGTGGAAGAAGCACACGAACAGGTTTGGTAGGTATGCTTGATGATGTGAGACTCGCAGTGGATGAGAGAATGGTGACACTTCTGGTTCTCTTTGACTACTCCAAGACTTTTGATACTGTGGAGCACATACTGTTGTTGGACAAGCTCAGACTAATGGGGTTTTCCAATGCCACTTGTGATTGGATTAAGTTCTACCTCAGTGGTCGAACACAACGTATTCTGGGTGAGAACGGAACGTGCTCTTAATGGGTTAATATGTCTCGGGGGGTATCCCAGGGGACTATCTTCGGTCCTCTGTTCTTCATTTGTTTCACTAATGATATTGCCCTCTCTCTTCTCCACTCGAAGCACATTCTATATGCTGACGATCTTCAAATTTACGTCCATTGTCTGCCTCAGGAGCTTGATTGAGCCATTGAAGACATTAATTCTGACGTTGATGCTATCTGTAAATGGTCTGATGACAATGCTCTGTCTTTGAGCGCACGTAAGACTCAGTTTATTATACTGGGTTCGTCTAAGCACATTAATATGCTTTCCCGGATGTGCTTACCTAAGGTGCAAGTCCGGGGGGTTGAATTTAAGTTTTCTACCTCTGTTAAAAGTTTGGGAGTGTTATTAGACCAAAAACTCTCGTGGCTCGATCATGCTAATTTAGTCAAAACGAGGACTCTATCCTCTCTCCGTCAGCCGAGGGCGGTGAGAGAGTGTATTCCATTCAAGCTACTTAAGAGCTTGATTAGGTCTTTGATATGTCCCCTCGATGACTATTGCTGTATTCTCATGACGGGTTCTTCGGATAAAATCAATTATAACCTGAAAAAACTAATCAATAATGGGATAAGATTCGTTTACAACCTAAGGCGGGATGAGTCTATCAGTCCTCGTTTTATCGAGTTAAACTGGCTTATGCCTACGTTCCAAAGGATCTATTTCTTGGGGAGGATGACATTTCTTATTCTAAAAACTAGAACTCCGCAATATCTAGCTGATAAGATAATTTATAAGACTAATGTCAGGAATAAAACTACGAGAAGCTCGAAGTGCGATTTACTTATCAGATATGCTAAAACTAACATTGGAACTAGCTCTTTTACAGTAGCATCTGCCTCTCTTTGGAACTCTATCCCTGAAGAGATTAGAAATACTAACTCCACCCACAACTTCTGCGCTAATTTTTATCAATACCTCCTTGACAAACAGAAAAATGAGATTCTTGTAAGCTATATTTTAAAATCTTGAGATCATCTTTATCGATATGATCTATAGCCTCTTCAGTTAGTCAGTTATTTTGGTTTATGTAACTCGTCGCCTAACTCCCCTGACTGAGTTGGTTAATAAACAATATGTTGATGTATTGCTTGTATTTGTTAGTGTTAGGTATCTTAATTATGTATATTACTTCACCACCATGGCCTTGACCTGGTTATTCTGAGCTAATCATAATGGTTTGTAGACCATCTTTTTTTGTTTCACTGACTCACTGTCTGCTTAATCTGTGGAAATATAATGTTGTGACTAATTAGTGATTTTTCTGAACTTGAACTGTATACTTTGTAAATATTCTTGGTTAGTCCTTAGGGGGCTTTTTGCCCTAGGACTTAATAAAGACGCAATACATGCATACATACATACCCCAACACGCAGCCGCAGTTGTGGATCACCATTTAAATCTTATCGAGTAGCACGGAATGACAGTTTTTTTAAAACAAATGTCATGCCGAAAAATTAACCATTAACGTATTCAATGTTTTCAGTAGCTTTGTTGGTCAGTACAGTGATTGCCGTATCGAAACAAACTAAAAGAAATACGTAGAAAACATTTTATGAGACATTTTGCTGGTTTCACATTACATCGTCTCACTAATTACCTTTCGTTTATCATTTCATGCGAAAATGTTTCCTTAAATATTTATTCTTTTTGATAGAGAGTATTCATACTTCATTTCATTTCGATTAACATTGCTCATGTTATCAACCTACGACCGAGCCAGATATTTAATATTCCCGCCGTTAACTTGCAGGCACAACTCCATTCTCAGGCGAAAATTTTCGATAACCCTTCGAATAGCTTGTGCAGCAATGCCTGCAATAGCCCTGTATTGCAATACGTTCCTGTAAATCCGTTGGAGTGGTCGGCTGATTTGTGTAAATAACATCTTTGATGAAGCCCCAGAGGTAGAAGTCGAGAGGTGTGAGATCTGGTGATCGTACAGGTCACAACATGTAACCACCCCGACTCGAGCGAAATGTGGTGAAGCACCATCTTGCTGCAACCACATTCTTGTCTTGTTCGCAAATTTATGAGGTTCATCAGAAATGGTAGTGAATGACGTAAAAATTGCAGATAATTTGATCCGTTCAGAGTATCATTGAAGAAATATGGGAGTATCACTAGCCCATCAATCCTACGACACGGTCACTTCCCAACTATGTGGATGATCAATGGGTTACGTCCCGGGTTTGGGTTTTCTTTTGACTAATAATGGCAATGGTGTCGATTTAGTGATCCAGTACAGAAAGGTTGCATCATCACTGAAGGGAACATATTGGAAAGATTGTGGATCGCCATTGAGTCGTTGTAAGGTCCAGTTACAAAATTCGAAACGATTTGGCCTCTCTTGCGCTGATAATGCTTGAGTTAAAGTGATGTGATATGAGTGACAGCGGCCAGATTCTTCGTGCTGTGCTCCATGGTATTCCTAAATCTCGCTCAATTTCGCTCAGAGTAACGTGAAGATTCATGTGAATCATAGCTAATATGGGGATGAAGAACTTCGAGTCTCTGATGGGTCGAAAGACCGCGGGCTTCGTTTCTAAAATAGGCTCTTTTAACAAAACCTAATACACAACCAAGTGATTCATTTATCATTAATACAATAGAAAATCACATGCTTCACTTGCGCCTGGATTCAACATCATATTTTGCTGATACAAAATGATGAAATTCTATTATAATCAATAGATACCAACATCGTAAATCGAGTTGCAACTCATCAATCTCTTGGAATAAATAAATGTTGAGGATCATCTTAAATAGAAGCAAAAAAATTAATTATCAGAGCAAAATAAAGAAACAGATCAGGAATGATGTTGAGTTTTTTATCAACTCAAATTAACAGTTCAAACATTGTCTTATCATCGTTTGCATATGAAAATCTTGAGTCAATTTTCATCATTTTAAACTTTCAATACCTCATCAACACTTGTTAAAATGTGGAAAAAAAGAAGCATTATTGGAAAACATGTTTTACTTGGTAGGTATCGATGTAAAACAGTGTGGTTACATCTATCAGATCCAAATTAAGATAACAGGTAAGAGAACATATCAAATTTCTTCTCAACTCGTAATAACAATTCAATCATGGTCTTATCATTGTTGACTTATAATAATTTTTGATAATTCTAAACAACTAATCAATACTAGTTAGAATATAAATAACAAAGTAAATACTAGCAGGAAATTTTTTTCACTCTTCAGTTATCACTATAGAAAAGTATGAAGTTTTCTCTCTAATAAGAAATAAAATAAATAAAATATCAGTTCAAAATTTAAAAGAAAGGCGAGAAAACAGATTGACTTCTTTCTGAAATTAACTATTTAACCATTATGTTATCACTGTCGACTTGTGAACATCTTGAGTCAATTTCTGCTCAGTTTGAACCTTGAATAACACTAGTTAGAATATGAAAGAAGTATAATTACACTCATACTCTGCCGTTATTAATACATAGAAGAATATGAATTTTTCGTTTGCACTTATTCATATGGGAAACATGAGTCCAAAGCTGACTATTTTTTATCAAAACAGTAAAATACGGTATATTCAACGTTTATCTGTTCCATTTTGCGAACAGCACATTTTGTTGATGACGCATAATGTATTCCAAGATTCCTTGGTACAAAAAAAAACTTGTCTTGATGGAAAAAAATTTCTCGAATTTATAAACAATATCTTGATTATTGACAAACTTTTTTGTTATTTAAGATAAGTTTTCTTACGGAAAAAATCATTTTGTCGAAGCAGACAATATTTTTTTCGATTCAAGCCCATTTTTTTTCTTTAATCACGTGAAGAAACTTCTAAAGCAATGATTTTTTTTCTCAGTGTATCTTATCTATCGAGCCTCTGAATAATAAAACAGTGAAAATTTCAAAATAGTTTATGATTGAACAAGAAAAACCAATTCGTCGGCATCATAGGTGTTGAGATTTTTTAAAAATGTTCTTTGTTTTTATGTTTTCATGTTATGAAATAACGTAACCACGTTCATAGAGAAAAGAAATCGTAGCCCTGATTGTATGAACCAGGATTTATTCCATCATTATTGGGTCGCTGACTCAACGAGTCATAATCTTGATGAGGATAATGATGATGATAGTAAGAACCATTTTCGTAGACAGGCTGGTTGTGAGAAAAAAGTATCGTAGGAGGAACCGTCATCGTAATTTTTGGTGTCTCCGGATTGAAAGGTTTACTCGTGCAGTCATCATCGTTCCTCGGACTCGAATTTTCCCCTTTGACCCGAATCGTATACCGAAAATCAGGAAATGAAAGACTCACATTTTCGTTTTCCTGCGGTTTCTTTTCTTGTACAATGAAATCTTCTTTTTCGTTCGTATTTGGCACAGGTATTTCTTTTCGTGACTCAGTAACATTATTTTTTCTTTGCTACATCTGTCGCTAAATTTACTTGTATGTGAAGATGCTGTTGAAGATTTAGTTCTTCATTTTCTCTTTCAGTAATGATTGATTACATTTCTTCACAATCTGCTTTTTGGCATCGTCAATGCATTTCCGATTTTTAGCCAACTTCCGCTTTTTTGCAATACTTTTCTCTTGTGGGTTTTCCACTTTTATTCCTGGCTTGCGGAGCTCCTTAGTAGCGTAATCATAGGTTAAAGATGTCAAACATTCTTCGTCCTCTGTGAATAGAAATATATAGAACTAATGAACAACGAAATGATGGTCTGCCATCAAATATTATTATTTAACAGAAATAGCACTGAATTGTGTGCCCTCCGAACACTTGAGAGAAATTACCTCACCTGGTTGCTTGTCTGAAATTTAAGAAATTCAAAAAGGGTAATTACCGGCGATGTTCTATAAAAATCAGGCAACCACTGAATACCGTAGATTCCAAATCATCAGGGGTAAAACAAAAATCACTATGATATACAGCCTAGGATCTAAGTTTTGAATTGGCAAGTGCATCAGCATGAAAATTGAGTGAAGTTTTCAAATTCCATTACGAAATACAATGAGGAGCAGTGCTTAGAGAATCGCCCGAATTACCGATATGACAAAATGTGCGACTATGTCCACAGGTACCATTGTATTTCTAGATCGATTGGGCCCAATGAGGATTGATGCAATAATACAAAAAAAACGTCGCGCAATTGTAAATTTTAAGATAATTCAATATGTACTTACGGCTGCAAGCTAAAACTTCTGCAATATATTTTAAGTTTCCGTATCGCACGATGACATGAACCCCTTTTTCCAATGTTTTTTTCTTTCCTGCAGGATGACAAATGGCATCTTTCTTGAATATGTCAAAGTTATCAAAATATCCTAGCACAAAGATACTTGATGTCTTCGTTTTCTGACGATAAATTTTCTGTTTAATTAGGATTTATTCCTCGCTTGTTTCGCTGAAATCGTGTGATTAAGCACTATAATGCCGGAATGACGCAGCAAAACGCAATTTTCCGTGGCAACCATTCCACAGCAAATTGAACATGGCCGATAAATCTCAGAGAGCGCCGGTGGCAACTACCGGATATGCGATTAAGCGTGGGAATATATTTGTTTTTTTATCAAGACAACTATTAACTTCCCGATAGGGAAAGTTATTGTGATGACCCCGAAAATGAAAAGTGTCAGATCGATGATATTTTCACTTTTCTCGACGGTTGGCATCATCCTGACATGTTTTCGATGAAATGTCTATGTGTGTGTGCGTGTGTGTGTGTGTGCGCATATGTGAGCATTTTTTTGTCACACGGTTTCTCCTGAATAGCTGGCCGGATTTGAATTTTTTTTTCTTTTTTTCTTTTTTCAACAATTACATCTAGCCGTTGCAGAGAGCGGAAAGGAGTGTCAAGTATAAAAGACAATTCCTTCAATTGTTAGTAACAATTTCAATTGTTTAGAACGTTGCATTACAAAAACCGTGGGAGATAAAGGAAAAAGTTTCCAACGAATGTTGTTCCCCACATGAAGATACATATTTTATGTTTAATCACTTTTTTCCATAATTGCGCGAATTTACGAGATATCGCTTAATTAACAACGAGACCGAAGCGCGCGCCGAATTAGAGTGTTGTGCGAGTTTGAGGATTTAAAAATTGGATCCAAGTATTACAATCAACAATAATAATCATTCCGAACAATATGAAATTTCTATCTCCAATAATTGACATATCAACCAAACAATTCTTTGCATACATAATTTTTTATAATGTTACGCGAACATTGAGCGCCGAGGAAAATTGTTAAAGAATCCCATGACCGAACACGTGAAAATGCAACGTATAATTGACCATGGCTAAAAATATCTTTTCGTAGATCAATTCCAATTTTATCAAAAGTTTGACCTTGGCTTTTATTTATTGTCATGGCAAAGGTAAGTCTTAATGGAAATTTACGTCTTTTGAAAGTGAAAGGGTAAATGTTTCCACAGTAAAGAGATACACGATGTATGAAAACAATCTCCCTAGTCTTGTCACCCGTAAGAATCTGACAACGTAGAAGATTGTTTGCAAGTTCAAGTACTTGTAATCGTATTCCATTACAGAGTTCTTCGTTGACACTCATATTACGTATCAACATTACAACACAATTGATCCGTAATTTCAGTTCATAAGGTGGGAAATTTGGTGGATTCAAAGTGTGGAGATACTCTAGTAAAATTTCATGACTTATGTCTCCATTATCACAATTTTCCACGCTGTCAATACTGGTGTATATTTTTTCAGTTCTCCTGTCAAACAGGTCAATAGCCCGATCATTAATGTCGTCCACATCTACATTACGTGCTGATAAAATTGCTACTTTAGCCAAATCTCCATATCTACGTTCGGTAATAATATTTCTGAATATATCGATGATATCAGCGGATCCGTGAGCAACGCATTGCTCTGGAGCGACTATATCATTATTATCATCGTTCAGACTGCCGTCTCCAACTGACAAAAGATATTTAGCAAATTCCAGTTCTTGTGGTAGAGCTCGCATATTTTCTGTTAAAGCAAATATTGAGAAGTGTCTCCATAGTGAGCTGAATTGAATAGATAAATTTACCAGTTCACTGCGAGTTGCATTCGGTTTCACTGGGAGTAATTGACGGAAATCTCCCCCCAGAATCATGATCTTCCCCCCAAATGGTAAATTATTATCCATAAAATCACGTAGAGAGCGGTCAATCAATTTGAGGGCATATCTTGGTGCCATTGGGGCTTCATCCCAAATTACCACATCGATTTCTCGTAAATACTGAGCCTGAGTTGACTGATTTTTAAAATTCGACACTGAGTCATTGAAAATTGGAACAGGCATGCCGAATCATTTATGAACTGTTTTTCCTCGTGAAAGTAATATGGCAGCGATACCTGTGGAAGCCATCGTGTGTACCTTTTTCCCTTTAGCTCGAAGTAAATGATATAGAGTAGTATAAACGAACGTTTTGCCGGAGCCCCCAGGCCCATCAATGTAGAAATACGCTTTGGGTGTTTCGGTTGAATCGAAAACGTTCAGTACTTTATCGACAATATCTTTTTGTTTCGAATTCAATTTTTGATATTGATTTTGCCCAATATCTTCATGTTGTTCAAGTGAGACTTCATCATCTATCTCGGCATCACTATGCTCCTCTGCAGCTATTAATCATGGCATAGTAGGAAACCGACTAATATCCGACCCCTCCTAACATAGAAGACGATTCACTTCAACATAAGCTCTCTTTTCTGCTTCACATGTATTTAAATTTCTCTGGAAATCTTGAGCCATTGCACCCTTGAATTTTTCCGGGTTGATTGGTTGACAATAAATCATGATTCGCACGAACAAATGACGCAACTGTCTAGGCATCATCCATACCTCTCCTTCGGTCATTGCACGGTCCCATTCCGCATCATTCTCGATGAGACCTAGGGCAAGGCAAGCACTTTAAAATGTAAAATGTATGTGACCATCGACAGTTCTAAGATTTTCAAAGCTTGCTGGTCCTGTGACTGTTATCAGTAATAAACGAAGATGAAACAACTCACTTTGTGTTGGGCTAACACTGGACATCCTTCCAATGCCACTAAAATGTAACTTAAGTTTTATCCATTTCGATACATTAGAACCCGCTTGTTTTTTTAATACATAATTAGATGGAATTTCAGAATACGTGAATTGATGTGCATTGGGATCACGCTCATTAAGAGCAAAATAATCAAGAAGCATGTTTGTCCTTTCTAATGCTGATCTTATGGAACCTTCATCTGCATCGTCATTGATTGTAATGAATTGTTGCTTTTGCAAGTGGACAGGTAAACGTACTATTGAATGACATTTACTTTGCAAAGATTGTCCAACTATCCGATCGCATGCTTCAGCTGGTCCTACATATCGAGCTTCCACAAAATTCTTGATTTCATCATGTGAAATTACATTCTCATTGGTTTGTGGATCATTTATGGTAACACATGCTGCATCATGGCCTTTATAAATGTACTTATAGAGGTATTTAACTGATTTGATGCTGGTCACCACTTCAACATTGATATGACAATCGAAAATTTTCAATAATTTCGGGTTGTACGAAACGACGTACTGGTTATCAGTTGAATTACCGTTGGAACGATCATACAGGCCTGTATTTCGTCTTCGATAAGTGGGATATCCATCTTCATCCCTTGAAGTCTCCTCTTGAAAGCTTTTGGGAAACCTTTTAGAGCATCGCCCTTTGTCTTTTCATTTCACTATTTCCGAATAATGTTTGCATAATATTTATTTGTTGATCTGTTTATTGATCTATCTATTTTCAAAAGTAAGATACATTTATTATATTTATATTTATATAATATTTATATATTCACTTTTTTATATTATAAGATATATTTATTTTATTTCCTGTATATATTTGAGGTTTTATTCCTTTTAATTTATCTGCTGCACCCTCTCTGAAAAAGAAAGAAAATCATCTATTAAGATATGCATTCATAGGTTATGTGGATTTTTTCTTATGAAGAAAGATCGAGTTCCACTTAGTGTTTGACAGAATTCGTTTATTAAATTATTCATATCAGATATAAATGAATGGGATGCGAGTATGACCCTCGACGGGTCGCATCTATAACTTCCCGATAGTGGGTGTGTGTGTCTGACGATACACCTATGCAGTCAAGTTGCATATCAGTAACACAAATTCAACTATTAATTGATTATTACGATTTTTAGCGATATCTCGTAAATCATGATGCCTAGCAAAAAAAGTAAAAATGAAATATGGATCGTCATGTGGGGAACAGCATTCGTTGGAAACGTTTCCCTCTATCTCCCACGGTTTTTGTAATACAACGTTTTAAATAATTGAAATTGTTAATAGCAATTGAAGGAATGTTGTTTTATACTCGACACTCCTTTCTACTCTCCGCAATGGCTAGATGTAATTTTTGGAAAAAAAAAATCAAATCGGTCCAGCTGTTCGGGAGAAACCGTGTCACAAAAAAATGCTCACACAGGTACATGCATACGCACACACACACACACAGACATTTGGTGACGTCAGACGTTTGGTGACGGGGCTTTGGTGTAGTGGGTAGAGTGTCTGCCTACTATTCTAAAGGTCCCGCGTTCGATTCCCGCTCACTGCAAATATTTTTTCTGAAAAATATTTTCTCACGGACTCCGATCGATGGCAGGAACATTCCGTGTGTGCTATCGGCGGTATCCATGAAGTGAGACCGTGAGCCGGGACCGAACGCGATCCGTCGCGCGGGGGGGGGGGGAGGGAGGGTTCCATCGTAGACGCCCGCCATCGTATCACAGAGGTTTCTGGAGGTTTACCCTGTGATTAGAAATACGATGAGCTGAAATGGCGAAGTCGGCCTCAGCCGTAATGGGTGGGTACTCTGATTCGTAGTATTGCCCATGAAGTAATGCCTACCAGCGGTTACGTGGGTGAATACGAATAGAGAAAGAGTAGAAAAAAAAACACAGACAAAAGTGAAAATTTCATCGATCTGACACTTTGCAGTTTCGGGTTCATAACAATCACTTCCTATCGGGAAGTTAACATATATTGAAATTATTATTTAGCTGCCGATAAGTTTCAAGAATCCACTTTGATTAACGAAGTCTGATAAGGCATGAAAACTGAATGATTCACCTCGAATGATAATGAAATATAGGAGACAAATACTCACACAGACAGCCTGAACTTAACACATGAAATTGTATTCCACTCTATATCAACGAAGACATTCCTGGATGCAATTGTAACAGCTGCATATACTCATCAATAGAAACCCGTAATTATTCGATTCTAACTGAAGAATGTTTTCTGCTGAAAAGCCACAAATAATGTTTCTGTATATGTTGTCGCACATGGCCATAAGTTCATCCGTTGCTTCTTCATATAAAAAAAATAACGTCTGAAAGAAAAAAAGCTTGAAACAAACGGAAAGGAATTAATGCAAAACTCACCTGAGTTGGTTTTTGCTGTGGCTCAAACAATTCTAGTTCAGCAATTTGCGAACCGTATTAAACATTGTTTTCCTCCGTTAAATTGACAAATATTTTATTCTTCCTTTATCCTTCAACACTTTCTTTTGTCCAAAGCTCATATGACAATTAGATCATCACGCTTGAGAACGGGTAGACGACTTTTGTTAGGTTATGCTGTAGTAGGAACCTTCGAAACCATCAAACATGGTAACCGGTAGTGAAAGCACATGGAAATGAATTGCATTTCCATGTAATAAGCTGTTGGTTTCATTTATTTATTGGGACTGCTATTTGTCGATGGCGGCGCTCGCGAAGCGAACAAACATGGCGGATAAGAGCCCGAAGTTTCAAATCGGAGCATGGCGTTGGCAAATGTTGACTGGGATTCGCACATTTTTTCAGTCGACGTTGTTTAATAACACATCCAGGTTGCCGGTCTAAATAACACAAACAAACTCAACACACGGACAAGTCAACACAAACAATTTCACCACACGGTCATTTCAACACAAACAATTTAGCACGGTACGCTTTCAACACAACTCGACACGCTTTATTTTCGATACAATTACAAATATAGTCTATTTCACACACAATCAAAATAAAATATAATTTTCATCGATGGCTATGGATTTTCGAGTTAGTATGCTCGATGTGTTCGAACAGGCCGGTACCATGCCGTTACATTTTGTTGTCAGTCAGAGAGGCAGTAAGCAGCTTGTCAACAATGGATTTATTCATTTGCTAGTGCGTGTGGGCAAAAATAAAGTGACATGGCGTTGTATTGAGTATCACACCGATTATCAGTGTAGTGCACTCGCATACACGACATCGAAATTGAAAACAGGTAAGTTGGTATATTCTCATTAGTCTGTTATCGTACATCTAATGAATAAATTAATACGGAATTTTTCACCTTTTTAGGCGTATTGCTTGGTATGGAGGAGCATAATCATGGCCCTGATCCGGCAAAAGTTAATGCTAAAAGAGTTATTGAAAAATTGAAAAAAAAAATCAAGAACAACACAAGATGTCACTTCAAATATTGCGACGGCTGCTACCTCAGGGTCATCGAGAAGCACTGTTATGGAGCTACCTGATGTAGAGCTATTGTCTCGGACTGTGAGACGCACTCGACGAGCTAATAATCCACTACTACCTATACCATCGTCATTAAGTGAGTTGGAGATTCCAGAGTATTATCGTCAGACACTCAATGGTGAGGATTTTGTACTCCATGATAGTGATAACGGCGCCAAACGATTTGTTATGTTTGCAACACAAAAAGACATTAGAAGATTGGCTAAGTGCGAGATTTGGCAATGTGATGGTACTTTTTGGGCTATTGCTTCTATTTTCAATCAGCTTTACACATTCCATGGGCTTGTTGATGGGAAAGCCGTACCTCTTTTTTATGTTCTCGCACCCAATAAAACGAAAGCAATGTATAAAACGATTTTACGAGTTATCCAAAACGCTCATGACGGCATTAACCCACAACAAATAATTACTGATTTCGAGCCTGCTTTTATTGTAGCAATTCAAGAATATTTCCCCCAAGTTTATATTCATGGTTGTTATTTTCACTTTACGCAGTGTATTTATCGACGCGTACAGGAGTATGGATTAAGCACGCGTTACGGTAATGATGATGAATTCTGTGAGTTTATCAAAATGTTGATGGCTCTGACATTTGTCCCATCTGATCAAGTGACTGACGCATATGAAGTACTTGTTGCTTCTGATTATTACAAACAAAATAAAGAAATTCCGAAGCCATTGAGAAATTATTTCGAAGTTACTTGGGTTGGAAACAAGAAACGCTCAAATAGTACTGCTCCTAAATATAACATTGATATGTGGAATTGCTACTCTTCTGTGATGAATAACGAGCCAAGGACAAACAACGGAGTCGAGGGCTGGCACACTCGCTTCAACAAGCGAATTCAGCATCGAGAGCCATCGATGGGGGAAATTATCATGGCCTTACGTGATGAACGAAGTGTGGCTGAAGCTGCATTTCATCAACGCGCAGGTGGAAGAGACATTACTCCACCCAAACGCAAGAAGTACGTGAGCTATAATGATCGTATTGTTCGGGCAACAGAACTTTATGAACCTGATTGTGAATTAATTGATTATCTACGTGCTCAATCTTGTAATATAAGAGTGCGCACTTCTAAATCAAAAAAACAATTAATTTGATTTGTATAAATTGTACTTTGTTGAGTGTACAATACAATCAATGTAGGTATTATTTACTTGTGTGGTGTGCCAGAACTCAGTTATTTAAATGTGAGCTTTAGGAATTCGCTGTAAACATTTGTATTCACTGAGTGTTATAGAAGAAATGAATTCCAAAATTGTTTATTATGAGGGTACGAACTTGTTTAGATAATATCATGCCATTCAAAGTAACTGTGTTGAAATACAGTGCTGTTTTTGTTTATGTTGAATGTGTTTGTGTTGAATTTGTCTATGTTGAATTGTTTGTGTGTTGAGTTTGTGTGTTGAGTTTATTTGTGTTGAGTTTGTTATGTGTTATTTAGACATGTAATCATAAAATTTTAGTTTTGTTTCGAAGAAACACAACTTTAAAAATAGGTTAGAAATTTCCTAAGTTAAATTTTTTCCTCCCTCAAAAATGAACAATGAAACCCCATTGCGTAATAGATGAAACAAATTACAAATTCTGGTGTTCCACAAATCGTATTGGTACAAAATGTATTTCTACAAAACTTCAGATCCTTGGAAGAAATGCACAAAAAAGACATTTTACGCTATTATGGGTGTAAACAAAATTGTTTATTTATATCCACAGTGATTTTGTGATCAATTTATTAATATTTAAAAGCCCAATGTAGCTGTAGTAGAAAAGAGTTTCGTGATCCCTTTCCATCTCGGTTCAGTCAAGAGGCCAGCTAAGGGGGTTACAGTATTCGCTCACCTGCAATTTCGCATACCAAGTTAATAGCAGCATTTTAATGGAAATGAGCACTCCAATTGCAGCCTGGTTAAATAGTGTCACTTTCATAGTACGTGGTTTATTGAAAAAATACGGTGAATTTCTTATAAGCTGCTTCAAACCAAGTGATGTCCTTAATGACAACGTTAGCTTATCAAAAGAGTAATGCTGAAGAGCCGACTTTCAACGTTGGTCGAAGGTTTGTAGAGTATAACAGATATATTGGACATACATAAAGGAGTATCTGCACAATATCACGCGCTATGAGTCTACAAGAAAATATACAAAGATGGACAAAATATTCATCATATTTATTTGGACACAAATCCGGAAGGGTAAGAGATTGACGTGAATATTTTCTATCTTCCCGTGATAAAATCAATTCAGAAAATGATTCGTGAACGATCGCTATAGGGGTATACCGTCAATCATTGACCGTTCCATATTGGAAGCAATCAACCCCTCACGTACGGCGGCCCAGCGCCACATTCTGTCCCATCGGCCGGGGGGCTTACGATGGCCCACATGCGAATTCCTGCCTTACCACGTCTATTAATAAAGATAAAATATTCTAATTTAGAGTAATAAATAAAAACCTATGTTAAATCAGAGGTACTGCCATAATCTTTCCGAATAATTTTTCAGAATTTCGATATGTCAATGAGTACTTGAGTAAAAAACCTCTTTCTTTTGGCGGAAAGCGTGGATGTCTGGCATCGACGCCGGCCGAAGGGACAGGCTCCTGAGCCTACGTGAGAGGTTAAAGGCGCACTAGTATCATGGAATAGTAAATCGCTCTACTGTCTCTTGTGATTAAATAGTGCTGTCTTGAAGCCCCTTCACGGTATAATTCTGAAACTGACTCGACTGATGAATTTATAGGCAATGAATATCAGGGAAAATCTGTTATAGTTGGTTATTCAATGGTTTGGTCTGTTGAAAAGTGTGCTCCGGTACTGGAATCAGCCAATTGGTTACTCTCACAATTTTTGAACATGATAAAAATAGTTAACGGATAGAAAGATGATATACGCGAAGACAAAAAAATCCATTCAAAAGATAGCACAGGCAAGTCACCTTAGCACGACATGGTGCACTACATCCAGACCACACCAGGGCCGCCGATTGGTACTAAACCACGCCGACTGGCTCTAAATCGTCTCGCGAATGCCAAAAAAGAGTTCCAATCCATGGTTCAGCTTGACACAGCACGGCCATGCGCAAGCCAATAGTCTTTGGCACTCCACATGACGAGAAAAAAGGATTGGAGATCTTGCGGAGGGACCCGCTACTCAATGCCCGGACTTTCCCAGACTGGTATCCAGTGCGTCACATCCAGGACTTCAGCTAAACGCTTCGGAGCAAGGAGATTTTTTCAACAATCGACGTCGTCTGAGCGCAATATCGCATCCCAGTAGCCGAGGAGGACATCCCGAAGATAACACTCACCAGACTGTTTGGCACGTTTGAATTCCCACTCATGTCATTCGGTCTTTGGAACCCAGCCCAGACGTGCCAGCCGTCTACGGGACCATATCGATGACATACTCATTGCGTCAGAAACCTCAGACCAGTACCGTTATTATCTGAGACTGCCGTTCGAGAAAGTGCAGACGTATGGTCTCATTGTCAACCCACATGAGTGCGCGCTGAGACAACCTGAAGCCCAGTTCCTGGGGTACTTGGTGTCCGAAGAAGGACCGTGCCCTCTGCCTAAGACTGCAAAAGAGCAAGCACCGCTGAATGACCTGCTCCTGGGAAACATCAAGGGCCACCAGCCTTGCCATACTCCTGATGCATCCCGAAGCCAACGAGATCCTGGCTTTAGTCTGTGACACGTCAGACCATACCATCGGGGCAGCGCTGCAACAGAAGAACAATGGTGCATGGGAACCCCTAGCATTGTTCTCTAAGAAGCTCAACCCTATGGAGGCAAAGTGCAACGCCATTGGTCGTGAACTTCGGGCAATCTACCTCGACATCAAACATTTCAGGCACATGGTAGAAGCCAGAACGCTCGGGATTTTTACTGACCACAAGCCCATCACTTTCGTTTTCCGACAGAAGCCAGAGAAATGTTCACCTGGGCAAACTCGACATCTGGACTTGATCAGCCAGTTCACCACTGACATTCGTCACATCCCTGCCAAGGCAATATCGTCGCTGATGCTCTATCTAGAGCCGAGGAGGAAATGAAGAACTTGTTACGCACAGGGTCGGGACGCAAACAAATGCCGATCCGGCGCACAGGCATCCCCGTTTTTGGCGAAGCGTCATCTACGCCATCGAGGAATCAACGCCACGGTCAAACTGCTGACACAACGATGCGTGTGGCTCTCTATTAAGGCTGACTACCAAGAGTGGACACGGTCTTGCATTCCATATCAATACGTGAGGGGACCCCACCACGTTTAAGCACCCCTAGGCAACATGGTACCGCCATCAGCCCAGTTCGAGCACGTGCATATGACCTCATCCCCTGTCCAGTTCGGGGGACTGCCGATACTACCTGACATGGATCGACCGCTTCACCAGGTGGCCTGAGGGGTTTCCGCTGTCAGACCAGGAGGCGCGTGGGCCGTAGAGACGCAAAGACCTTCATATCGTTGGTTATTCTGTTCAGCTGGTGGCAGGACGGGTGGACTGAACGAAAACCAAATTGAGTCGTTGACACAAAATTACTGAGAATGATTTTACATGATTTGTCTGGCTTAGTGGAGGGCTCAGCACCATCCTTTGCACTATAATCTCCAGCGATAATTGTTGAGGTTTTTTTGAGATACTAGATTACTCAACTGCTTTGTATCGACCAAGACATGAGACGGATTGTACAAGAAGTAAATTCTCGTTTTGTTATTGTTTGCTTGGACCTCAACTTCCATGTATTCGGTGATCGACAAAAGAGCGGAAGAATTTTGCATTTCGGGGACTTTTGCATTTCGTTCTGTCTTCCCTGATGATCAGCAACAAGCCGGGGATGTTCATTTTCTTCATTTTGCTGTTCAACGTTATTTCTGAAAACCAAGTAATTTCAATTCTATTCCTATAAACAATATCCCCCTAGTTTATCTGAATTTGGTTGGAGAGTAAAACCATTTTATATTTATCTATCTGTTAAGATATTTTCGTCGTCAGGTCCGCCAAACCGCGAGTTTAACTTCGCTTGGCTCCGACCAAGTGATGAACTGAAGTGTTCGCCATTCCGGCTGAAAAACTTTTTGTTACACTTTGCTGCAATAAATAATTCTAGAGCGTATTTGTACCGTAATCACGCATCCTGATGTGATTCACCCTGTCTCGTGCCGCCATTGCCGAACTTTAGAGGTATTTCTAATAGCGCGGAAGTATCTAGGAGCAAACCGCGCCGCAAAATGAGCGTGGTGGTCATCATGCGGTTAGCACTCAGCTGATTGGCACTGTCGAGTCTCGTGTTGCCAATCGTACCTAAAAATAATTAATGAACAAAAATGTATAAAAAACATATTTCCATCCAATATTCATCATCTCTCTCCAATAACGAGAGGACCGAATGAAATGATTTCTTGCGCAATGTACCATTTTTTTCATTTCGTTATTGCGGTTTCTGCGTGGAGGGGGGCTATGACCCCCGCGACCCCCCTCCCCAGGGCCCACTTTTATGTCGGTTCTCAATTCAGGTATGACATATAATATAAAAGAAATATGCATTTTAGTAAAGTGACAAATTATGTAACTGCTATTTCAGTACAGTGAGGAATATCATCGCGTTCGTCATGCGGGCCCCATGTACCATCTTGGCCATGTGAGAAGGTACTAGTCGAGCCTGCTACTAGTAATTCTTCACTCCGCCGTGATATGGTGCATCAAGCCCTTATGACGAAAATATCTATTTCTCATTCGGATGATAGCACACCTCGGTCGGAAACTATCATCTTCGTCAGAAAAGTTTTTCAGGCCTTATGAGGAAAATTACCATGTTTTATGGATGGGTTGAGGATTATTCAGTAGTGGTAGAGAACGAGTCCTCGTAGTAGGCAAGAATTATAAGTATTTCCACGTCAGTGCTGCGTTTTTTAAATTCGGCAATCATAACTTTCATTTCAGTGAATATTTGATGAATATGGAGGGTGCTTAGCTTATTAAGTTTTTGCTTTGCTGTACAGTGAAGGTAAAATATTGTTTGTCTCTTTGAACTTTTTGGAACTGACCCCGAGCGTCTCGAAAGAGTGGGGGTAAACTTTTAGTTGCAAACGCACTAAGTCTTACGTCCCCTACTGTCGTAACCGTATTGCAACTAATGGAGGTTCACTGTTGTGATATAATTTTTTGTGACACTTAAATACGTTCCCGGAATATGAGTTGTGGGCTGGCTATCCGTAGGTCGCGCAACTTGTACATCAACTGTCATTAGAGATTCAGTAGAACGGAATAAGCCTAGGAACCGGGCATCCACGGTACATCCATACGCCAGTGTGGATGTTGCCGGGAAGTTCTGTGGATGTATTTTCTTCACCACCACGTGCGAAGGTTGTTTCAAAATTGTTGAATTTTGGATGACGTCAACGGCGATCCAGATTTACTTACGAGCTATAACTTGTGCCGAATCATAAAAATGGGGGTACGACATCAAAACCAAAGTGCGGTCATCTCCATGGAGAATCCCAGGAGAGCTAAGACCAAACAAGCACCAAGTTCAATCAAATGTGAACTTGGTTCAACATAAAATGGTTTGCTGACATTTCCCTTCAACTACCGTAACATAGTTCATCAAAATTTCTTAGCACATGGTCGTAGTTAATAACTGTTATCATCTTGAAGTTATGCACCGCTTACGAGAAGCAATCGTGGAAAACAATTCCTGGTTTTCACATCCCGATACTGCACGTGCTCACTCCTCAGTGCTTCTTAGTAAACCGTTGGCCAAAATCAACACAGCCATCATACTTCAGTAACCATATTCACCAAAATTGGCACCCTGGGCCTTCTCCTCTTTTTCCAGATTGAAGAGACTCATGAAAAGACGGCATTTTGTGACGATTGCTAAGATAAAAATCGAATCGCTAAGAGAGCTCAAGGACATAGTAAAAAGTACCACTTCGAGGATTAGAAGAAAACACCGGCACCAGTATATTATGTATTCATTATGTCTGAGGGGGACTACTGTAAAGCAACAAAATAAGAATTAATGGATAAATATTTTTCTGGGAAAATGAAAATTCACCTTAGTCTTTGAACAGATCTCGTGCATAATCGAATGTGCTGCGCGTTCTCTGTTCTTTATCAGGTATTTGTTTGCTATTATTGAGCAGAATTTCGAGCCCACCTGTCTACCCGCACGCTCTATACTATAATGATGAGGATTGATCAAGAAAAATGGTTCTTGAGAGTATATGCCCGGGCATTCGGCGGAGTGACAAAAAATAGCTTTTCTATCGCGATTCCATTATTCATGATGTTGTCACCGGACTTACTCAAAAATCAATTATGTATCGCAATCACATAGGTACCACTGAAATGTCATGCCGATTAACTCCAACGTATGAATTTTGCATTCCTTGTCTGACCATTTCTCAATCCTCACTGGAAAACGGTGGAAACTACGTACTTTCCTCCAATTGGCTGAAACGAATTGGCTTTACGAACCTCTCTACAAATTGCAGCTAATGTATGTTCCAAGGTGGTGACATCAATGACGTCTAGGCAGTTAAATATTTTCTATTTCATTGGTGGAGAGGACGAGCACGCGCCCCGTTGAGTAGCGGTAGGCCACCCGTATGGCCTGAACTACTCATGGCAGTCATATCTCACCCGTCGAACAGTTAACTTCGTTCCATGTGCGCGCATATGCCTACATAAATCATTAAAAATATCCAATTTTTTATTTCGTTTCCTAGACGTTGGTGTAGATGACGTCGGTCATACGTTTGGAAGGTAAGATTATCGACATCTTTTTTTTGTGTCTCGGTGCAGTATCGGTCACTTCAATACAATTATATTTCATAATCTAGCACCAATGAATTGCGATTTCTTGAGTTTAATTTGTAAATGATATTGCATTTGATCTATAAAAGGAATTTATACTGATTCTAAATATTGAATTCCGTCAGTGTCATTTATTTATTTTTTTTTTATTTTGTATGTGCGGTATACGTGGGAGTAAAATCTCTGTTGAACATTATTTCAGAAACAAATAGAATGGATGAAAGAAAATAATAAACTAAAAGTGGAATCAAGAAATGGCCAATGTGTGTCTGTATATAGATATATGTATATATATATAAGGTACAGAATGCATATATATTATACATATATAGATTCTATACCAAATCAGCCCACTTGGTCATCAATGAATTCCGTATGACAATATGGCTAAAAAGGTATTTTCTGATTGAATTCCATACAAAACAAAAATTTTAACTTCTCGACTGGCCCTTTCATAACAAAATGAATCTGACTTAAAAGATAAAGATGAAAGAAATGAAAATGAGGCGCCTCTGGATTATTTCTAGCTGAAATGTATTCAATTGCTTAGTGATTAAAATATCGTGATGTCATTCGATTCTGTTCGAGATATAGATTTTTGAAAATTTGAGCTTCCATCACACATATTAAATGAACGAGTACTTGTAGTGCAACAAAATCTGAGGAAATTTTAATTTTCATAGTACTCGATTTTGAACATATCAAGTCCACAAAATAAAAAAAATACTTAGGATGGCTGAATTGATACGGGATGATTCGTATCTACACACATCGTCTTTCATAGATATGAGAGAAAATTTAAACAGAGAAATTTAATTATCTCGTTAAGAAGCCGTTCAAGTAAAGAAAATGTAAAGTACTTGTCTTACAGATCCCGATTTCCGGCGAAACCTTTTTTTTGTAATTTCACTCAAACTGATTTGCTTTAATAGTTATAAAAACGATGGGCCAATTCTTCTCATAGTGCGTAATGGCGAGATCACATTTTCGAATAAGAAATCAAATCGGTGCCTACCTTTAAAATGGATGGTACAATAAAAGAAATTACGGATGGGCATACACACTCACACAGACCTCTAATCAAACAAATCCCATGGGAATATTATTCACCCATATAGTACTTGCCTTTTTTGGAGTAATTACAGTGGTTCATGGAAAAAGTGTTAGATATATGTTGTTCCTTGAGTGAAAATACATACTTCATGTTATAACTATTATTTGTAATGCAAGCCTCAACCCTCAGAAAATATCGCCGCTTGTGCTGGTTATTCGTAGATTACGAAGTTATTGGTTCAATCTGTCATAGATCACACTCATATACATCTTATCTACTTCTATGCACTTCGAACATTTTGCATGAACTGAAATTCATTTCAATGAATTAATTCAAGGAAGAAAATTGAAATTACCTTATAGCACGGATCAACGTTTGACTCATCCCTGTCTTTGCATTGCTTATATGATAGGTACATACATTTGCAAAATGATAACAGAAAAAAAACCTGCATCGTTGCAATATCGGCTTATCTTGACTCCAGCAACTAACGACAGTCGCCTACATATCTAGGCATTGAGGGCATTCTCTGCACCTCAAACTGGGAAGCGCTCCTCTTGAATGGAAAAAACAAATAAATGGGATGTGAGTGTGACCCTCGACGGGTCGCATCTATAACTTCCCGATAGTGGGTCTGTGTGTGTTTGTATGTGTGTGACGATATACGTATGAAGTTGTATATCAGTAACGCAAATTCAACTATTAATCGATTATTACGATTTTTATCGGTATCTCGTAAAATATGAGACCTAGTAAAAAAAGTAATACATCATTAAATAGGTAGTTTCACGAGCGGAACAACTTTTGTTTAATATTTTTTCTTGTATCTGTCATCGTTCTCGAAATACAGCCTTATAAACAACGAACATTGTTAATTGAGCGATATCTCGTAAATTAGCGCAATTCTGAAAAAGAGTCATCCAACAGAAAATATGTATCTTCATATGGGGAACAACATTCGTTGGAAACTTTTTCCTCTATCTCCCACGGTTTTTGTAATACAACGTTTTAAACAATTGAAATTGTTAATAACAATTGAAGGAATTGTATTTTAAACTTGACACTCCGTTCCGCTCTCCGCAACAACTAGATGTAATTTTTGAAAAAAAAAAAAATTCAAATCGGTCCAGCTGTTCAGGAGAAACCGTGTCACAAAAAAATGCTCACATACGTACATACGTACACACACACACACACACACAGACAGACATTTCATTGAAAATGTGTCAGGATGATGCCAAACGTCGAGAAAAGTGAAAATTTCATCGATCTAACACTTTTGATTTTCGGGGTCATTACAATCACTTTCCCTATCGGGAAGTTAATGAAGGTGTAGTCTCTATATAAGTCCCATTGTGGAATTCGTTGGTATAGAAATATATGTGCTCGGACCACCGACTACGATATGCCATATATATGGGGTTCTGCGGCAGGTGTGCAGAGGAACACCTTCAATAACTGGGAAGAAATTGCTTTGGTAACTACTCGAGTTTGACGGGGCTTGGGTCCAACTATGTCAAAAATTGCCCAAGATTGTATTTCTTGATCGAGACCCATTGGTGAGGTGATGCCAGAATCGAGGACGAAAAATTGGAAATTTGAACCATTTACTAAATAAACGCTACGGATGTCCGTGTGACCCTCGACGGGTCGCATCATGAACTTCCCGAGGTGTTAGGCTGGGTGTGTATGTGGGTGTGTTGAAAATTTGGGATAAATTAAACGCTATCGCCTTAATTATGAGTGTTACAAACAAAAAATGTATGTTTCTACATGGAGAACAACGTTTATTCAGAACTTTACCGTTTAACTCTTACTGTTCGTGTAATAGAACGATATAAACCATTAAAATTGTTAACCGGTGATATGTCCTGAGCTATGAAATTTATGAAGAAAAGTCATATAACTGTATGTATTTTTGTATGAAGAATAACATTCATCATATACTTTTTTTCCTATCTGTAACGGACCTCGCGATAGAGCGTTTTAAATAATTAAAATTGTTATTAACCATTGAAGAAAGTGTTTTGCAATATTTACACTCCTTTCCGCCCTGAACATTAGTCAGAGGTAATTTTGTGTCGAAGGTGACACAAAACGATCGAACTGTTCAGCGGGAACAGTTTCTCAAAGAATCCCTCGCATACGAACACACACACATAACCCTCATCTGAAATTTGTCAGAATGACGTGAAACGTCGAGAAAAGTGAAACTTTTCGATTTCTGAGACACTTCATTATTGGGGTCATTACAATAACTTTTGCTACATCGGGAAGTTAAAAAACATAAGGTTTTGATAGACGTGAGGGTGGGAGTATAAAATGATCAACTTTCCATTGCATTATTAATATCTATTAGCTGTATTTGTAAACTCAAATTATCAGTGACGCTAATATGAGACTTATCGTTTATGATGTCTATCGGTACATAGGAACAAACACCAGAGGTTGGCGAGTCGCTTAAGAAATAGCTTGCTAACGGAGGCGCGCATAACAATAATACTTTATGTAAAGAATTCGATTTGACTTTGCTTTTCAAGAATGTGACTTTTGATAAAACAATGTGACTAATGCAAGAATACCGCATTTTGAGTTGGCGTCCGTGTGTATTTTTTTTTCCTCCGGCCCTCTCATTTGTACGCCCCCGGTAGCGGCCGTGTAAGCATTCCACCCGGGCGCGTACCGGACACCCACCCATGCGGCTGGGGCCGACTTTCGCCATTTTCAGGCCATCGTATTTCTAAACACAGGGTAAACCTTCAGAAACCCCTGTGCTACGATGGCCGGCGCCTATGATGGAACCCACCCACCGCCCCCCCCCCCCCTCGGGTTAGGTTCCCGCTTGGCCGGGCGGTCTCATTTTATGGGTACCGCTGATAGCACACACGGAAGTTCCTGCATCGGTCGGAATCCATGAGAAAATATTTTGAAAAAATATTCTCCGGTGGCCGGGCGCGAACCTAGGACCTTCGGAGTAGTAGGCAGATACTCTACCACTACGTCAAAGCTTGACTTGACTTGAAAATTGTTTATTAACATTTGTCATATATACATACTATATACAGTATTAATATCTTAAGTGCTACGTTCTAGATCACCAGCCGTTGGCTTTATATCTAATTTGAAAGAAGTGTAACCTAATTTTTCATTATTACAGATATTTGTGATTATTTACATGATGACTCGATATAAGGAAAAATGACTTCTAAAAAACCTTATAAGTAATGGGTGCATGAGGGGCGGGAGAGAAAAGGATATATGGAAAGGTGGGACAAAACAGGTGGTCAGCGGGACCAATTGGATTTTATGTCAATATTGATGTTTTGGAGCTGGGAATTAGGATGGGATTGTAGCTTAAATTTAAATGTCTCATTTATTCTATCGATAAATTCGCCTATGGTTGTCATGCCGAGCGTTTCGTGTATTTCCACAATAGTCGTTCTTCTTTTAAAATTTCCTATTATTCGTAGGAATTTATTTTGAATCACTTGAAGATGATTCAAGTGCATTTTCGCTGCATTGTGCCAGGCAGGACAACCATAGGTGATAATGGGCCTAATTAACCCTTTGTAGAGAGTAAGTTTGAGGGATTAACTGAGCGCGTGTGATTTTGGCAAATTATATAATCTTACTAGGATAACTTCAGTCTTGACCTTGATTTCAGATATATGCTTTTTCCACAGGAGTTTGGAATCGATGTGTAAGCCTAAATACTTTACAGAGTCGGTTGGTGTGATCTTATCGCTACGAATAGTTAAGGTCGGCTTGGCCTTGGAGCTAGTAAATAAGATTGCTTCTGTTTTAGCAGCATTCACTTGAATTTTCCATTTCGTTAATTCACTGATTGTGAGAGAAGCAGCATTTTCTATTCTTCTAATAGCTTTGTTTGTCGATTTGCTAGCTGAGTACAAGGCAATGTCATCAGCATAGCCTGCAATGGATACATTTCTCGGAATTCTACTAAAAACAGAAGCAATGTACAAGTTGAATAAAACAGGCGAGAGAATAGACCCTTGTGGGACTCCCGCGACAATTTCTATTTTATTCGAAAGCGAAGTTTCGACTCGAACTCGGATATATCTATTTGAGAGATATGATAGTAAAATTTTACATAGATATTTAGGGACATTTGATCCTTCGAGTTTGTATATAAGGCCTGTGGGCCAAACAGAATCAAAGGCCTTCTCGCTGTCCAGGAGAAGAAGAACGGTATCTTCTTTCCGGTCTTTCGCGGATTTTATATCATTCGTAATTCTAACCAGCTGGTGGCAGGTCGGGTGCTCTGATCGAAAACCAAATTGATTGATAGGCATTAGTTGTAACTCTTCTATGGGTTTTTTGAGACGAGCTAAAATTATTCGCTCAAAAAGTTTAGCCAATACCAGTAGGAAGCTAATAGGCCTATAGCTCACCGGATGCGAAGGGGGCTTACCGAGCTTTAGAATCGGAATGACCACCGCTCCTTTCCAGAGTTCCGGCAAATATTGTGTGAGGAGGCATGCATTGTATATCTTTGTTAGTAAACTTATTGCTTTAATTGGGAGGTTTTTTAGTGCTATATTGGGAATATTATCCACACCCGGGGCTGATGTATTTTTTTGTTTTTTTGATAGCGGAAGTGATTTCACGGGGATTTGTAAGGAATTTGATGGGAGTTTCGATAGGGGCTTTGAGGATAGTTTTTCTCACATGACCTGTGACTTGTTGTTCAAAAGATTTGTTACCTCGGGAGGCCGATAATTCGTGTATTTTTGCGTAGTGTTTGCAAAGTGTATTAGCCTTGTAATGGTCTTCTGTGTGGAGTGTGTTGTTTAACTTTAGTTTGGGGATTTTTCTTTTACTGGTGTTATTAAAATATTGTGCTATGCGCCAAATAGAGTGATCTTTTAAGTTTATGTTTCTGAGTTTGTTGTCCCAAGATGATTGTTTCCATTCGGTTAATTTAAGTCTGATTTCTTTTATCAGCTGATTGACTTCGGATTTAAGGTAGCGATTTCGTGTTTTTTGCCATCTTGACCTAATGCAATTTTTTAGCTTTATTAATGAGGCTATTTCGGGTGGGATAGGAGTGTGGGTGGATTTGGTTGAGCGGATGAGAGTGGAGGAATCCAGGGCTGTTTGAATGACTTGAGTGAATTGTGTTATGTGTTGATCTATTGCTTCAGTGTTGTTACAAGTAGGGTTTGGTGTAGAAATCTCACCATTTAAGATATCCTTGAACTTATTCCAGTCGTTTTTTGCGTAGTCTAAAATTTTTGATGATTCTGGGGAGGTTGGTTTGCCAAATAGGGAAAAAAACAGTGGTACGTGATCGGATGGGGATTCGGAAAGTGTGGTGAAATTATTAATGATACAGATGTTGTTTGTTAATAGGAGGTCAATAGTGCTAGGAGTGTTAGAATTATGAAGGTAGTGTGTAGGAACGTCTGGAAAGAGCAGATTAATTTCTTGTTCCGTCAAAAAATTTGAGAGAATCTTACGTGATTTGTTCGGCCTTCCAGAGGTCCAAGCGGTGTCCTTCGCATTAGAGTCTCCAACAATAATTGTTGGAGTACTATCGGAGAGTAGGTGCCTCAATAGATTTGTATCTAGTGAGACATCCGGTGGATTATAAATCGAGTAGATCCTCGTTATTCTGTTGTCCACTTGGACCTCTACTCCCACGTATTCGGTGAGCGATAGAAGATCACGCGGAAGACTTTTATGCCGTAAGCTCTTGTGGATCTCTACCGCAAAACCACCACCTGCTTTGGCCGTTCTGTCTTCCCTGATCGCCGAGAAGTCTGGAAAGTTAATTTTCTTCGTTTTGCTGTTCAGTTTAGTCTCTGAAATCCGACAAATTTTAATGTTATTATTATGGACGATGTGTAATAACTCGTCCAGATTGGGTTTGAGCGCAAAAATATTAATTGCTAATATGAAGGTGTAAAATTTGTAATTTTGCCTTTTCAGGATACTTGCAATTTTATTGTAGTCCTCCGTCGTTTGCAGATGGACGATCGTTGTGTTTCCATTAAGCTTCATCCTGAAGTTTTTATCGGAGGCGTTGACTTGCAGGAAGTTGATTAATTTTTTGGTCTCCAGTTTGTCATTTTCAATGACTATTGGAGGCACTGCGGTTCGTCTTTGAGCCTCTTGAGGCCCGTCAGGAGTGTTCGGAGGATTGATGAGGCGAGCGGGGTCAGAGCTCACGCTGATTGACGGTTTGATAACGGTTTTCTTCGTTTTTTTTGGGTCTTCCAAAGGAGGACTCATCTTGGCTTTCCTTTTTGGAGCCTAAGAAAGTTTGAGAGATTTTATGTTCGACACTTTGGTGCCAGAACTTTAACAAGACTTTAAAAATTCACTGTACTATAATCGCCGTACGTTGGAATTTATATATCGTAGAGAGCGGTAGACATGCGTCCGCACGGTACCGATTCAAAACAAATACTCGGCTGTGCGGCTGCTTACACGGGAGGATATTTTTCTTGGTTTTATATGGGGAATCAATGGGAGGGAAGATAATGGGGTAGGAGGGTGAGAGACAACAAACCAATAAAAAAGCGGGATAGAATGGGATGATATACTTTGATAGTGGGACAAAATGCGATAACGAGACAAAATGGAATAGTAGGGCAAAAGAGGATAACGGGATAAAATGAAATAGAGCGAGATAAATAAGGGCGGGGTGGGGCGCAATGGGAAGCGGGGCATAATGGAATGGCAGGCATAATGGAGAGCGGGGGATGATCTCAAATAGGAAGTACTAAGCTTTGGCAAATGGGGCGAGCTTGGGACAGCCCCGCATTACCAGGCCTTGGCACGCTAGGTTGGCCCGCGCTTGTACCGATGGTGTTGTCACCCTATTTCCAGGGCTCGTAGCCCAGTTCCTGGCGACCAGCTCTATACCAGCCTAGGCACAGAAGTGGTAACCAAGGCTCGGTGTTGCCATACGTGAGCCAGGCTATTGCCAGGACTGGTAAAACCCAGATTTTCAATTTATATTGAAGCTTGGCGACCAAATTTGGCCCACTCTATGCACGATACTTGTAACCAGGACTTAGCATCGCCTAGCATGAGCCAACCTATTTCCAGGACTGGTCTAGAATCCTGGTAAAACCCAGATTTATAACTTATATTGAGACATGGCGACCAGGTTCGGCCCATTCTACAACCAGCACCAGTATCCAAGGGCGGATTTAAGCGATCTTGGTGGTAGATTGGCCCAAGACTGGTTACCAAGTCTCAATGTAATTGGTAAATCGGGGTATCCCCCAGACTTGGGGCCAGTCGTGGATTCAGTCTGGTCCAAGTCCGGTATATCCAGCCCTGAGGTACCAGCCATGGCTGTAGATTGTCCCAAGAGTGGTTGTTATATCCCAATGTGATTTGTTAATCATGGTATTACCGAGACTTGAGGCCTGTCCTGGCTACATCTTGTTCCTAGCTGGGTTCAATCGACCCTTGGATACCAGTCCTAATTGTAGACTGGGACAAGCTTAGTTGCCAAGCCTCAATGTAGATTACAATCTGAGTTTTACCAAGGCTCTAGACAAGTCTTGGAAATAGCTTGGCCCACGCTTGGCAATCCGATATCCTGGTTACTAATTCTGTGCCTAGGCTGGCCCAAGCCTGGTCGCCAGGGACTGATCTACAAGCCCTGGAAACCGGGTGACAACACCATCGGTCCAAGCAAGGGCCAAGCTAGGTGTGCCAAGGCTTGGTATCGGAGGCTGTCCCAAGCTTGTCCCGGTTGTCGAAGCTTGGCACTTCCCACCTGGGTTGCGGCGAGGAAGGACACATAAGTTCTGACTGCAACAATCGGACGCAGCAGCACACGATCTGCTGACGCGAAGGGCACGGGAACTGACAATTTACCTTGCGATTATTGCGACACCTATACAGGAACCGGAGGTAACGAAATTTATACTATCAGTGACGATCGAGCGTTACTCTAGGAAGTGTCTATCAACAAGGGGGCCGAACCCACATCGAACAACAACCAACGAAATCGGCTGGAATATGAGGAAATTCGATACAATGGAAAATTCAACATTTAGTAGTTAAAAATAAAATTTCCAAAGTTTGGAAATTCTCATACCTTTAACATGTTAGGCATCGAATTGGTGGAGGTCGTAATCGAAGACCCTTCACGTTACTCATTCTGGATGAAATTGGTTGCGGACGGGATCTGTTGAAAAAATACTATGAATTTTTTAAATTTGCTGGCTGCGTACATCCGATTATCGAGCTTTCTACTTGGTTATATTGGCATACGCATCTAGATCATATGTTGACAGTTTCAACTACACGGAGAGAAAAAGTCTTTAAAAATTACGTAGAAAGTTCCGTAATCCGCGAGTGAAATACAGATCAATAAAAATTACGGAACGCACCGGAATTTTTCCGCAACCTTCGCGTAATTTTACTGTAATGTCACGTAAAATCTCTGGTTCGTTCTGAATTATATTTCGCTCGCGGATGACGGAACTTTCTACATACATTTTAAAGAACTTTTCTCTCCGTGTATGTAGCATGTTTATTTGTATTTGATGATCACCAGCTCATGGAACAAATTGATTAACGAATTTGAAACGTGAAATTCGGTAACATTCCATGCCCCCATGGAAAAAAAATATATGTGGGCAGTACATGGTGTCATACATAATTGATATATGCACAACATATGTGGAAGTATATGACATATATAATAACATATACGACACACATTTTTACATATACCAAAGTGGTTGTATATGCATCATATATGACATATATGACCATATATGGCATATATGACTATATATGATTTCATATATGATACTTATACATTAGAATATAGAGGTACATATATGATATTCTATATATAATTTATATTTTATTCTAAATGATAAATATATGATATGTATGGTTATAAATGTGAAATATATTGTTACATATATGCAGAATACATATAGCTATATACTTGCACATCACTAAATCGAAGGTGAGAAGTGACGATGGAATGAGAATATTGATCCACGATTTATCAAAGGCCGGAAAACCACGATGGGAACAAGGTGGATGCAACATAGAAAAGTGGTCAAGTTCCGACACTCGGGGTTTGAGCCTCGATCAAGTTTTGATCATAAATTGACATAATATATATGCCATAATTTTTCCAAAAGGCCGCGAAGCGACATTGTTGAAGGAAAAAATCAACCACTTTATCAATTACCGGAGCGAGGCTCTGGGTAGTTCGCTCCGTGCCAGTCACGTAGGACGTTCTTTTTTTTTTAACTTTTCGGATGAAATTTCCATATTTCCCAATTGAAAATAGCCAATTAAAAATTGACAATTGATAAATTGACACTTGATAAATTGACAATTGATAAATTGACAATTGATAAATTGACAATTGATAAATTGTCAATTGATAAATTGGCAATCCATAAATTGGCAATTGATAAATTGACAATTGATAAATTGACAATTGAAAATTGACAATTGAAAATTGACAATTGAAAATTGACAATTGAAAATTGACAATTGAAAATTGACAATTGAAAATTGACAATTGAAAATTGACAATTGAAAATTGACAATTGAAAATTGACAATTGAAAATTGACAATTGAAAATTGACAATTGAAAATTGACAATTGAAAATTGACAATTGAAAATTGACAATTGAAAATTGACAATTGAAAATTGACAATTGAAAATTGACAATTGAAAATTGACAATTGAAAATTGACAATTGAAAATTGACAATTGAAAATTGACAATTGATAATTGACAATTGAAAATTGACAATTGAAAATTGACAATTGAAAATTGACAATTGAAAATTGACAATTGAAAATTGACAATTGAAAATTGACAATTGAAAATTGACAATTGAAAATTGACAATTGACAATTGACAATTGAAAATTGACAATTGAAAATTGACAATTGAAAATTGACAATTGAAAATTGACAATTGAAAATTGACAATTGAAAATTGACAATTGAAAATTGACAATTGAAAATTGACAATTGAAAATTGACAATTGAAAATTGACAATTGAAAATTGACAATTGAAAATTGACAATTGAAAATTGACAATTGAAAATTGACAATTGAAAATTGACAATTGAAAATTGACAATTGAAAATTGACAATTGAAAATTGACAATTGAAAATTGACATTTGAAAATTGACAATTGAAAATTGACAATTGAAAATTGACAATTGAAAATTGACAATTGAAAATTGACAATTGAAAATTGACAATTGAAAATTGGCAATTGAAAACAGCGACTTGAAAGTTATGGATTAAAATTTGACACTAGATAATTGACAAGTAAAAATTTGACGAACTGGTCAATCGTCAATTTGTAACCTCCACTTGTCAACTTTTAATGGGTAATTTTCAATCCTTAATCTTCAATCCTCAATTTTGAATGCGCAATTTCCAATTGGCAATTTTCAGTCGGCAATTTTCAATCGGCAATCCGCAATTTGCAGTCGGCAATTTTCAATTGACAACTTTCAGTGAGCGATTTTCAATTGGCTTTCAATTGGGAAATGTTAATTGGGAATTTGCAATTGGCAAATTTTAATTAGAGATTTTTAATTGGCAATTTTTCATTGGCAATTTTTAATTGGCGATTTTCAATTGGAAATTTTTAATTGACAATTTTCAATTGCCAATTTTTTATTGGCAATTCTCAATTGCCAATTTTTAATTGGCAATTTTTATTTGGCAATTTTTAATTGGTAATTTTCAATTGGCAATTTTGAATTGGCAATTTCTAATTGGCAATTTTCAGTTGGCAATTTTTACTTTGAAATTTTTAATTGGCAATTTTTCATTGGCAGTTGTTTATTGGCAATTTTCAGTTGGGAATTTTCAATTGGGAACTTTCAGTGAGCGATTTTCAATTGGCAATTTTCAATTGGGAAATGTTAATTGGAATTTTTAAGTGGGAATTTTCTATTGACAATTTTTAATTAGAGATTTTTAATTGGCAATTTTTAATTGTCAATTTTTTATTGGCAATTTTCAATTGGAAACTTTCAATTGTCAAATTTCAATTGGCAATTTTTCATAGGCGATTTCGAATTGGTAATTTTCAATTGGCAATTTTTACTTTGAAATTTTTAATTGGCAATTTTTAGTTGACCATTTTTAATTAGCAATTTTAAATTGGCAGTTTTTTATTGGCAATTTTCAGTTGGGAATTATCAATTGGCAACTTTCAGTGAGTGATTTTCAATTGGCAATTTTCAATTGGGAAATGTTAATTGGGAATTTTTGATTGGGAATTTTCAATTGGGAATTTTTAATTTGTAATTTTTAATTGGCAATGTTTCATTAGCAATTTTTAATTCCCAATTTTTTATTATCAATTTTCAATTGGCAATTTTTAATTGGCAATTTTTAATTGGCATTTTTGATTGGCAATTTTCAGTTGACAATTTTTACTTTGAAATTTTTTATTGGCAAATTTTAATTGACCATTTGTAATTAGCAATTTTTAATTGTCAGTTTTTTATTTTCAGTTGGGAATTTTTAATTCACAATTTCCAATTGGCAATTTTTACTTTGAAATTTCTAATTCACAATTTTTAATTAGAGATTTTTGATTGGCAATTTTTAATTGGCCATTTTTGATTAGAAATTTTTTATTAGCAATTTTCAATTGGCCATTTTCAGTTGGCAATTTTCAATTGGCAATTTTTATTTGGCAATTTTTAATTGGTAATTTTCAATTGGCAATTTTGAATTGGCAATTTCTAATTGGCAATTTTCAGTTGGCAATTTTTACTTTGAAATTTTTAATTGGCAATTTTTCATTGGCAGTTGTTTATTGGCAATTTTCAGTTGGGAATTTTCAATTGGGAACTTTCAGTGAGCGATTTTCAATGGGCAATTTTCAATTGGGAAATGTTAATTGGAATTTTTAAGTGGGAATTTTCTATTGACAATTTTTAATTAGAGATTTTTAATTGGCAATTTTTAATTGGCAATTTTTAATTGTCAATTTTTTATTGGCAATTTTCAATTGGAAACTTTCAATTGTCAAATTTCAATTGGCAATTTTTAATTGGCAATTTTTCATTGGCGATTTCGAATTGGTAATTTTCAATTGGCAATTTTTACTTTGAAATTTTTAATTGGCAATTTTTAGTTGACCATTTTTAATTAGCAATTTTAAATTGGCAGTTTTTTATTGGCAATTTTCAGTTGGGAATTATCAATTGGCAACTTTCAGTGAGTGATTTTCAATTGGCAATTTTCAATTGGGAAATGTTAATTGGGAATTTTTGATTGGGAATTTTCAATTGGCAATTTTTAATTTGTAATTTTTAATTGGCAATGTTTCATTAGCAATTTTTAATTCCCAATTTTTTATTATCAATTTTCAATTGGCAATTTTTAATTGGCAATTTTTAATTGGCATTTTTGATTGGCAATTTTCAGTTGACAATTTTTACTTTGAAATTTTTTATTGGCAACTTTTAATTGACCATTTTTAATTAGCAATTTTTAATTGTCAGTTTTTTAATTTCAGTTGGGAATTTTTAATTCACAATTTCCAATTGGCAATTTTTACTTTGAAATTTCTAATTCACAATTTTTAATTAGAGATTTTTGATTGGCAATTTTTAATTGGCCATTTTTGATTAGAAATTTTTTATTAGCAATTTTCAATTGGCCATTTTCAGTTGGCAATTTTCAATTGGCAGTTGTAAGTTGGCAATTTTCAATTGGGAATTTTTATGATCATCATAATTCAGAAGGTATGACGGATTTAACTCCTGAGTGGCCGCACTCCTATTTATATATGTGCTCATATATGTTTTCATGTATGCTCTCATACATGCTCTCATATATTCTTAACATATAATTTGTCATGCATGATGACCTATATTGTTAAATATGCCTCATATATGCTTACGTATATTGATTGTATATTATGGGGTGTATTTAGGCATACATGAAAACATACGGAAAAATATATCACACCTATACACCATCGTATACGAAGTATATATTTACTTTTATACATTTCCATATATCTAGAAAATATATTTTGCCATATATGTCATACATGAATAAATATATCATCATACACTTCTCGTACATGAGCTCATGTATGACGTATGTATGAAAGGATACACTGGCTAGTACATGAATATATATATGCAAAAATATATGACAAATGTATGCATCATATATAAGAGATATATTCCAGCATATATCTTATACATATAGAGGAATATATACAACTTTTTTGTCGGACTTGCATATACGAATTATATTGTGATATATGACATATATGTCTCATGTATTTTAGACATATATTTTTTCCATGGGGGTGTGTAGCAACGATATCCGATTCGAAATTGCCGGCTTTTTACCGAGAAAGATTTATTTAACGGGTTATAACAACGGAATCAAGGTCCGATACTCCCAACACCGGAGCACAGCAACATTCTGTGTATGCTGTTGGCAGTATCCATAACATGAACCTATCCCGACGCAGGAAGGAGGGGGGGTTCATCATAGCAGTGATCTCTATATAATTCTCTCTCTATGTATTATATAGAGATCAGTGCATTATATTTATCCGCAATCGTAACGCTGGTGTTTCTGGAGGTTTCTCTTGTGTTTAGAAATACGATGGCCTAAACCGTGAAAATCGACTCCAGCTACATGGATGAATGGCCAATACTCCCTCTGAAGGAATGGTCGAGACCAGTTACGGTGGGGAGTACAAACGAGAGGTACGAAGACAAAAAAAATAAACGGTATGTGGGTCTAGCCCTCTGCTGGTCAGACCAATAACTTCCCGATCGTTCCCCGTATATGTTATATTCAAAATTTCGGTTCACGTCTTAAATTATGAACTTTTCAAACTTTCCAAAATTTCCAAATGTTAAGGAATTGTATGATTTTTAAAATGTAAACATATTCTTCAAAAATATCAACTTTCTTGCGATAGAATTAGGTAAACAATGCAATTTGTTAATAACAATTAATTATAGGTGTTAGTAAAAAAAGTCATAAAACATGAAATGTGTATTTTTACGTATGGAACGACTTTCATTCGACACTCTGTGTCGTATCTCCAACCGCTCTGGCTACAGAGCAATCTAAATAATTGAATTTGTTAGTAACATTTACATATGGGTGTTAGCAAAAAAAGTTATAGAATTTCAAATATGTATTTTTGTGTGTGGAACAACTTTTATTGAATTATTAGTTTCGTAGCTTCAACCGTTGTCACGATGGAGCGATGTAAACAATTTAATTTATTAATAACTAAAAAAGCGCTGAGTCGATTATGTTCAAAATCTAATCAGGTCTAAGTTAGGCGGAATCCTATCGAATGAGTATAAAAAAACCCGAACCGGATAATTTGTTCAAGAGAAATCGTTCGACAAAATTTCGCTTATACACGTATACGCACATACACACACACACAGAAAAACATCACGCTCAAAATGGTCGGAAACGTTTCTAATGGTTATGAAACGTGGAAATCAGCTGAAATTTCCGGTTTCGATTTTCGGACCCATAACTAAAACTTCCCTCACGATCACGAAGTTAATAAAGAAAATCACACACACATGCAGCACTTCTATAAAAAAAAACTGGTCAGACTGATGTCAAACGTCGAGAAAAGTGATTTTTTTTGTTTACGACCCTTTCCTTTTTCGGGGTCATTATAATAATCCGCTAAATCGGGAACTTAATATATACATCTTATATACAGTATTGATATCGTAAATAATTAAAACTCGATCCCGCGTCCAAAGCTTTATATTTGCTACGAATTTTCACGAAATTTAATTTATTTTTAATTTTAAGAGATCTTTTTGAGTCGATACAGGGTAATATGATATAAGGAAAAATAACTTCTGAAAACTTTATAAACAATAGGCGGACAGGGGTTGGGGTCAGGATTAACTGGTTCATCAACGAAGCCAATTCGAGTCTTTGTCAATATCGATGGGCTGAACGTGAGACTGTGGATAGATTTGTAGTTTCAGTTTAAAAGCATCGCTGATTTTATATATGAATTCACCTAGGGTTGTGATGCCGAACGCGTTGTAGATATCGAGCATTTGAGATCTCATCTTTCAGTTTACTACTATTCGTAGAAATTTGTTTTAGATAACGCGGAGATGATTCAAGTGAAGTTTGGATGCAGTGAACCAGGCCGGAAAACCATGGGTGATAACTGGTCTGATCAGTTCTGCATGCAAAATCAGTTTTCATGTTTGACTGAGTGCTTGAGATGTTAGTGAATTATATAATCTTACTCGTATGATTTTGGTTTCAATCCTAATTTTGGCGATATTTTTTGTTCACAAGAGTTTGTAATCAATGGGTACAACGAAATATTATTCAGGATCCATTGGAATGATTAGATTGGGACTGTTTTTGGAACTCGCAAATATGATGGCTTCTGTTTTAGCAGCATTTATGTGAATTTTCCATTCCGATAGTTCATTTATTGTTAGAGGTGTTACATTGACAATTCTTCATGCAACGTCATTGATTGATTGACTAGCTAAGTACGAAGCGCTATCATCGCTTCGATTTAATTTGTTCTTATTCCTTTTCTGGTTATAGCCTCTCGTGGAGTGGCAAGTACCAATTTGGTTGTAATTTGATAAAAACAGAATTTGGTCTGTACAGCTTATAAGTATGTGCAGCTTGAATGAAACGGGAGAGATACCAGCCCTTTGTGGAAATCTCCCTACAATTAGAGTATGTATGTGTGTGTATATGTATGTGCATATGTATATATGTACGTATGCATGTATGTGGTTATGTATTGATATGTGTGAGGTTTTTCACGTGAATTCGTCAGACCTGAAACCGAATGCTCCTGGATTTCTATGAAACTGCACGTAGCTATTTATTGGGTGAAATACAAAGATGACGATTTTCGTATTTTATTCCTATAAATAATTGAGTAAAAGTTATAAACAATATAAGTTATCTCAAACCGACATTTTTAATTCGTATAAAATTTAAACCACATATTCTACCATCATTTCCGATCATTCTGGGGGAAAAAATCATCTTGGGGCTTTCAAAGGGATCTTCGTATAATTTTTCAAAGTGCAGACAATACGAGGTTCTAACTGTGCCGTAATTTTTTGCAGTATATTAATGGAGAATTCTCATCAGAGTCTGCAGATGTCTATATACTATGGGAAGGTCTAAGTATGTAGGACGTATCTACACCTTCCAAATGTCCACATGTACAGTCGGACCTCCCTTACAAAACACGGTCGGGACTGGAGGCGTGGCACCGCGTCCACTGTGGCACTTTATCCCTCTTCCCCCACCATTTGATATGGGGTACGTACGCTGCATGAGTGGAACTCTGCAAGTATTTGAATTCGAATTCCATAGTGGTGGGGACTCATGAGGGGAAAGACAGTGACCATAGTGGACGTTTTTGTTTTTCCGTAAGGGACGTGGTTCCAAAACGGGAGCGACTGTACGGGAAGTCCTACTGTACAGCAAAAATATCATCAATAATTTTGAATAACAGTCACTTGGTTATGATTTTGTACAAAGAATGCATAATATTCGAATTATGAAAGATGAAATTTTATTTCGCACAATATTAGCATATTGCATTTCTCATAAATTTTGCCTTTTTACTGAAGGTCTTTCAATTCAAACATTTTTTTACGTGCATCTCACGTGATTTTTCTCGTAATAAATTTCCGGAAACTTTTTCATAAGCATTTGTGATATCATTGGCGATATCCTCGGGATCAGTGTTTGGGTCGCTGTCACTTACATAACTATCCGTTTTTTTTATCAATGTATTGTAATTTCTGGTGAGGAGGATTCACATTCACAATGCGGAATAAGCTGATCGGTGCATATACTAGCGACCATGGAACCTCCCCCCCCCCCTGCATCGGGTTAGGTTCCCGCTCGGTCGGGCGGTCTCATTTTATGGGTACCGCAGATGGCACACACGGAACGTTCCTGCATCGGTCGGAATTCATGAGAAAATATTTCTGAAAAATATTCTCCGGCGGCCGGGCGCGAACCTAAGACCTTTGGAGTAGTCGGCAGATACTCTACCACTACGTTAAAGCCCCGACACCGTCTGTATGTGTGTGTGTGTAGCTAGGTATGTATGTGGTCAATTTTTTCGTTCACGATTTCTCGCGACTGAATTATGCGATCGAGGTCCTGAATGATTCAACCGAAGCGTCTTCACATAACTGAGATCTGATTAGTTTTTGGATGGAATTGGTCCATTACATATATTGTTATTAACAATGTCAATTGTTTATAATGTTCTACTGCATAAACTATTAGAGTTAGCGCAAAATTTATATAAGAAAAGTTGTTCCCCATATATAAATACGTATTTTATGTGGAACGCCTTGTTTCGGTAATTTGTACAATTATGAACGTATGGCAGTCTCAACAATTATGTATGTAATATTGGATGGCATTTGTACAGTATATGCGACGTTATTAACATTTGCAATTATTTATACTGTTCCACTGGGTAAAATAGTAAAGTTAATGGGAAACTTATCTGAAGAAAACTATTCCCTATATGAAAATACACATTTTATGCAGAATGACTTTTTTCCATAGTTTGCATAATTAAGGAGCTATGGCTGTCTCAACAATTATTTTTGTGATAAGTGAATGAATGAACCCAGCACTGTCATGAAGGTCTCAATCGAAGCATTCCCGTTCAGAATCGAGCGTATTACATTTTGGATGGCCTTCGTACAGTATATGCAATGTTATGAACAATTGCAATTGTTTATACCGTTCCACTGGGTAAAATATTGACGTTATCGTCTTTATCGCGGCCGCACTCCTATTGGCGTCTCACTCCCACTCAAGTAACGCCCATAAGTATCATCCTCATGCTCACCATGCATCTACTCAAATATTCATCATTGTCTGCTTCATTAATGACTCAATTTAGAATTCTCAAATCTGCAAGTTTTCACTACTGACACATTCGGAACTTTTGTTTGTGCCCCGAGTGGGGCGCACACATGCCCACACCACTACAGTTGAATTATTTACGCAAAAATGAAACCTGTTCAGGATCCTCCAGAATTGATGAAATTTCATGTTTTTAATTTTGTTTGTTATTACCGAAACTCTTAGAAAAACTCTAAAGTTCGAAAATATATATTGAAATCTGTGCAACGTATCTGATTTGTTTGTATTTTATCCGATTGTGTCCTTGTTTTGAAATTTCGTACAGTTTTGAGATGGGAAATATTTCTATTCCTTACAATCTTTTATAATCTTCAAGACTTTTTGAAACCTTTGTCTGTTTTCTCAAAGTAGAAGACCAAGTTTGAGCACTACACATCGGGAAGTTCTTTTTGTGCGCCTAATGGGGCACCACGTCATCACCTCCCCTTGTTCGTCCTATGTCTATGTACAATCCAATGCAAAGTGCAAACTAATGTGCACTTTTTTAACGTTATACACAAATTGTTTCCGGATTTATGTTTTAAACATACATATTTCAAAATTTGTTGTGTTGATATGAAGAGGGGCGGAATGGAGAATCATTGCATAGGTAACAAGTTACAGACTGCTTATCATATGCAATGCGCTGACCGCGTTCTTCCAAGTACGCTTAAGCGATCGATTTCAAAATGAATTGAGTAGACTTCTAATCACCTCCTAATGTTGCATAATTCTCGGTTTTACTGGTTTTTCTTTAGGTATGTACTAGGGTTCCAAAGAATATTCAGGATCCTTGAGAAAATTCCTACATGGTAAATTCTAAAAACTGCTAAGCATAAAATGAAAACAAAAGGTAGGCTAAAAGTTACTTCCTTTCAAAAGTTTAATTACGATTCTTCAAAAAAGTTTTCCCCACATGAAAATAGACGCCTTATCTAATATTTATTTTACAATAATTTTCATAGTTTAGGTAATATCGCTCAAATAACGACACATACTCACTTATACACATGCGAGCGCCCCCGCACATCCCCATACACACATCGGACATTTATCGGTTCGATACATGGAAGGCCATATGCACAACCCATTTATCGAAAGGCATTGAATTTTGTAAAATTTCAAGTTGTCACTCCCTAGCCGTGATAACTGTTGAACAATGAGAAATACAAAAACATATCAAACAAATCTATGTAGATAATACAATTATCTAATCCCATTAGTAATAAAACTAGCCCTGTGAGCATGTGTGTGCCCCGTTGGGGGCAGAAACAAAACTTTCCGATTTGGTATTTCCATACACCGTACTAAATTTATTCTTCTCCAATATACTCCGATTAATCACTGTGAGCTCTATTAGTATCATAATGAAAATTTCCAGATTTGAGAATTCTAAACTGACTCATTTATGAACCAGATAATTGTGAATATTTGAGTAGACGCATGGTGAGCATGAGGATGAGACTTACGCGCGTTACTTGAGTAGGAGTGAAACGCCAATAGGAGTGTGGCCACAATAAAGACAATAACTTTAATATTTTACCCAGTGGAACAGTATGAATAATGGCAATTGTTAATAACATTGTATGTGTTTACATGGACGAATGCCATCCAAAATGTAATCCGCTTGATTCTGCATGGAAATGGTTCGATTTACACCTTCATGACAGCGCTGGGTCCATTCATTCACTTATTACGTACATAATCGGTGAGACAGCCATACGTCCTTAATTATGGAAAATATCGAAAAAAGTCTTTCTACATAAAAGACGTATCTTTATATGGGGAACAACTTTTCTCATATGAATTTTGCGCTAACTCTATCAGTTTATGCAGTAGAACATTATAAACAATTGAAATTGTTGATGATAAACGAGATGTGGGTCTGACCCTCTACAGGTGGAACTAATAACTTCCCGATCATTCCTCCCTATATGTTATATCCAAAATTTAGTTTCATGTCTCAAATTTCGAACTTTTTGAACTTTCCAATATTTTCAAATATTAAAAAAAATTATAATTCTTAAAATGTAAAATGATTTTTCAAAGATATAGCCTGTCTTGCAATAGAGTGAGTTAAAAAATGCAATGTGTTAATACCAATTAACTACGGGTGTTAGTAAAAAAAATCATAAAACATGTAATGTGTATTACTACGTGTGGATCGACTTTCATTTGACTCGTTGTTTCGTATCTTTAACCGTTCTCACGATGCAGCGAGATACACACTTCAATTTGTTAATAACTAAAAAACCACTCAGTCGATCATGTTCAAAATGTAATCAAGCCTATGTTAGACGGAAACCCATCGAGTGAGAATAAGAAAACCCAAATCGGATAATTTGTTCAAGAACAATCGTTCGACCAAATTTTGCTCACATACACACACAACCAAACAAACATCTCACTCAAAATGGTCGGAAACAATTTTAAGGGCGAGCAATCGTGAACGAAGAATTTTGACCACACACACACACACATGGGTGCCTTCGAGGGCATTATAATAACTTGCCTATTTCGGGAAGTTAATAACAATGTGCATATATACTACTCGAATTCTATCTGAAATCTTGGACCCTCCATTCTCCATGGAAATACGGTGGTTTCTACCTTAATGACAAGCGTGATTTCAATCGTTCACTCCTTAAAATAATGATTGTCCGAGCGACCATACCGCGTTACTTATGCAAATTACGGAAAAACCTCGTTCGATATGAAGCGCATATTTTCGTCTGAGGCATAATTTTTATTCGATAAGTTTCCCGATAACTTTACTATTTTTTTGTCCCAGTGGAAGAGTGTAAATAATGGCAACAAACACTGCATATACGGCACGAATACCATCCAAAATGTAATCCACTCTATTCTGCGCGGAAATGCTTTGATTGAGACCTCGCTGACAGCGCTGGGTTCGTTCATTCACGTATTACATACATAATTGTGAGACGGCTATACCTCCTTGATTATGCCAATTATCGAAAAAAGTCTTTCTAAATAAACTACGTATCTTTATATGGGGAACAACTTGTCATATAAATTTTGCGCTAACTCCAATAGTTTATGCAGTAGAACATTATAAACAGTTGAAATTGTTAATAACAATATATGTACTGGACCAATTCCATCCAAAATCCAATCAGATCTAAGTTAGGTGACGACGCTTCAGTTGAATAACTCAAAACCTCGATCGGATAATTCGGTCGCGAGAAACCGTGGGCGAAAAATATGGCCACATACATACGCACACATACACAGACAGACATTTTTACTTTAAAATAGTCTAGAATTGTCAGAAAAACCTTGAAACGTCAACGGCCGATAATTTTATTTTTATTTTCGGGGGGATTACAATAACTTCCCTATATCGGGAAGTTAAAAAGTTATGCCAACTAGTCTCTACGCTGAATGTGATACGACATAAATGTAAAAAAGTAAAAAGTTGGCAAAAGAAGGGTCGTTTTTACGAATAAGAAACCAACCGCTGGGTGGCTGCACTTTAAACTCCTTTCAGACCTACTGTACGGTGAGAGACATATTTTGAAAAAAGAAACCATTGAAATAGGTGGAGCTGCTTATGAAAACCCGTGGGCCAAAAAATCATTCACATACGAATACAATCATATACAAAGAACCCTCATTTTAGCGTGGTGGGTCGAGTATCTGCCTACTACGCGCCCGACGACCGGAGACTATTTTTCAAAAATATTTTCTCATGAATTCCGACTGATACACGTTCGGTGTGTGCTATTGGGGACTCTATAATTGAATGCGGTCCTCGTGGAGTACTGAGGCACTTAAAATAATGGTGGATAAGAGCCCGGACCATGCGCGGCCATTCAAAAGTTTCTGAATGTTCATTTGAAACCGGCACCACGATGAATTGACCTGAAAATGTTCAGGAGACAATAACAACAACTAAAAAGCAATATCCGATCAAATGTCGTGTCTCTGGATGTGAAAGTATATTCGGCAAAACGACCAATGTGAGTTTTCATAAATTTCCGCCACAAGACCGACCCATGTAAGTAGTAACCTCAAACAATGATGATGAACTGACTGCAACGCAGATCCGTGAGATGTAGATTCCAAAATTAAACATTCCTAAATTGCCTAAAAAATCCGTGATATGTAGTTTACATTATTTATCCAATGATTTCATCCTCTCAGGCAAGTTATGTGTGTTCTAAAGTCCTGGAATCGACCGGTCCCATTGACATGACACGGTATATATTTAACGGCAGTTATTCTTTATTAATGATAGATTATTCAACTGGATGTGTTGTTAAACAACGTCGACTGAAAAAATATGCGAATCCCAGTCAACATTTGCCAACGTCATGCTCCGATCACTTGGGGGTTGATTGCGCACGCATCCTCCTTCTGTCCGCTTAACATTGGAAGTATCAGAGAATTCAAATCTTTGCGGACAAATCATGGCTGATTATAGCGCTATCTACCAGATTAAACCTCCGGCAAGATGGCCGACTTAAAACCTAAAAATTCGAACTGGCGTAAGAGCGAAAGTCCTGTGAGACCACCGATATCCCTATTGTGGAGATAGTTCGTCAAATGACTTGTAAATATGAATTGCTACAGCAAAAACCACCATAATGGAGCCGCCTAAAAAAACAAGTTTATTTCTGTAATGTAATCAATTGTTCAAATCACCGAAATTTTGAAATGTCATTACATAGTGTTCCGACAAATCCAGCTTCTCATAAAGTGTGGTTAAACGTGCTAAAACTGAATAGTTTTACGAACAAAACGAAAGTGTGTAGCGACCATTTCGCACCCAGGTCCGAAACGAGCGATTTGTCGAAAAATTCATTCTTGCAATTGTTATTAAAAAATGAATTGTTTGTATCGCTCTATCGCAAGAACCGTTCGAGATACGAAAACAAGTTGTCATGAAAGTTGTTCCCCGGAAAAAATACACATTTGATGTTTTATGATTTTTGTCTTAACCAGCATAATTAATTAATTAATTAATTATCTTACACGGAAAGTCGAACTTGAACTTTTCATTTTTTTTATCGATGCCTTTCCATGGTGAGGAAGCCGGAAAGAGTGTCAAAGTGAAATAAGAACTATTTCTATTGTTATTAACAATTGTTTATAACGCTATATTTCACGAAATATTTTAGCTACGCAGAAATATATTGCATACATATTGTTCCTTATTAAAAAATACATATTATGTGTCTTCTTACTTTTTTCATATTTTTTCACCGTTTCGGCGTTAGAGTGTTATAAACAAATGAAATCATTTAGAACGCGCTATGGTCAGAAAAATGAGAGATCGGACAGAAAGTATCTGATAAATGTTGTTCCTTACCTAAAAAAATATGTCTAATGTGAGAGTACTTCTCATATCCCAAACAGTTTAGGGGATAACGTGTTGAAGTCAATTAAGTGACGGTTTAAGAGATAAAGTATTAGTTTTACACCCATGCACACACGCAGGTATAGCCATTGGGAAATTATGATTTTGGTCCGCCGAGGGTCAAACCCACATCCCATATATTGATTTTTTTATTCATTGTACCAACTGAGGGTTGGTACACTCGAGCTAACAATTTAATATCACTCGAGATATTAGTTCCAATTATTTTTGTTAAATTTATAAGGTTTTTTTTTTTTTTTTTTTTTTTTTATTCACTAAAAAATACATCCGGTCACTTTGGTAGTATTTCGATGTTTCAAATGGTTTTGAATTACGATTAGTTTTTATATTTCTATTTTTTAAAGGATAAAATAATTCACACTGACACTATTTAGTTTTATAAGAAAACAATGTTGGTAATTGTTTTTATTGTTCTTTATACACGTCGGTTTGTTTATATAAGCGAGAAGTTAGTTTTGACCGATAAAGATGCTCTATGTGCGTAAGAGTCTTTGATAATTTGTCAGGAGTGCTGAGGGCTGCTCCGTGTATCTTCACTTCCTCCAGAGAACTAAAAATCTATTTCCAATTCATGTTCTAAGAGTGGTAAAAACAGGAGAAGGGATTTTTGGAAAAAGAGAGGCAGTTGCGAATCTGATTGGTCAACCAACTCTCCACCCTCAAAGGAAAAATTTCTAGAAGTGGGAGAAAAAATGGGTGGACCCTTGCTCGGAAACTTTGTCATTAAAAAATCATAAACCAACTTTACTTTCGGTAAAATTGACGGCTTGCAAAGGATTAAGTTGTAAAACCAAGGAAAGTGAATTTCTTCTCGAAGTCCACGGCTGGCAACGGATTAAGTTATAAACATGGCAGATGCGCGGCATGTTTGTCCCGAAGACCGTTCGGCAAGGGCTGATTGCAGGTAATACTCGAGTTCGCGCGTCAGTGCAATAAATAAAGGTCCAAAATTTCCCAGGATTCCAAATCGCTAGTTTATAGAACCAAAAAAAATGGTCATTTTTGGGGAATACGCGACTCGACTATTTTTCCGCCGGTTAAATTGCTTTTTCGTGAGTTTGAGTTTATTAGCAAGATTAAAAGAATTTGGCCAAACCCAGTGATTTATAACTTTTTCCATCTTCTGCTTTCGTTCACTCTCAGATTTTCCCCATGAATTTCTGTTAGCTAACTAAATATTCGTTTTTGAAGCCAAAATAAAAGTATAGCTACATTTTATATATTTCTTTCCGATATTAATTATTTGTTTTTTTTCCATAATAATTTTGAAACTTCTGAACATTTCGTTGAAGACGAAACATCCTCCCCCCGTTGAGAGATTGATTGATCAACAGTTAATGATGATGATTCAGTCGCTGGCTAGTTATTCTGTTCAGCATCCGTTAATTGGCTCCAGGTCGATAGGGGTAATGGGACAATTCTTTTGATGGACCGTTTCAAAATCCCTGTGGTAGTCTTCACCGAGACGACTCGTACAGTTTCATCTCTGCCTGGATGAATGTCCACCACGCGCCCAAGTCGCCATTCCATAGAAGATAGGTTGTCATCTCTCAGCAATACCATTCTGCCAATGGTGATGTCGTGTTGTCCAGAACTCCATTTTTTCTTCATGTTGAGCTCATTCAGGTATTCCTTGTACCAACGTGCCCAGAAATCTTCGCGCATTTTTTGAATGTGTTGCCATTGGGATAGTCGATTCGTTTGAATCTTTTGGAGATTGTGTTCTGGTAGGCCAGTGAGTCTTTCGCCAATTAGAAAGTGTCCTGGTGTTAAGACTTCCAGATCATTAGCATCGGTGGAGAGTGGACATAAGGGACGAGAATTCAGTATTCCTTCTATTTCTGCAGTGAGTGTAGAAAAATGTTCTACTGTCAATAACTGCATTCCCATGACTCTCCTCAAGTGGTGTTTGAACGATTTTACTGCTGCCTCCCAGATGCCTCCAAAGTGAGGCGATTGAGCAGGTGAAAATCGCCAATCAATCCCCTTTGCAGTAAGCTCCGCGGTAATTTTGTGATTATTACCTGAGTTTTGTAGATCTGCCACAATTGTTCTGAGCTCGTTGTTAGCACCTACAAAGTTAGTTCCATTGTCAGATTGTATAATGGCGGGTCTTCCTCGTCTACTGATGAACCGTCTCAAAGCGCCAATAAAAGCTTCTGTTGTTAAGTCGCTGACGATTTCTAGATGTACTGCCTTCACTGCTAAACAGATGAATACTGCCACATACACCTTGATGCCCTTCCGGTTGCGATATTTCGTTTCTTTGACATGAAAAGGTCCGCAGTAATCCACTCCAACGTGGGTAAATGCACGCGTAGTGGCATTCACTCTAGTAGCAGGTAAGCTTCCCATGACATACTCTGGAACGGGTGGGCGTGCGCGCAGGCAGTGGAGACATTGTCGAATCATCTTTCGAACTTGAGAGCGGCCATCCAATAGCCAAAATTGACGTCTCAAACTGTGTAATGTGTTTTGCGCCCCTGCGTGCATCTGCGTTGAATGTTCTTCATTGATGATCAGGTTGGTAACATGCCCATTTTTGGGTAGAAGGAGAGGATGTTTTTGATCAAATGGAATATTTGCTTGTTGCAGTCTACCGCCTACTCTAATGAGCCCTTGATCATCGATGAATGGATTCAGTGTCTTTAACTTCCCTTTATACTGAGTTGTCCCTTTTTTCAGGCAAGTGATATCTTCCTGGAATGGCTTGGACTGTGTCACCCGGATAATAACTAATTGTGCCTTTCTCAACTCGTGTACTGTAATTGGCCCCTTCGGTGGTGCTTTTGTTCGAAGATATTCAAAGTATCTTCTCCAGATTGCCACATGCCTTTGCAATTTGAGCCAAGACGAATAGCGAGTGAATAAATTGAATTCAGGTGTAATATGAAGACAGGTAGCTACCTTGATTTCTGGATCTTCTGTAAGTTGTTTTACTGCTTGCCAGCGCCAGGTACTCTCTGGTTTCCGCAGCCATGGTGGTCCTTGACTCCACAAAGGATTATTGATTAATTCACTCGGCAGTTGACCCCGTGATAATGCATCTGCTGGATTGTCTTCAGATTTGACGTGCCTCCAATCGATCTCTCGAGATCCTTGTTGAATTGCGGCTACGCGATTGGCCACGAACGTTTTCAGCTGATGTGGCGATGTTTCTATCCAATGAAGTGCTACCATGGAATCTGTCCACATTACCACTTTAGAAATTGGAATTTTGATGGCGTCTTTAGTGGCTTGATATAGCTGAACGAGTGTGTGAGCACCACACAATTCAAGTCGTGGGATTGTAACAGTTTTCAACGGAGCCACTCTCGACCTGGAGCATAGAAGAGCAGTATGGACGTCTCCATCATCATTGCTAGACCTGACGTAAATACATGCCCCGTAACCTCTCTCGCTTGCATCACAAAAACCGTGTAATTGAATGGAAGTAGGCTCTAGAATTAGAACATTTCGATAAAAATGTAAATCATTAATTTGCGGAAGTTCTTTGCAGAAGTCAGTCCATAGAGTGTGGATGCTGGTTGGTACAGATTCATCCCACTGTAGCTTTTCAGCCCACAATTTTTGAATGATACTCTTGGCGAGTAGAATCATTGGGCCAAGGAGGCCTAGTGGGTCAAAAAGTGAAGCCACATGAGATAAAATAGATCTCTTAGTGACTGAGTTGCTGTTGACAATTGGTTTGACAGAGTAACTGATTTGATCGGACTGGGAGTTCCAAAAAACTCCAAGTGCTTTCAATGTCTGTCCATTGTCCAATTGTAGATTTTTATTGATGTCCTCTGCAGGTAGGTGCTGCAGAAGATTCATTTCATTGGATGCCCATTGTCTGATGCTAAGGCCTGCCCTGTTCAGACACTGTATTATTTGGAACTGGGCATCGTGGGCTTCTTTTTGAGTGGAGAACCCGGTCAGTAAGTCATCGACGTACATGTCCTGTTGCAATATACGTGCTGCAACGGGATATTCGTCTGCATGGTCTCGAGCGAGTTGTTGGAGACTTCTGATGGCCAGGAAAGGTGCAGCTGATAACCCGAATGTGACTGTATTCAGTTGATGGGTTGTAATTTGATTCGCATCATCATACCACAAGATTTTTTGAAATTTACGATCTGCGGGGCGAATGAGAAACTGTCGGTACATTTTTTCTATATCGCCCGTTAAAACGTATCTGTGAAATCTGAATCGAGTAATCAAGGAAAAGATATCATCTTGAATTGTGGGGCCTACCATTAGAGCTGAGTTGAGTGAAGCCCCATTGGCACTGCTGGCTGACCCATCGAATACTACCCGGACCTTGGTGGTCAGACTTGTTTCCTTTATTACTGCATGATGAGGCAGGTAGAATCCTTCTCCGTCGTCATCATTAATCTTCGTCATGTGGCCGAGCTCCAAGTATTCAGATAGAACCGCTGCATATTGCTGTTTTAATTCAGGTTCGCGAGTGAATTTTCGCTCTAAAGATTTCAGCCGTTTTAGTGCAATGTCTTTCGATGTACTCAAATTGGGCATGGCTTCTTTGAAAGGTAACGCTACGACATAACGACCTGTGGTATCTCTGGAAAAGTTGTTGATGTAATGTTCATCAGCCAATCGTTCCTCTGTAGATAGGAAACCTTGTTTGGGTATCTCTTCTAATTCCCAAAATTTTTCCAAGTTGAAGTCTGTTGAGAGACAGAATGTTTGTTGAACAGACTCAGTACTCGATGTTGCGCTACTGCCACCAACGATCCACCCCAATTGGGTTTTTTGCAGGTACAGATCAGGAGGAGCTATATACTGTCCCACACAGAGCAACGCTAATGTAGGCCCTGATCCCAGCAACATCTCGATAGGTCCGGGAAGGTAGAAAGTTGGGTCTGCCAACTTCAGATTTTTGGGAATTCTCAGCATTTCTCGAGGAAAAGCATGCACTGGAACTAAATGTGCGATGTTTGGAATTGTGAGGAAATTCATAGTTCTCTCATATTTGCTTGTTGTAGACTTAATTGTTGTGGTAACCTGATGTTTAGTGTACGTAGTAAGTCCATTGATTCCAGCCACTGGAATTGAATATTCCTTTTTTTTCAACTTTAACTTATCAGCGAGTCTTTCGGTGATGAAGTTGGTTGTAGAACAAGTGTCCAGTAAAATTCTTGTGCGGATCAGTCCTTTGTTCTTGTTTGTTACATTGACAACGGCTGTAATGAGCATTTGATTGCTTGCTTCATGGTTAATCAATGCTACACTTCTTTCCGTACCAGTTAATTGTCAAACCTGAGACTTGCCGTTATGTTCTGTGTGAATCAAGGTATTGTGTCGTTCTTCACATACCCAGCACATATGTTTAGATGGGCATTGTTCTTTGTCGTGGCCTTTACGGAGGCAATTTTGGCAAAATGAATGATTATTTACTGCTTCGATGCGAGCTGGTACATTCATTGTTCGAAATTTCTTGCATTTGTAAAGCGGGTGTTGATCTTGACTACATACTGAACATTTGACGTCAGTTGCCGTATAAAATGCCCTAGCATATGGTCGTTTATTATTGTGTTTACTCACAGTCGTACGGTCTCCTTTGATTTCTGATTTCTGCTTTGCGTTATCTCGAACGATGAAACGCGCTGCTCTTTGTGATAGAAATTCGAGTAAATCTTTGGATTTTGGGAAAACTCCTTTGGTTAGAGTTTCCTCCCATGCGTCAATAGTGGTAGCATGAAGTATGTTTTCAATCATCGCTACAATGGTTTCGTCATTGACATCAACACCTACGGTTTTCAGCATCTCAATGTGTTGTCTTGTATCATCTACGATCTTGGTGAGACTTATCGCTGTTTCCTGAATCTGCTTTGGAACATTCAACAGTAGTTGAAAATGTCTGGAAATGATCAGTCGGTCATTGGAGTATGTTTCATTAAGGATTGTCCAGGCCTTGTCGTAGTTACCCTCGGTGACTGGTAGCATTTTGATTTTGTCAAGTGCTGTACCCTTGAGACATCTTCTGAGGTATGACAGTTTTGTAACTTTACTCAGATCCGACTGATTGTGAATAGCTGCTTCAAATTCTGATTTGAATGAAAGCCAATTTTCATACTCGCCATTGAAAACAGGCAAATCTGGATTTGGTAATTTAAATTTTCGATTTCCTCGGTCATGGAGGGATTGAGGTATACTCTCAGTACTGCGAACAGATGTCGATCTCATAAGATCAGTCAGTGGTGCAGCTAACAGTCTCTCGAATTCAGCAATATTACTATAATAATCAGATTCGACATCGAACCTGGATTCTGGCGTGTGATGTTCATTTTGAGGATCCAACTGTCTGAACTCGTCACATATTTGTCTAACGTCCTTGAGAATTATGTTATATTCTTCGATTCTGCTAGTAACCTTTGCTACTTCTAATTCCTTATTTCTATAGATTGAAAGGAATTGTTTAATCAACCTGTTGTGTCCCATGCAGTTTTTCAGCTCCTGCTGAAGCTCCTTGATGCGTTGTCGTTTGGCTGAAGGCCCCATTTGCCGTTGAATCAGCGGCATGTTATCCTCCATATTAGCGTGCACTTCTACACAAATGGTTGCAATTGTCACTGCGTATTGCACTACAATTTTACACAGATTATAGTCTCACTGAAAGTTCACTAGGAATAAATCCGGCTCGAAGGACCATAAAATGTACCAACTGAGGGTTGGTACACTCGAGCTAACAATTTAATATCACTCGAGATATTAGTTCCAATTATTTTTGTTAAATTTATAAGGTTTTTTTTTTTTTTTTTTTTTTTTTTTATTCACTAAAAAATACATCCGGTCACTTTGGTAGTATTTCGATGTTTCAAATGGTTTTGAATTACGATTAGTTTTTATATTTCTATTTTTTAAAGGATAAAATAATTCACACTGACACTATTTAGTTTTATAAGAAAACAATGTTGGTAATTGTTTTTATTGTTCTTTATACACGTCGGTTTGTTTATATAAGCGAGAAGTTAGTTTTGACCGATAAAGATGCTCTATGTGCGTAAGAGTCTTTGATAATTTGTCAGGAGTGCTGAGGGCTGCTCCGTGTATCTTCACTTCCTCCAGAGAACTAAAAATCTATTTCCAATTCATGTTCTAAGAGTGGTAAAAACAGGAGAAGGGATTTTTGGAAAAAGAGAGGCAGTTGCGAATCTGATTGGTCAACCAACTCTCCACCCTCAAAGGAAAAATTTCTAGAAGTGGGAGAAAAAATGGGTGGACCCTTGCTCGGAAACTTTGTCATTAAAAAATCATAAACCAACTTTACTTTCGGTAAAATTGACGGCTTGCAAAGGATTAAGTTGTAAAACCAAGGAAAGTGAATTTCTTCTCGAAGTCCACGGCTGGCAACGGATTAAGTTATAAACATGGCAGATGCGCGGCATGTTTGTCCCGAAGACCGTTCGGCAAGGGCTGATTGCAGGTAATACTCGAGTTCGCGCGTCAGTGCAATAAATAAAGGTCCAAAATTTCCCAGGATTCCAAATCGCTAGTTTATAGAACCAAAAAAAATGGTCATTTTTGGGGAATACGCGACTCGACTATTTTTCCGCCGGTTAAATTGCTTTTTCGTGAGTTTGAGTTTATTAGCAAGATTAAAAGAATTTGGCCAAACCCAGTGATTTATAACTTTTTCCATCTTCTGCTTTCGTTCACTCTCAGATTTTCCCCATGAATTTCTGTTAGCTAACTAAATATTCGTTTTTGAAGCCAAAATAAAAGTATAGCTACATTTTATATATTTCTTTCCGATATTAATTATTTGTTTTTTTTTCCATAATAATTTTGAAACTTCTGAACATTTCGTTGAAGACGAAACATTCATCAACCGATTTAATGTGGCCGTCTAACCGCAAGTAGTAAGCATCAGGTAACCATCAAATATCTCCAGTGGTTCCGCCGGAAACGTTGGACAAAATTTATTGTCCACACACAGTCATACAAACAATTTTCGGAAAACGACTCAGGATGATGTGAAACATTGAGAAAAGTAAAAATATCTTGAAAATTTCACTTTTCATTTTCAAGGTGATTACAATAACTTCCCTATCGGGAAGTTAATAATTGTCGGAAAAACAGAACAATGAATGAATACCGATTGAACTTGGTGTGTGGTCACCCTGGCGATTGAACTTACACGCAACATCCATGCTACCATTCACTGTGGGATAAACGAATTCTTGTAATGGATGATAAATGAGTGACTAATGGCTCTGAGTTGCTCAAATAGTTGATTTTCAAATGTTTAATAAGTACTGAAAGGTTATTTTTTACCTATTTTTAACAGAAAATCGACATACACGTAACATACACGCAATACCGTGTATCCTAAATCGTCAGGGCAGGTATTGATGGCGAAAAAAATTTAATTCAAAAAGTTTTTAATTTCAAAAATTGCTCGTGTTGAAAATGTCGAATTTGGAATTTTTCTATTTTGAATTTTATATTCAAAGTTTTTATTTTATATTGAACGTTATTATCATAAAGTTCCCGACAACTCGAATGTCCTGAAGTTTCAAAGTTATTAATTTAATTTCCAGAATAATCGAAAGGTTCGAGCCAACGATGTTGACAAATTTCTTAAATTTTCGTACAAAAATTTCTGTAATGCTCAAAATTTTTAAAGAGGTAAATAATTTTTCTGCCCTCCGGCCAGAAAGCGGTAACTTTCGGGCCGCTGCGCTAAACGAAGTTACCGCTTTCTGGCTTCGTCGAGCAGAAAAATAGTATACACACCTCGGCCAGCAAGTAAGAAAGCCTCAGATCACATTATTGTCGACCTCGGCTTCGCCTCGGCCAACAACTAAATGTGATCTGAGACATTCCTTACTTTGCTGGCCTAGGTATGTAATCTACTATTTTTTCCTCCCCGACCCGAAAGTACGCTCGCCACCGTGGTCTGAAACGCCAGAAACAACGGCTTTTCTGGAGTTTCTCGACGGAGAATCGTTGTGATTGGCCACAAAACTTTTGTGGCTCGCGTTTGCAGGCGACAGTTGCTAACGAAAGAGTAAACTTCGGATCTCCACCCGAAGCTCCCCGACTCTTGCCTACGCATGCGCATGATATATTTCAGTGCCCAAATTGCAACCGAACGTGTCAAATTCCGAAGCCACTTTTTCTCTGTATAATATATACGCATAGAAGGTTCATGTCGCCAGTGCTCCTGTGGAACAAAATTTCTTTAAATTATGCATTAATTTGTTTAGTGGATAAAATAATATTGGATAAAAAGAGTTGATTTTGAAAAAGTAGAGTAAATTAAAACTGTCCCCCGCCGGCGACTGACCTAACCTGAAAAATGAGCGATTCTTCATCGCGATGTTTAGAAATTTCGACAAAGAGGTCAAAGTTGGAAGGAAAATATGCTTATAAAAAGTGATTTCGGCATTCTGATTTTTTTTTTCGACGTTTTTATGTTTTTTCATGCATTTGTACTTTTTGCCCGCCCCGACCAGCAAAAACCTCGGCTTCGCCTCGGTTTTGCAAAAGTCGGGCGGGCATGTAGTTCGCAAGGTGACCGACGAGAGGCGTGCGCGGGCAAGCCACAAAAGTATTCATCGTTGAATTGATCGTCAACCTTTCCAAATTGATGCATTTATTGTTGAACGTACTTTCGGGTGGGGAGAAAGAAAAATAGCATACGACACACGGCCAGAAAGTTTGATGTCCTGCCGTGCGTGATATGAAGGCCGAGGCGAAGCAGAGTCCTCATATCACGTACGGCAAGACATCAAATTTTCTGGCCTTGGGTCGTAATATACTATTCTGAAGTTGCCAAATTTGTCAAAATTCTGAACTTGTGAAATGTTTGAAATTTATCCATTTTTAATCTTCAAAACTTTTAAAATCTGTAAAATCTTCATTACAAAAACTATATCTTGGAACGTTCGAGGATGTACCGAAATAAAATTTCAAAATGGAAAACAATGAATATCCTATAGGAAAAAGGAGAGACGAAAGAAACTATTGATATATATTGAGATTATCAAAAACCGTATGACGCACCGCCAATCCGTGCGGTGGAAACAGGAAATGCGTATGCGAAGCACGTAGCACCCGACTCGTAAATTAAGAAGAAAAAACAAAATGCACCATGATATCTCTACGTCCATATTTTACACGATGTTATACAGTTAAAATTCTAAATTTAAAACAAACCTAATTTCAAAACTTTCCATTTTTCAAAATTTCAAATTTCAGCAATTTCAAAAGTTTTAAATTCCTCAGATTTGAACAGAATAATTCAATTTGGGAAATCCTAAATTGAACAAATTTCTGATTTTGAAAATTTCCAGTTTTCAATTTTGAACTTTACGTGAATTTATTTGTTAAAAATGTCGAACAGTTAGAAAATCTTAAAATTTACTAATTTATCAATTTCATTTACAAAATTATCGAAAGGTTCAAGCTGAAAATTTTACAAAACTATTTGCAAAATTTCAAAATTGCCTACAAAAATTCGGAAGAAAATGTAAGAAGATGTTAAATATAAATCTTGCTAACAATGTATTTTATCTTGACATGTTCCAAATATCGATATCCCAAATATGGATCTTTATCTTATTTGACTAATCTGGTCAACCCATAAATGAATCAGGATTCAAAATTGATTTGTGTCAGACCAGTTTGGAATCCAGTTTGATACCAGTTTGAGATTGAAAACAGATTCAATTTTTCTCGAACAAATAATTTACTTTTCAACAATTATTGTTATTTGATAAAAAGAAATATCGAGCATCTGCTTGTGATTTTAAAGTTATGAGATATTGCAAAAACTATATGATTAGATATAACAAAAATATAAATTTAAGAATAAGTCAAATTGATGGATGAAACAACTAAATGTTTCCCCTAGTTGACGGTTGTTTGGCTAGTTGTTCAGTCCAATCAATGATTCATTTACGTGAGGTTCTGAGGGGCTGGGGCTATTCAAGTGTGAAGTGATCCAGGTTTACCATTCGATGTAGGATCCGCGCCCGAGCGGGAGGCCTTGCATGGCATATTTTGTCGCCAAAAACTCGGCTATGGAACAAACCGTACGGAATCAATTCCCACACATCACCAAATCGTAAAAAACGGAAAGAAATTTATGAAGAGAAGATTATTATTTTTTCCTGCCCCTCGCCGGAAAGTTCGTGCTTTCCCGCCTGAAAACCGGCCGGAAAGTGAGTACTTTTCGTCCGAGGGAGGACTTCTATGCACTTTCCACCCTAGGGCGGAAAGTACTCACTTTCCGGTGAGGGGTGGGGAAATTTAAAAAATTCTAAACATTGGAGAAATTGAAAAAAAAATGAAATTCAGACGAGGAAATAGTACATTTCGACACAAGGGCGGAAACAACAACACAGACGACAGAAAAGTTACTTCTGCCCGTGTATCGAACAATATTTTTTGATACAATATGGGTGGGCGGTTGCGGCATGTGGGAAACGTTGCTTTGCGCACAGTGTGTCACAAAAATTGAAACACTTCAAATTTCCAATGTTTTAAAAATTTGGAAAGACATTGAAAATTTTTGAGAATTTGTAAACATTTGTAATGGTTAGGGGAATTCGGTTGAACAGGTAGTTGGTGCAACTAATAAAACTTTCTAGAACTACAGTATACTGATCCCCCACCCCTTATACCACCTCACTTACACCAAGAAGACACTCCCCAATCGTGGTAATAAGAACAATAGTAAAACGTGGGAAAGGAAGTTGTGTTATATTCACTGATGGATGGTAATACCCACAACTAGATATTATCTATACCGACGCCTGAAGAAAGAATTAGAGACAACAAACCCGACCATGTCTCCATGTCGCTGCTGATAAGTAAGTAGGCCTCATTGAGACGCAATATGTCATTTATTTCTAAGAATTTTAAAACCATTCATTACCAATTCTATATTACAGTGAATATACTGGAGTATTTTGTCTCAGGAATACGGAGAAATTGAAGAAAAATCTCTGTTTTCACCTTCCAAAATTTAATGATTTCATGTGAATTATGAAAAAAAATTATAATTTGAAATTATTAATATTTTTAAAAAAGTGTATGTATGAGTCTTATCATATCATCACTGGCTGTTTGGGAATGAGGAGTTGTAGGATATTTTTATATTGAACATTTATAATTTTCCATTTTCTACAGTTTCGGGACGTTGAGGATCAGGGGGTTTTAAAATGGGGGCACAATTTAGGCATTCAATTTTTTATAGAATAAACGGGATGTACCTGTGACCCTCCACGGCTTGCATCATGAAGTTCCTGATGTGTTAGTCTCTGTGTGTGCGTTTGTGCGGGTGGTGAAAATTTGCGATGAATTGAACGCTATCGCCTTAAGTATGAGTGTTACAAACAAACTCATGAAACAAAAAAATATATACTTCTATATGGGGAACAACTTTTATTTAGAACTTTTCCATCTAACTCGTACTGTTCCAGTAATAGAGTTCGTGTAACAATTAAAATTGTTAACCAGTGATATGTCCAGAGCTATGAACGTTATGAGAAAAAGTCATAACAAATTATATACGTGTGTTTGTATAAGGAATAACATTCATGATACACTTTTTCTCCTATCTCTAAACATTCTCGGGATAGAGCGATATGAACGATTCAAATTGTTAATAGCAATTGACGTAATTGTTCTTCAGCATTGACACTCTTTTCCGCCCTGGACATCAGTCAGACTTAATTTTGTATCAAAGGAGAACCAAATGGATCGAGCCGTTTACCGGCAACCATTCTTTAAGGAACCACTCACATACGAACACACACACAGAACCCTCATCTGGAATTTATCAGAATGATGTGAAATGCCGAGAACAGCGAAAGTTTTCGATTTCTGAGACACTTGATTATCGGAGTCATTACAATAACTTCCCTAAATCGGGAAATGAATATTATATTCTCTGATTACCGACGGTTGTGGCCGTGCGGGTTAAAGCACTGGAATTGGGGGGGAACGATTGAGATCTGAGATCACCGGTTCGAGACCGGCAGAGGCGGTATTTGGGGTTTTTTTTTCAGGCTTTAACTCACACCACACAACCGAGCGGGAGTTTCGTAAAAGAAACGAGCTGTACAAATCTGAGGTTTTTTCCAATGGTTTTCCCTCGATTCCAGTGACAAAACTGGGCGAATGCTGTGCAGTGGGGTTAAGGGGGGGTGGGATGGGAACAAATCGTAAAGACCCGAAAGGGTATACGAATAGAGTAGAGTTTTTTATATTCTCTGATTCTCAAAACCCCTTAAGTGTTTAGAATTCGCTAAGTCATTCAAAGTTTTCGTAATTTAGAAAATTTTCCAAATTACTGAAATTTTCTCAATTTTGAACACTCTTGTGAGTTTAAAATTTATTGCAATCCCAAAATGTCTTGAAATTGTTAGGTTTTTAAAACTTTGAAATTTTCCGAAATTTTTGTATTTTGCAATCAATTTGTTCTCTTTTTAGGGCCATTTCCTGCCGTTGATTCCAGTGGTATATAATGAATGTCTTCAAGTTAGCTTTCTACTTATTTCTGCGGACGTTTCGGCCCAGGCAACAAAACATCGGATAACCTAGTAACTTATCGAGTTTTTTATCCGTGAATTTACTGATAATTTATGTCGACATTTTATCGACAAACTGACGACAAACTTAGGAGATAAATTGATCATCAATCTGCAAATCAGCAGAAAGGTGTTTCGGGAAATTATCTGTAAAATTTAGGAGTAAACTTGCATGGAAGTTTTGCCCTTAATTTTTCCGGTCAGTAAATCAGAAAATAAACTCCAAATTTCCGGAAAACTGATTAGATAGATTTTTCCGAACATTTTCGGATGAGTGTTATCGAAAATTGTCGTATAAGTTTTATCGAACATTTTCGGATAAATTTTACGGAAAATTTTCGCATAAATTTTACTGAAAATTTTCGGATAAATTTTACCACGAAAATTCACTAAAAAAATTCTTGCTGTGATGACCCCCACATCAAAATGTTCTATTTTGTTATGGAATTGAAGTTTTCAGGATAATAACAGGTTCACCAAGGAATATATGCTAATGGTTGAAAGTGTAGGGGCGAGGGTGTCCGAAAGGAATTTAAATTGAATTTCCTAGCGACCATTCTTTGCTTCATTCCTTGAATATTTTGAACACCCTCCCTTAGACACCCTTGCTACCCTTAGACACCCTTGCCACCCTTGATACCCTGGACACCCTTGAACACTCTTGACACCCTTGGACACCCTGGACACCCTTGACTCCCTTGGGCACCATTGAAATCCTTGACAACCAAACTCCCATAAGAGGTTTCGCCCCCTGATCGCGTAGAGGTCAAACAGCGCCACCTTCTATAATACGGCAATGAGTACACGGAACACTGTTTGGCCGCATTCTCTGCCGGATCCCCTATTACATTTCGGCCTCCGGGTCTCTATTCTTCACGACCGCGGTAAATATTTGCATGCTTTTGACATACATCTAACTTTGCCGGTCAATGCACGATAGGAATTTCCTGTAGCAGAATAGTCACTGCCAAATTGTAATCTTATCCTATAGTCAAAAGTAAGACCGTAACGCCATAACACCGAAACCCACGCAACACCAGTCAGTGCCGCGGAAGGAGGAAATGCGCGTACGAAGCACGTACCTCCGGACTCGTGTAGGTCAAAACGGAAGAAATAGTCTATTTCTTCGCTAGAGATGAGATACCATAACCTAATCGACGAGGCAAGTAGACGCGAGTCACCCGTTAGGATACACCCTTGCAGGAAAGGCTCAAAATATTTAGAGAGGTGGAGCTGGGGGTACACATAAATAAATCGTTGCCTACTTGAAATAAGCTGCAATTTTGGGCCTTAAAAAAACGGACAAATATTTTTATACCCAATTTTTATTATTATTATTTTTTGTTTTTATTTTGGGAAAATAAACATTCTCCGATTTGTTTTAAAAGTCAAAATGCCAGCGTATTTCAACTACGGCATTAATTTATTACTCTGCACCGAGCCCCACCTCTCTAAAAATTTTGGACCCTCCCTCACTCTGCTACACCCATCTAACTAGAATAACTATTGCAGATTAAATTAGTGGTGTGAGCATACGTGTGGAGCATCCTACCCCCAATTATGGAAAAAAGTCATTCCACATGAAATGTGTTTTTTCATATAAAAATAATTGTCTTCAGATAAGTTTCCCAATAACTTTGATATTTCACCCAGCGGAACAGTAGAAACAATTGCAATTGTTAGGTAGCCGTGTGGATATGTGTGTGCCCCATACGGGGCACAAACAAAACTTCCCGACTTGGTATTTCAGCACAGCATAAGAACGCAACCATGGTGATGAGCAAACGCAACAGTGATATCAATCCTTGAACTTGTGACCACTAATTACTGCACGCGATCGCTTTTGTTTGATTTTTAAGCCCCATAAAAATATTCAACTGGAATCCGTCCGTATAGTTACCCTCTCTACCTGTGTACTTTGTCAATTATCCCGCTCTTCGACGTTTTTCCAGCAATTGTTGACATATTCATTCGCCAAGTATATTCGAGTTTACCCCGCGACATGTTCTAACCTATTTTGTTAAAAGTCATATTGAATGTGCATTTTTGTATAAGGAACGATCCGGGTGATATGCATTGTGCCCATCTTTCAAATTGCTCAGACGATCATACGTTCTTAATTATGCAAATTATGGAAAAAGTCATTGCACATAAAAGATGCATTTTCACATAAGGAATAATTCTCTTTTGAGAAGTTTCGCGATAACTTTAATATTTTCCCCGATGGAACAGTATAAACAATTACAATTGTTAGCAACATTGCATATACTGTACGAATCCCATCCAAAGTGTAATCCGCTCGATTTTGCATGGAAACGCTTTGATTGGTACCGTTATGACTGCGCCATTAACATTTGTCATATATACATTCTATATACAGTATTAATATCTTAAGTGCTACGCTCTAGATCACCAGCCGTTGGCTTTATATCTAATTTGAAAGAAGTGTAACCTAATTTTTCATTATTACAGATATTTGTGATTATTTACATGATGACTCGATATAAGGAAAAATGACTTCTAAAAAACCTTATAAGTAATGGGTGCATGAGGGGCGGGAGAGAAAGGGATATATGGAAAGGTGGGACAAAACAGGTGGTCAGCGGGACCAATTGGATTTTATGTCAATATTGATGTTCTGTAGCTGGGGATTAGGATGGGATTGTAGCTTAAATTTAAACGTCTCATTAATTCTATCGATAAATTCGCCTATGGTTGCCATGCCGAGCGCTTCGTGTATTTCCACAATAGTCGTTCTTCTTTTAAACTTATTCGCAGAAATTTATTTTAGATAACTTGAAGATGATTCAAGTAGATTTTGGCTGCATTAAGGCAGGCGAGACAACCATAAGTGATAATAGGTCTTATTAATTCTTTGTATAAAGTGAGTTTTAGGGATTGGCTAAGCGCAGGAGATTTTAGCAGATTATATAATTTTACTAGAATAATTTTTGTTTTCCGCTTAATTTCGTCTATGTGTTTTTTCCACAGGATTTTGGAATCAATATGTAAACCTAAGTATTTAACAGAGTTCACAAGAGTGATTTTATCGCTACGAATAGTCAAGGTGTGATTGGCCTTGGAGCTAGTAAATATGATTGCTTCTGTTTTGGCAGTATTCACTTGAATTTTCCATTTCATAAGCTCACTGATTGTAAGAGCAGCTGCGTTTTTGGACTCTTCTAACAGCTTTATTTATCGATTTGCTAGCTGAGTACAGAGCGATGTCATCAGCATAGCCAACGATAGATACATTTCTACGGATTCTGCTAAAAACAGAAGCAATGTACAGGTTAAATAGTACGGGGGAGAGGATAGACCCTTGTGGGACCCCTGCGACTATTTCAATTTTATCCGAAAGCGAAGTTTCGACTCGAACTCGAATATATCTATCTGAAAGAGATGATAGTAAAAGTTTACATAAATATTTAGGTACATTTAAACTGTCGAGATTAAATATAAGGCCTGTGGGCCAAACAGAATCAAAGGCCTTCTCGTTGTCCAGGAGAAAAAGAACGGTATCTTCTTTCCGGTCTTTCGCGGATTTTATATCATTGATAATTCTGATCAGCTGGTGGCACGTCGAGTGTTCCGATCGGAAACCAAATTGATTTGTAGGCATTAGTTGTAACTCTTCAATGGGTTTTTTTAAACGAGCTAGAATTATTCGCTCAAACAGTTTATCCAATACTGGTAGGAGGCTAATAGGCCTGTAGCTCACCGGATATGAGGGGGGTTTGCCAGGCTTGAGAATCGGTATGACCACCGCTCCTTTCCAGAGTTCCGGGAAATATTGTTTGAGGAGGCATGCATTATATATCTTTGTTAGTAGGCTTATTGCTTTGATCGGGAGGTTTTTTAGTGCGATGTTGGGAATTTTAACCACACTCGGGGCTGATCTATTTTTTAGTGTTTTGATGGCGGAAATGATTTCACGGGGATTTGTGAGGAAATTAATGGGAGTTTCGATAGGGGCTTTGAGGATAGTTTTTTCACATGGCCTGTGACTTGTTGCTCAAAAGATTTGTTTCCTCGAGAGGCCAATAGTTCGTGGATATTTGCGTAGTGTTTGCAAAGTGTATTAGCCTTTTCATGGTCTTCTGTGTAAAGTGTGTTATTTGACTTTAGTGTGGGGATTTTACTTTTACCGGTGTTATTAAAATATTTTGCTACGCGCCAAATAGAGTCATCTTTTAGGTTTAAGTTTCTAAGTTTATTGTCCCAAGATGATTGTTTCCATTCGGGTAAGTTGAGGTCGATTTTTTTGATCAGCTGATTGAGTTCGGATTTAAGGTAGCGATTCCGCGTTTTTGCCATCTTGACCTAATATAATTTTTGAGTTTTATCAAGGAGGCTATTTCGGGCGGGAGAAAGGTATGGATGGATTTGGACGAGTGGATGGGAGTGGAGAAATCCAGGGCTGTTTGAATGATTTGGGTGAAATTTGTTTTTTGTTTATCTATTGATTCAGTATTATTACAAGTCGGGTTAGGTGTAGTAATCTCATCGTTTAAGATGTCCTTCAACTTTTTCCAGTTGGTTTTCGCGTAGTTTAATACTTTAGACGATTTTGGTGAGGTTCGTTTTCCAGACAGGGAGAGAAGCAGTGGTAGGTGATCTGAGGGGGATTCGGAAAGTGTGGTGAAATTATTAATGATAGGGATGTTGTTAGTTAATAAAAGGTCAATAGTACTAGGAGTATTCGAATTAGGAGGGTAGTGCGTAGGAACGTCTGGAAAGAGCAGATTGACTTTTTATTCCGTCGAAAAATTTGAGAGAATTTTAGCTGAGTCGTTCGGCCTAGCAGAGGTCCAAGCAGTGCTCTTCGCATTGAAGTCTCCAAAAATAATGGTTGGAGTACTATCGGAGAGTAGGTGCCTCAATAGATTTGTGCCTAGTCTCTATAGAGACATCCGGTGGATTGTATATCGAGTAGATCCTCGTTATTCTATTGTCTACTCGGACCTCTACTCCCACGTATTCGGTGAGCGGCAGGAGATCGTGCGGGAGAGTTTTATGCCTTAAGCTCTTGTGGATCGCTACCGCGACACCACCACCTGCTTTGGCCGTTCTGTCTTCCCCGATCAGTGAGAAGTCTGGAAAGTCTATTTTCTTCGTTTTGCTGTTTAGCTTAGTTTCTGAAATCAGACAAATTTTAATGTTATCACTATGGATAATGTGTAATAACTCGTCCAGATTGGGCTTGAGTGCAAAAATATTAATTGCTAATATATTGGTTATGTTTGTGGGGGAATCGTAGATGTATCTGAGGAGGATGAGAACAAGTGAGCGTAGGATGCGATAATTGTGATCGTATCAATGGGGGTGTTAGCTTTCTGGAGTTTAGAGATCATATCTTTGAGCTCTGAGAGGATTTCGGGAATTCTAAGGGTTTTTAGCTCGTCTAGGACTTGCTTCGCTGTGTTTATATAATTTTTAGTGCTACTTAAATAACATTCCGGAAAATGTGTTTCCATTGGGATGGTCCTAGGTTCAGCAGTGGGTGCGACAACATTCCTACTCGAGGTTTCCACCGTTGGGAAGAAAGAAGCGTAGGTGGGCCTGAACGTGTTGGCAGTAGAAATCGGAGTTGGCACTGGGACTGCAGGAGACTGGAGGAAATTGATGTTCCTTTCCAGATTCTGGATCGTGGCCGAGTGAGGTGTGGCAGGCAAGTGAGGTGTAGCGGGCAATTCCAATGGCGCTATGCTGGGCCTGGCCGACTGTGCTCTTTTTTTTTGAGTTTCCATGAATCTGAAGGGCATGGAACACTCTCTATAACTGGCCGTGTGGGCTAGTCCGCAGTTCACGCACTTAAGAATTTTCGAAGTGCAGGCTTTGACGTCATGGTTTGACGCACACTTTACACATCTGAGGTTCAGGTTGCAGTGTTGGCTTGCATGGCCAAATCGTCGGCACCTGAAGCACTGGGTCGATTGCTCGGATTTCACGAACTTTTCTATTTCGTCAGTGTGGTAGAAAATAGTTTTAATAGCAGCAAAGCTGCTCAAGGTTATTTCAGGGCCAACCGTGCTAGCGAAGATCGGTAGTGGCCTGTTTTCGTTGGTGTCACCGTCTTTGTTTACTTTCATGAACTAGCGAACGGAAAGTACGTCGATGCCGTGTTTTGATAACTCGGCTTGAATTTCGTCTTCTGAGAAACGGCTTGGAAGCCCTTTCAAAATATATTTCTTCGGTCGGTCACTTTTAAGACCGAAAGTGAAAAAATTGATGTTTCGCCTTTTCAGGATACTTGCGATTTTGTTGTAGTCCTCGGTCGTTTGTAGATGGACGATCGTGGTACTTCCATTAAATTTCATCTTGAAATTTTTATCTGCGGCGTTGCTTTGCAGACAATTGATTAATTTTTGTCTCCAGTTCTTTATTCGCGATGATTATTGGAGGGACAGAAGTTTGTTTTGGAACCGCTTGAGGTCCATCAGAAGTGTCGGAGGGTTTGGCGAGGCGAGCGGGAACTGAACTCGCACTATCGAAGGTTTCGTAACGGCTATTTTCTTTTTTTTTGGGTCTTCCATCGGAGGACTCATTTTGGCTTTCCTTTTCGGGGCCAAGGGAATTTTAAGGTTTTTTAGTTTTGACACTTTCGTGCCAAAACTTTTACTCGGTTTAGAATTTCGCTGTACTATAAGCGCTGTACGTTTGAAATTTATATTTCGCAGAGAGCGGTAGACATGCTTCCGCACGTCACTGACTCAAAACAAATACTGCGGCTATTCTGACGTCGGTGAGTGGAGTAAGCGCGCAGTCTTAGCGCTGCCGCTTGGGTTCCTGGTTCAAATCCCCCATAGGGCGAGAATTGTTTCGGAATGTCTGATGAGCGGGAGGTTGCTCATAGAGTAGCCGCCTGCACCGACATAGTTTTTCTGTGGTTTCCTGTGTCTTATCATCCGAATGCGGTGCAGCGTATGGTCCACACGCCCACCTATCCATAAGGGATCGAAGGCGCTAAAGATTTAAAAAAAAAAAAATTGAAGGGTAATATGTATTTTCTCAGATTTCTCTTATAGGCAGATGCAAGTACTATCATTTTCTTGTACTGAATGTGAATCTTGTCATCATTTTTATCGTCATAAAATACATATTACGTATGATTATGATAATCAATTAGTGAAAACGAGAAAATTTTAGATTTTTCGAAAAATTGAAAAAAATGCGCACACTAAAAAATCATTTTCTCATGATTTAAAGCGAATAGAATAAACGAGATACGTAACATTGTTCTTTGGAGTATGATGAACTTTTGAAAAAAAAAAAATTAAAATCGAACGAAAATTGCGGACCGAGGAGCACTTCGAAGCTCAAAACACGAAAAACAATGTTTCTTATGGGTATATGGGGCAAAATGGATTGGGTCCGGAATTTCCCTACTTTTTCGGATATGCCTTTATATATCGAAACCCGATTGGTGGGTCCGAAGGCCATGCGAGGACTTCGAAGTTTCACCGGGGTCAGCCCTTAATGATGCAAAATATCGAAAAAAGCCATTCTACATAAAATACATATTTTTATATGGGCAACAAGTTTTCTTATATAAATTTTACGCTATCTCTAATAGTTTATGCAATAGAACATTATGAACAGTTGAAATTGTTAATAACAATATATATACTACACCAATTTCGTCCAAAATCTAATGTTCTAAGTTATATGGAAACGCTTCGAACGCGACCTTGAAAGCTCCCATAACTTCATTCGTTCATGAGAAATCGTTGCGCAAAATTTTGTACACATACATACTAGACATTGTCAAAAAAAAACAACATTTTTTTTTCTACCTCGCACCCTTGAAAGATGTATATTATGGGGTTAGTAGTCATATCTACCAGTCTGGGTAGGGTACGATTTTTTCTAACGCTACTCATCAAGAAAATCGTTCTTCCATTTGATTAACATTTATGAATAAACGAATTTTACGCCGATGTCAGTAACTTTTGACCATGCAGTAGTAGATGGCTAAAAATAGATATATTGTAGATGTCTAGTGACCAAAAATTTTCAAATAATTTTGTTTTTTTTTTCAATAGTTCACATGGCTATTCCGTGCTTCAAATTAGGGATATCCAGAAATTATCCTGAATAATGCGAAAGATTGGATATGCAACAATTTTCAGATGGTCATTGCATGGAAACAATGTGAAATTAGTGGTGTGCAAACGTGTGTGCCCCGTACGGAGCACAAACAAAACTTACCGATTTGCTTATTCGGCACAGAATAAGAACGCAACCATGGTGATGAGCAAACCCAACAATGATACCAATCATTGACCTTGCGACTAATAATTACTACACGCGATCTTTACTTTGATTTTTGAGCCCCATACAAATATTCAACTGGAATTTGTCCGCCTAGTTATTATTATCAAAATTATCATAAATTTTTTTATGAGTGAACGAATGACGTTGGCGCTGTTATAACGGTCCCAATCGAAGCGTTTCCGTGCAAAATCGAGCGGATTACACTTCGGATGGGATTCGTGCAGTAAATGCAATGTTATTAACAATTGTAATTGTTTATACTGTTCCACTGGGTAAAATATTACGGTTATCGGGGAACTTCCCAAAAAAGAATTATTTCTAATATGAAAATTTATGTGCAATGACTTTTTTCCATAATTTGCACAATTAAGGAGGTATGGAGGTAAGGAGGGAACAATGCATATCACCAGGGTTGTTCCTTATATCAAAATGCACATTCAGTATGACTTTTTTCAATATATGTTATTACATATCCTAGAATTTGTTTTTGACCGGTGGTGTTTATTATGATTGAGTGTTGGCTTATACGGTCCCTACCTCACAAGTATGAGGATTTTATCATATATAGATATACTTTAAGACTATATCTATTCCTGAGAGAGCATTACAATTTCGCAATGTTTCGCTCTCAGTTTTTAATTAATTGAAAAATTTTCAATTAATTAATACTTATATGAAAAAATCCAATCTGCACAAATCAGAAAAAAGGAATGCTCGAAGCGTTATTACATATCGCGAGTTGAACTAGAATGTAGTTGGCGAATGAATATGTCGACAATTGCGGGAAGGATGTCGAAGAGCGGGAAAGTACAGAGGTAGAGGGGGTAACTAGGCGGACAAATTCCACTTGAATATTTGTATGGGGCTCAAAAATCAAACTAAATCGATCGCGTGCAGTAATTATTAGTCGCAAGTTCAATGATTGGTATCATTGTTGGGTTTGCTCATCACCATGGTTGCGTTCTTATTCTGTACCGAAATAGCAAATCGGAAATTTTTGTTTGTACCCCGTATGGGGCACACACGTTTGTACACCGTTAATTTCACATTGGTTCCATCCAATGAGCATCTGAAAATTGTTACATATCCAATCTTTCGCATTATTCAGGATAATTTCAGGGTATCCCTAATTTGAAGCACGGGATAACCATATGAACTATTGAAAAAAAAAACAAAATGATTTGAAAATTTTTGGTCACTAGACATCTACAATATATCCATTTTTTAGCCATCTACTACTCCATGGTCAAAAGTTACTGACATCGGCGTAAAATTCGTTTATTCATAAATGTTAATCAAATGGAAAAACGATTTTCTCGATGAGTAGCGTTAAAAAAAATCGTGCCTTACCCAGACTGGTAGATATGACTCTTAACCCCATAATATACATCTTTCAAGGGTGCGAGGTAAAAAAAAAATATTGTGTTTTTTGGACAAGGTCTAATATCTATATACATACGTACATACACACACACACACACACACACACACACACACGCACACACACATGGGAGAAACCTAACTCCCGAAACCAAGGGTTCCAAGGGTGGGCTCCCTATAACAGCCTATGAAGCGAGTATGAGCAGTGATGATAACACTGTCGTATCGTCAGTTCCGATCAGGTGAAAGCCCTGATGCCCGGCGATGGCTCCTCGGATTGTGGAAAGAGCCAACCATCAGTTGATAGTCCCCGGGTGGCCCACTTGGCCCCAAATGCTACAAGTGGATTCCAAAGTAGTGGAAAATCAGCATGGGATCAGCAGGAAAACGATCTGGCAACACTGGTGAACTTCCTCACGGATAAAACTCGGCGAACCATCAACGAAGAGATCCGGAGTCTAGCTAGAGAGATTTAAATATCTGCCAAGAGGATAAGAACCATGACGGAAACCGGAGGTTCGAAATCACCGTTGCCAGCAGCGGCATGGCTACCCCCCCCCCCCCCCCCCGGGTCCTAGAGTGTAGCAGGCGAACCGAGGGAGTGGCCACGATGAAACGCCGACAAAACGAGAGAAAAGAAAGGAGAGAACTCCGCCAAAAGCACAAGAGTACCGAAGATGAGGCATCAGCAACGCCGTCCATTCATATGGAGAAGCTGGTGAGAAATGGGACCAGGTTAGACGGAAACAGGGCCAAGGAGCAAACCTCGAATTTTGTTACAGAAGACGATGAACATGCTTGGGAGAAAGCCAAGAGACGGAAGAAAAAACAGAACCCGTCCCAAAATCGTCCAGGAGCTACGCAGAATCAACCTCGGTCGAAGAAGAGAGCAGCAATCCGCCCTGATGTGCTAATTATTCGTCCGACGGGGAGGGATACGTACTCCGAAATATTAGGACCTATAAAGAAGGACCAAGGTATTTACGCGGCTAGCTCATGCGTGGACAAAATCCGTAAAACAGCCTCCGGAGATGTTCACCTAATTCTTGCGAGAGGAAAAAAGAACGAAGGTGTTGAGGTAGAGAAGGCACTGGTTGGAGCCCTCCAAAACGAAGCTAAGGTGTTTAATAAGGGACCTCAACAGGAACTCGATATCAAAGACCTCAATGACGTCACTACCAAAGAAGATATTCTTGATGCCCTGAGAAAAGCTGATGGTACAGATAGTGATATGTCAGTGAGTGCCATCAAGTCTCTTCGCACGGCATAAATAGGAACACAATCTGCCATGGAGGTACTCCCTGCCGCTACTGCAAGAAATATACTGAGTAAGGGTAGTAAAATACGAATAAGCCTGGTATATGCTCGCATCGTGACAGTGGTAAGGCCCATAAAATGCTTCAAGTATTGGCAGTACGAGCATCTTGCTGTTAATTGCAAGAGCTCCATTGACCGATCAGACCTGTGTTATACATGCGGCGAAAAAGGGCACATCAGTTCCGATTGTAAAGCGTCTCCGAAGTGCGTTCTATGCGTAGAACTGGAGCCCACAAAAGACCATGCCCATGTAACTGTCATCATATCGTCCACTCTGTATGCTGCATACGGCGGGCAAGATCCTGGAGCGCATTATACAAAGGATCGGTGTTGGGGCCTCTTTTGTGGAATATCGTATATGACGAACTGCTCAAACTGGCATTGCCGGCGGGGGCAAAGGTCGTAGCTTTTGCGGATGATTTGGCCATTATCATCGTGAAAAAACACCTTTCCACGCTCCAGCTCATTTTCGAGAATGTTTTTAACAAGACACGACAATGGATGGACTCGATTGGTTTACAACTTGCGGAGCATAAGACTGAGGTACTACTCATCACGGGCCGGAAGAAATTGGAGACAATTACGCTGCAAGTCGGTGAGCACGAAATAACTTCCCAGCCCTACATACGGTACCTGGGAATTATGATTGATGCCCGACTTAGTTTTAGCCAGCAAGCCCAACATGCAAGCAATAAGGCAGGAGCAGTGAAGACTGCCCTTGCAAGACTTATGCCAAACATTGGAGGGCCAAAACAGAGGATAAGGCTCCTGCTATCATCAGTTGTTACGTCGATATTAACATATGGTATTCCTGTATGGAGTGATGCATTACGAAGCCAAGCATCTCGGCGGCAAATTGTTCCAGTCTACAGGCTGAGTGCCCTTAGAGTGGTTAGCCCATACCGCACAGTATCAAACGCCGCTGTGTGTGTCATTGCTGGGATGTTACCTTTCGAAGTGCGAGCAGAGGAGCGTCGGTGCCTTTATACGCGCAGAAGATCAACCAACCTTAGCCAAGCGGAACTGAGAAGGGAAGAACGCATCCACAGCATTGAGCGATGGCAGCCACTGTGGGACGCCTCGAACAAAGACCGGTGGACCCATCGACTTATTCCGAAGCTGGATGTTTGGCTTGTCCGATCACATGGGCAAGTTAACTATTATCTAACTCAGATGCTTTCAGGACACGGATGTTTCCGAGAATATCTTCTCAAATTCAAACATGAAGGTTCCCTGGATTGGCCAAAGTGTCAGAGAATACATGAAAATGCGGAACATGTCTTCTTTGCAACGATGTATATGGGAAACTACTGTAGGCAAACCCATAAACGTTGGAAATGCATAAGTTGCTGTTATCAGAGGCAGCATGGAAGGCGACCAGCGTGTTTGCAATGGAGGTTCTAACGGAGTTGCGCCGCGAGGAGCAGCTACGGAAAAATCCAGAGTAAACGGAGGATGTTCCTACCGTGGAAGACCGGAAACGATTCACTACTGAAGAAGCCACGGCTATCGTCCCCTACACAATGAAGTATTGCTCAGCAGATGTTCCGTCGTGGTCTGGGGACATAGCGAACTGTATCGTATGTGACAAGGGTATTGCCCTTTGCACTTTATATTTTCATTTGTTAATTTTGTAAGTTTGTTTAATAAAGGAAAAGTATGAAAAAGAGGAAGGAAAGAGAAAGAAGGAAGCGTGAGGAAGGCGGTAGGCTTCCACACACACAAACACCAACTTAGAATTTGACGGGGAGCGTCTTCGTAAACTTAAAACCCTAGATAGATAATGAAACAACAAATTTCGATTTTGGGTGCATTACAATAACTTCCGGAATAATCGTGTACGCGATAAATTTAGTTTGTTTTTTAACTCTTAGAAATTTTACACTGAAATTCGTCCACCTTATTACACTAATTGTGCACCTACTCAATTCCCCCGCCGTCTCTGACAGGCTTCTAGCAATTGTCGACATATTCACTCGGAAAGTATATTCTACTTCAATTTGCGATATCTCCGAAACCATACGAAGTGGCAAAAAATGTCATAACATATGAAATGTGCGTTTTTGTATAAGGAACAACTTTGATTGTATACATTGTTCCTGTATTTCGAATGACTTCGGCGCTACGGCGTCATCAACAAGTGGCATTGTTAACTAGTGGACGTTAATCAGTAGAATCTCTGTTACGGTCACAAGGAAAACTTGCAGATTTGAGAATGAATAACCCGTCATACCATCTTAATTATCACAATTACGGAAAAAAATCATAAAGAATTAAATGTGCATTTCCATTTACAGAATAAGGTCCATTGACCACTTTCTGCTTACTTACAGCTGTATCTCCCAGCGTTTTTACAATAGAGGGTTATGAATAATTCGACTGTTAATAACGATGTATATATTCCTCCAATTTTTATCTAAAATATTTGACCCTCTATTCTGCATTCAAATACTTTCATCGCAACGTTAATGACGGCGATGACTTCATTCGTTTATTCATTACATGAATGAGTTCAAATAACCCTCCCTCCATCATTATATAAATTATGGAAAAAAGTCATTATACATAAAATGTGAATTTCGACGTGGAGAACAAATTGTATCATTATGCTTATTCTGCTATCTCCGACGGTCGTCGCGATAGACCGTTATGAACAATTCAATTGTTAATAACTAAAAACCTGCTCGACCAATTTCAACCAAAAACTAATCAGTTCTAAGCTTCTAAGTTTCATGAAGACGCTCTGATTCCGACCGACGATAATTTAGACCGGTCAAGTCGTTTGTGAGAAATCGTTGGGCAAAACTTTACATACATGCATACATACATACAGACACACCCACACACACACGAAAACTTCAGAATTCGACGGGAAGCATTTCGGTACGCTTAAAACACTAGTTACGAAGCAAAAGGAAAAAAATCGGTTTGGGGGTCATTACAATAGTTTTCCGATAAATGAGCAAGTTAATAACAGCATATACCGTACGAATCCCGTCGAAAATCTTACAACGCGAGATCTGGCTTCTTAACTAGTGGGGGAAACTGGGAAACATAAAAATTCCCATTTGTTACTGCGGCGCGCCGCGACATACCACCGCGGTTCTATTTTTTTAGTATGCATATTAAGGGATGAAAATGGGGTGTTAATTGGGGAATTCAATTTCCCATCGAACATTCCTTGCTTCATTCCTTAATCTCTATTACAACGCGAGATATGGGTTTTTACCTGGTGGGGGAAACATAAAAATTCCCATTTGGTATGACGGTGCCCCCCACATGCATCCCCCGTTTTATTTTTTTAATATTCAGATTAAGGAATTTACAGGTCCGGCGAAAGGGGGGTGGTAGAAATCACCCCCGGCAATCTGAGGGACCTTTGTTTCGCTACACCCCCCCCCCCTCCTTCGCGCCTCTGTAGGCCACCACCGGATCCGCCGGGCCTGGGAATTTAGCCAGGAAAGTTGGATGGGGACTGGAATTCCTCATTTTACCCCTTAATCGGCATATTCAAAAAATCGAACCGCGGAGGAATTTCGCGACGGGCCTCCTTAATCTCTATTACAACGCGAGATATGGGTTTTTACCTGGTGGGGGAAACATAAAAATTCCCATTTGGTATGACGGTGCCCCCCACATGCATCCCCCGTTTTATTTTTTTAATATTCAGATTAAGGAATTTACAGGTCCGGCGAAAGGGGGGTGGTGGAAATCACCCCCGGCAATCTGAGGGACCTTTGTTTCGCTACACCCCCCCCCCCCTCCTTCCCGCCTCTGTAGGCCACCACCGGATCCGCCGGGGCTGGGAATTTAGCCAGGAAAGTTGGATGGGGACTGGAATTCCTCATTTTACCCCTTAATCGGCATATTCAAAAAATCGAACCGCGGAGGAATTTCGCGACGGGCCTCCATACCAAATTGTCATTTATTTCCCCCGTTACTTAAAATTACACACTAACTAAAAATACACAAAACCCCGTTCATACCTGTAAACAACGACCTGTTCCGTTGACAGTGGAACCTCGGGCAGCCGAGCGGGGCTAGCAATTGCGACTAGCGACGCCAGGCAGTGGGGTGGAACTAACCGCTCTGCTGGCGTCATCCCGTCCTATAGAACCTATAGAACTGAGCTTCTACTTAGATCAATCCTGTTTGGCTCCAGTTGGACGGAATTTGGCGAGAAAACATCACCCGGAGAATTTACCAGAAAATTTATGGCAAAATTTATTCGAAAATTTTCGGTAAAATTTATCTGAAAATTTTCGGTAAAATTTATCCGAAAATTTCCGATAAAATTGATCCCAAAATTTTGGGTAAAAGTTACCCCAAAATTTGCGATGAAATTCATCCGTTAATTTCCGGTAAAATTTATCGGGTTACTTTTCCGGAAATTTTTCTATTATTTTCTGATCGATTTACCGAAAAAAATAACGGCAAATCTTTAACTCAAATTTACTACTGAATTTTACAGATAATTTCCAGGAATACCTTCGTGACAATTGGCAGATTGATGATCAATTGTTATCCCTAAATTTTGTCGCCTGTTTACAGAGAAAATATCGGTAAAAAATCGGATAATTCAACGACAAATTTCCGACAAATTACCGGTACATTGTTGGCTGGGGGGTGTTAAATACACCCCTTTTCAAGGAAATTTTATTCAAATTATCGAATAGTAACATAATATTACGAATTATAACTCTTGTTACAAACCTTTTTCTATTGTTATTTGTTATGACATTTTTCTATATACCATAGTCAATCATATTTTTATTCCCTTACCAATTTAACTATGGCGTGTGATCATTTTATTTTTACTGGTTCTGGGTGTATTCCATATAACAATGTTAAATGTCATCCGAACCTATCAATTTTCATTTTTTGCGAGATTGCCTGTTGAATGTTAATTAAAACCCGTTATAAAAAATACACACATGATGAAACAACTTGATTACACAGAACAGCCTCCAGAGTATTAGATTTATATTGACTTACATGTGAGATACTTCATCGTGAACCGTCAAATAATAGATAGATCAATGTCGAATCAATATTTGAGTCACAGATTATTTATAGAGGACTGTATTTATAAGTTTATTATACACGTATTTACACGTACTTAAAAGTTTCCACAACTTTTCAGATTCTCAATATTTTTAAAAATCTTCAAAATTTCTGAGGCTTGCAGTATTTAAATTTTGCTTTGCATTTCTAAAGTTTTTGAAATTTTAAAAAATATTTCCATCGTTCAAATTTCCACAATCCCCAAATTTCACAGATTAAATTTTTTTCTGTTTTAGTAATTTTCCAATTTTTTTGAATTGTTGAGATTTCACAAATGCTCAACATTTTTTGTGTTTTTAATTTTTTTGAAATTTTGAACCCTTTTTTCTTTATTTCCTTTAACGTGTCTATATTTATGCTCTCTACCTAAATGCTAATCAGCGACGGAGGTCTACGATGTGTTTGCAAGCAAAGCATTTATAAATAAATTACAGTGGTGCTCGTATCAATCAGCACGGCTAAGATTTGAAGTCAGGACCTCTGAGTTACGAATCCATCACTTTAACCAATCTAGACGTTTTTGGACACTTGAAATTTTTAGTTCTCTGCCACCTTCAAATTTCCAAGTTTTGTAAGGTAGAAATTTATCGAATTCCCCCGATTTCTGAAAAATTGTCTTTTAAAATTGACATTTTTCGGCGGCAAATATGTGTTCAATTTTAATTCTGGAGCAGTTATAAACAGATCATGTGTACTTAAATGATGAATCAATTCTATTTCCGAAAACAGTATTCCAGATCCACATTGACTTACATATGATCCATTTCGCACATGCAGGATGCACAACTCATGAGCCCGGCGTTCGAAAATAGTGGTTTTGATTATATATCGTATCAATGGAACCCAAATAGCCAATTTTCACCAACGTTCGAACCCTCAAATTTTACCTTCGGAACTTCGTGGATAGAAATAGACGGCTCCGCCCTTACATTCTTTTGACTTTCAATGAGGTTCCTGGAATTTTTCAACGAATGATTCAAGAGTCCTAGTCATTTTTTTCGCGTGATCACTTCAAGGAGAATGCTCAAGTGAATCGTGTCTGTGACAGTGTGAGACAGGTGACAGTACAAAAAAAATCGAGTGCTTTTTCATTTTCCGATGTACGACACTCCCAGATGCGGGAAATGGCTCACAAATTGTGGTAAGTTTTTCAGACTTATTTGTATCCATGAGGTATTCTATGCCAACTCGTCCAATCATTGGACCTGAGTCCTTCAAACATTCTAGCACTGTTTTCAGCGATTGTGCACTACGAACATTAGTTACCTGGTTTTTCCGGATTTTTTGAATGTTAGCTTATATAATATAATATTTTCCAATTTTTAGAATCAACTTTGACCCATTGTTAGGCCAAAAAACGTAAGAAGATGGATCCAATTGATACTTTCATTGCTTCAAGCAGTTTTGATTTTCATTTAGGGATTGAGAATGCCACGCATGTAGATACGCATTCATCTAAAAAGATATGAACATGGAGGTCGAACTGTGTGATACTAAAAAACATGAAGCATGTTTTCTACTAGTAGTAGCACATTCAATCATCAAGTGATTTTGATTTTTTTCAAGTGTGAGAGAGAGTTGAACCCCTATGCTCGAATTATTTATACGAATAGTAGATGCGTGTGTAACATTCTGTTTTTCTTCTAAACATCAAGTCGGCTGAAACAAATACAAGTAGCGGTTCAGTACAATTATTTACGTTTTTCTGGCCCGAACAGGGTTCAAAGTTGATTCAAAACATTTGGAAATATTTCCATCGAAAAGCTGGAGAAAAAGGTGCGTTTTGCTCGAATTACGATTATATGTCAGCTCCGAATCGGTGGCAAAATCTACAAAAAGTCCCGGAAATAGTTTTTTGAGCATAGCAATTACCTGTAATTTTTACAGAACGTTTTAAGAACACTTTGAGAATGGGTGGCGGAGTTGACAGAGAATCCCACATCCGTACCTTGTTCATGTACAGAGGTATATTATCAGATTCACATTCTCAATGGTGCTCAGAGTGACAATGAAAAGGACTATTTTAATTGTCCCAACGTCCTATTTTCTGCTAACAATTTATTTGTTTCGATAGGGGCTGGCCCCGAATTTGCCATGAAAAACGGCTGAAAACCCATGGCAACCACCATGTATGTGCTATCGCGAAACTATGACAGCTGCTATAATTTTTTTCTTCATCGTGACGGTTCTTTTCATTCGAGCCCGCTGGAACTCCAGAACTAGACTATGATAGATGAGAAAAAAAACATCTTACCCACCAATGTCATAGGCGATCGTTTTGTAATTTTGGGATCATTATGTATCGTTTTAGGGAACAGCAATATTCGCCATTCGAAAAGGAAACCTATACACAAAGCAGAATTGTATCAAGACCACTTTCCCTGGCGGACGGATCGATTACAGAATCGACTTGTGCAGTATGTCGATTAGTTTTCGACTTGTACTCGAAAACTAATCGACATACTGCACAAGTCGATTCTGATTTGTAATAATCGACCCAGGATCGACTAAGTACCGGGTCGATTGCTGGTCGACTAGAATTTATGTTTTCCGCAAAACCAACTCACGGTCCGCCTAACACCAAGTCGATTGCCCAAAAAAAAAAGAGAAACAAAAGATAGATTTTTTTTTGAAAAAAAAGACCAGTCGACCGGCAACCGACTTAGTCCTTAGTCGATCGTAGGTCGATCATTCCAGAAATCTGGATCAATCTGTACTCGAAACGTAATCGACATACTGCACAAGTCGATTACACAATCGACCGAGGCTTGAATGGCAATCGACCGGTCCGCCAGGGTTTCATTCGAAAATTTGATCCCAAACAGACAAGAGAAACTCCGACCCGGCATGATACCACGGACTTATCCTATAGTAAAAAGGAGAGACGAAAGAAACTATCGATATATATCGAAATTATCGAAAACCGTAAGACCGAAACTAACGCCACACCAGTCAGTGCGGTGGAACAAGGAAATGCGCGTGCGGAGCACGCGCCACCGATCTCGTATTGAAAAGAATACAACGACAACGGGATCGAATTATCAATTCATATCGAATTCCAATTTACCAGCGGTAGTGGATGCTACAACAAATGTTGAATCGCTTGAACCAACAGGTAAAGCTGAAAATGAAATTCCTGATATTTTTGACAGTACTGATCGTCTCCGAGAGAATACCAGTAGGAAGTGAATTCAGTTTATCAGCACAACAAAGAGGCCTGAATCAATGGATCACTATCGAACTTAATATCTCACGATCAAAAACCGAGAAATCTGAAGAGTCAGTAATCTGTGTATCATATTAATTATTTACACTGTGAATGTCATGACTCTTTATGGGTGTATGTCATAATCATGTGAATATATGTATATAAATAAGTGTTTCCTTTTTCTTATGTTCATGCACTTCATGGTGTGGAAAACCATACAATAAATACCATTAGCACCGCAGTATTTTTTTTTTTGTTTATATTCCATACTTTTATAAACTCTCAGGTCAGACTTATCGTTTTCATTCTTTAGATATTTTCATAAATGCTACGTGGCTTGTGAGCTTTCCCATTGCAAAACGTTTCCTTGCGCTTTTTATTTCTCGATATAAACTCGTCCAGTAATTGGTTTAAATCTAAAGTTGAAGCTAATTCATCATAGATGTGCAACGTTGCAACATCATCTAACAGTATTGTCAGTAGAATTTGTATCAGTCTTTTCAATTCTGTAATCACCTCCGCGAGCACTTGGTTTTGCTTCGACAACTGCACAGCGTCTTTTACTGAGTCGACTTTTATTTTAGAATCAATCTTACTGGATGGTTTATCTCCACAATGGATATTTCCGAAGTTACTCTCCGAGTAACTTTTCGTAGGTGGACGTTCGTTTTCCAAATCACATCTATTATGGGTTAAGTCCTTCTCAACGGGTAATTTAGGCTGCGGAGGCTGTATGCCAACTGGCCGGTTCACGGGTATGAGAAATTTTTTCACGTTGGCATAGCGGCTGTTGCTAGAGCGATATAATGACGTAGCTGAGAATACAAAAGCGTAGCGTTTCGGGACTGGAGTTTTGGTTGGTGGGTATTTACGTTTACGAGTTATACCGACTCTGACAAGAGAGTGCTGGCAGGTTTCACCTCGAATGCTCCCCACTCCCATGTCCGAGTATACAAATGCGGTCGAGATCGACGTACTTCGGTCTCAAGTCGAAGGGACCGAAGGTAACTCTCTTGTAGAACTCAATCTCCCTAATTGTTCACCGTGTCGGTAAAATTAGGAACACGCACTGAGACATATCTGCCATGGAAAATAGGTCGATAACAGCGAACTTCGTCGTGACCTCGTCCATAATTGAGGCAAAATATAGGTTCATCAAATTTTGTGAGGTGTTAAATTTGAATTACAGAATATTTCAAATATTGAATTCAACACCTGAAAAAATTTCGAATGTTGAGTTCTCCGTATACTCAACTCCGGCACCGCCGCTTCTGATACTCGCTGTCCGACATGATGGACTAATTAAAACGGCACTTCTTTCTTCCTGAAGCTATTAATTAATTCTAGGATATGTGCAATTTCATCAATCATGTATATTTTATTACAAACTATGTGTCAACTCAAAAAAATGGAGACCTATTAATCTGTCTGACTCAAAACTAAGGTTTCACCAAAATCGGAAATTTTACGAATTCATTGGGGAGATATTGGGAGAGAGATTAAGAAAAATATATCTCCAACTTACTAACAAAAAAGTGTAAGTACCGAAAATGGTCTATTCGGCCAATCCTCCCTGGCGGACCGGTTGCCGGTCGACTAGACGCCATTTTGTTTCACTCAATCGTTTTTTGGAAAATTTTATGGATCCATTTTGTTGACTCTGGTAGGCTGTCCGTGTTCCGGCTTCAGCTTAGAGGCCACTGTGATTCCTCCTCGCCCATAATTATTGGCTTCAATCAATGATTCACCATGCTTCATAGAAATTTCCCTTCTAGGCATCTTCTTCGCGATTTGCGTGGCTTTAGACATGTACAAATCCGTCCTCCTTAATTAGCATCCTATATGTGCAAGGAGATCCTCACGATCCGGAGCCAGCCACAATCGTTCTCCTTCCTGAACAGGATGAGGGGAAGATGGGGTGCATTGCCTCTTAACACACTGGACATCCTGATGAGTCCACAATCTTGATTCCCGGGCTCTGAATCCACCGACAACCAGACCACGTGGGTTCCGGCATCAGCCAGCGGTTGAATAATCTGCTTCAGATAATTCCACAGTTTCTTGCTATCAATAGATGGACCTGTCAGTGCATAAGAAACTGGCGGCTTCCAGTGAGAGGTAACTGCAGGAGCCACGACTGCAACAGCGTGAGAAGTTTGTGTAGCCGCTTCCGTTTCATCTCGAGCAAGTTCTGGAGTCACTAACCCGATGACTTTCTTCAGCCCACATATCGTATTCTACTGCCGGATGGAGAGCCATTTCATACACAGCTCGATAAACAGAGATGATCATTGGGAGCCTCATCTTCAGCAACTTTCTCTCCTAATTACTGGATAATCTCAGTGTCATGCCTGGCTCAAATTTGATCTATGAAATGTGCCTAAATATGATCCTATTGGGGGGTAATGGGAAACATTCCTAAAATCACAGGTACTCATATCCGGCAACCCGAATTTTTCACAAGATTCAGACTGCTGTCCGCAATGTTTCTTCAGATGAACGTCGAGGGTGGATGCTTGAATCATGATAGTTCAGAAATAGGATCCGATCATTGTTCAGAAACTTTTTCAGATTGGCCGTCAAATCATTTTCATTCTACGTTCAGCAATCCAGACCTACGCGAGAAATAAACGGGTGACTACTCCCGATCAAAGAAATGCTGGAACGTTCTTGTATCGATTATGGAATTTTCAGGAAATAAATTACATTTGACCCCTTCTCACTAATGTGAGGCAGATGAAAAGAAAAATCAGGGAATTTTGCAGAACTTTTTGAACCCGATGATAAACATATCAAACAATGGTGTATGAATTGGCAGACACCCTACAAGTAAAACAAAGTTGCAACTTAAACATGGGACTGAATGGAGCAAGAGTAAACACAGGATATTTCTTACATTGATCTGTATCAATGGCAGAAACTTTTTCTTCGCTGCTGCCAGTTCTCTCTCCATTGCGATGTTGCCTCTCTGCAGTTACTCAATGTCGACTTGAAGCAGTAAGTGTACCGCAATTTCCGTCCCCCCGGGCGGCATTGCAGACCTCTATGGTTACGGGGTTCAATGATCATCTCCTTATCTTCATCAATGGTAAGATAAGTTTGAGAGAAACTTCTATCGAAGTTTCCCCACCACTGATTATTGGGGCTTTAAGCGCTCAAGGAAATGGTGGAACGAAAATAATTAATCAATAATGAACAGTTCATCAAGAATTATTCTCTTCATTGTTGTTTTCAATTAGTTACTTGGACTTCTTGGCAGACGTCTCATGGGCATGTCAGGTACAGCATCTTTTTTCAGTATCTCGTCACCGCTTTTGCACTCCCACTGATTGCCTCCAAACGGTCCCTGTAATCGATGAGTTGTTGAACAATTAATACCGGCTTCAGCAGCAAAGCAATGAGACGATTTGTTGCTCCCGAATCTCGAATAAGTGACAGGCCACCTTCGATGGTCAATCACTTGATAACAAATCACCACATTTCTCCATCCATGTTCTTCGTTTATCGGTTTTGTCTTCGATGAGTTTTTACAATTCACAATAACTTATGATTTGATCATTTACATGGAAAATAATTACATATGTAAATGATTCTTGACATGTATCGACAAATCAAAACAAAACAAAAGCGCGAATCGAGCCAATGCCTGATCCATGCCAATGACATGGAAGGGTCAATCAAAATGTGAGAATGATAGCTGAGCATCACATGACTCCCATCGCTTTGTTACAATAGGAAAAATGACCCTCGACTAATTCTGAGTTGGCATCTGTGTGTGTGTGAGTTTGTGTGTATGTATGTGTGTGTGTATGTACGTCATAAGTGAACGAATGAACTCGGCACTGCCATGAAGGTTCCCAATCGACGAGTTTTCATGCTAAATCGAGTGGATTACATTTTGGATGGCATTTGTACAGTACATGCAGTGTTATTAACAATTGCGATTGTTTATACTATTTCATTGGGTAAAATATTAGAGTTATCGGGAAACTTACCCGAAGAAAATTATTCTTTATATGAAAATACCCATTTCAGATGGAACGACTTTTTCCAAACAATAATTTACATAATTAAGGAGGTATGGTGGTTTGAACAGACATTATTGTAATAAATGAACGAATGAGGTCACTATCGTCATTAAGGTTGCAATCGCAGTAGTTCCATGGAGAATGGAGAGCCCAAGATTTTAGATACAATTGGAGCATTAAATAAATTCTTAATAACAAATTCAATTGTCCATAACGTTCTGTACTAAAAACGGTGAGAGGTACGGGAGAAAGTGTGCAATACAACTTATTCTGCAAATTAAATGTACATTTGATTTTTAATGACTTTTTTCCATGATCATCATAATTAAGAAGGTATGACGAATTTAACCCTGGACCGACCGCACCCCTAGTGGCATCTCACTTCCACTCAAGTAATGGGCATAAGTCTCATCCTTATGCTCACCATCCGTCTACTCAACTATTCATGAACATGTGCTCCATGAATGATTTACGCTAGAGTTCTTAAATCTGCAAGTTTTCGTTATGACATTAACATGGGTCACATTGATTACCCGTGGTATATTGGAGAAGAATAAATTCAGTATGACGTGCTGAAATACCAAATCGGGAAGTTTTGGTTGTGCCCCGCATGGGGCACACACATGCTTACACCGCTAATTCAATTTGAAGGTTTCACCTATGGGTTTCTAATACAAATTGAGGAAGAAGAACGAATTATCCTTTGCGCCTATGGTCAAACTATTCTTGGTATTATACGTGGACATGGTGGAAAAGTTGGATATTTCGAATTACAGAAGTGCCAGTTGAATGAAAGTTATAGCGTATTTCCATCGTGATCCTTTTGTTTTTACATTTGTATCTAAAACTTTCGATTTTTTATAGGTAATGCTCTCATAAATCTTCGACCAAAACTCTTGAGTTATTGTCATAGTTGAGGATTGAATATTTCAAAGGTTAAATCATAAGTTAAAGAGAGAAAGAAACAAAAGTGAATTATCTAAAATGGTACAGAAAGTAAAAATGAGCAAAAATTACATGTTTTTGATTCGCAATCTATATTTGGTCCACATCACGCGATTGCAAAAGGTTGAAATAGATTTTTTCGCAGAAATTTTGTCAACTGCCAAGGAAAATTCTCAAGTTAAAAAAATGCGAAAAATAGGTGAAATTGGCGGTTACTGTTTGTACTCTTCGTTTAGAGCAATGATGCGTGAGTGGAAACGCATTGTTTTTAACTCGAAATTTCTCATCGAAAACTATGTTTTGGAGTTTGTTTTCAAGGTGAAAACAATTTACGGGCAGAGCTAATATATGTTACTGAACCATCGTAGTTCAAAAAATCTTGTTTTTTACGGATACATAGTTGAAAGAAAGCAACAAAAAAATTTCGACTTTCTTCAGTCAGATCACAATACTACGGTTTGTAAAGTGTCCCAGATACATTGCATTGATATTTTATGATGGTTATAGGCAGAAAAATAATACATTTTTAATTATTTGGATTTGGTCATAACCCTTAAATTTTAAAAAGTCATAGCCTTCGCCGATTAGGAACCTTTTTGGAGTGTTATCTATATATAGTAAGAAGAGGCTATTGGTATTAAATTTAGATTATACTTAGTTCACATAATTTCATGGGCTTTGCGGGTATATTATTGCGGCACTGTTCAAAACGTAACTTGAATTCCTGGCCCAAATTCAACGTCGCTCTTCATTGATGGGAAAAGCACGAAAATGATAACCATTACTCGAATGGTTACGGAACTCAAATGCAGCACAAAGAGCCATAACTGCCTCTCTGCTACAAAATTCAATAGATAATGCTAATTCATCTACCATGTGGCAATCCCGCTTCATTACCGGAAGATGTACAACTATTCTTCATGGGTTTCCAAATCAAAAGAACAGGAATAGGACAGGTTGATTTGATTATTATCGACAACTGCATTTCTTTTGTATATTTTCGTTGCAAAAATTCTGGAGGATGAATGCTTTTCAGGTATTAATAAAATTGGACGAAAAACGCTTGAAATATAAATTTGCGTATATTTTAACTCTTGTTTACAAGCAGTCCACGGCTTGACGATTGAGACACAACTAACTGACCAAAAAGTCGTGGCTGTACTTATATCCGATCAACACACATGAATTTACTTATCGTGTCTCATCGTATTTCTCAAACCATACAGCGTCAAATTTCCAACACTCCCACTCGCTGTATATTACGTGACATTTATCGATTCGATATTTTTATTAAATTTTTATTAAAACATCAGCTAATTAATTTTTACTACCTACATATTGTATTGAAATTATACCAAGCCCGTGTGCTTCCCGTACATGATGCAATTATACATCAAAATGTTTTGTTCTCGCATGAACTTCACTATTCTCTATTAGTCCCATTACACTTTGATTGTCCATATATAACATAGTTGGCGCCGCCGGAATTAATTCGATGTCAGTTAGCAACTGACGAATCCAGTGAACCTCTATATTCTGGCTCGGTTGTTGACAGTGTGACTTTCCTTTGTCGTTGGTTTTTCCACGTTATCGAACCACCTCCCATCAGAAAAACAAAACCTGTTGTAGACTGACGAGTTTCAGCTTGTGCAAAATCGGCATCAGTGTAACCCACCAGCTCATCACACGTGTCAAAAAATTTTTCATTATTTCGATGAATATAGACAGTAATTCTATTGAACTGTTTACTTATATTATGCAATATAATATAAGTACGGCGGTATTATTCGCCAGGTACGGCGTCAGTACGTCATTCCTGATAGCATTAAAATCGCGCCGTGCATTTTCACATTTGAATGTACAAAGTTCTGCACATTCTTATACCCGAATTAGAATCTTGAAAGTATGAATTAATATTTCTTGATCGCATCAGTATCAATTATTGTTAGAATTCAGTTAGAAACATGAAAGTTAAAACTATATGAAAATGTTTACTTAATGAGGAAAAAATGGATATGATGACGTCTTTATCAAGCGTTACAGAATTTTGTTGCTATAACTTGAGATGATAACTCAACTCTGCTGTTTTTTTTTGTATAAAAGCGCGGGGCATGAAACTAAAACGCGCTATGACTCCTTGAACTGACCCAACGAAACAGCTTATGTATTCATTAACATCGGCTCTCCCACCTTGTATACATCTTGTGTATCACCGTTCCTGCGAGAAGACTTAGCCAAAACCAAAACGGTTAGAACAATCGGCAATAATACTGAACTCCTCTGCTTAAAGATCCCGAAGTAAGCAATGGAGAGGATCTTCAATGGCTTTGCTTCGATCGATACATTTTCTCTTTTATCGAAAATGACCATCGAAGCCCAGACCTTCACGCATTTTCCATGCCTGCACCTGGATCGTTTGCATTTCAAAAACTTTTAATCCGGGGATCAATGTTCTTCTGCATCTACTTATCGATTGTCATCCAGACTTTTCGGGGAACATGCATTATGCAGAGGATGCTAAACATATAAATACTTTTCAGCTGTGACAATTTCTCTCATTCTACCATGATTGAAAAATGATAGTGTTAAGGCGTGAACTGTTTCATCATCTTTCAATGTGAAAAAACATAAGAACATATTATCTGTTGGAGTGATCAAGTGAAAGCTTTTAATTACTCCCTAAAGAATCGTGAAACAAAATTATACGCATAATTTACATCCCTCAAAGGTGTATTAACGCTCAGTATCCAAGGAATAGTTTTCGGAAATGAATATTTTCCGACGGATCCTGATTCATAATAATAACATTCATGTATGCAAATGGTCGCCCTATGAAGTTGGAACACATGACCGGATTCTAGATTTATCTATGCAAAGTATATAAGTATTTTTGGAGATGTCGTGAGACGAAATAAAGCGAGAGACTACATTCTCTCGGATTATCTCATTATTAGCAAACCCTTTTTTATCTGGCCTCGAAATATGCTGGATATATACTGTGAGAATCCTGACTGGTCCTCTAGAGTACGTTTGTACGCGGCCTGTGTGCGTGTATATATGTGAGAGTGTCAGATTATCAATTATGGCCGTGACCGTGAAATTTGCGAGTTTCACACTAGCCATTAAAATAGCTAGCTATTAGTTCCCAATTAGGTATTAACTTTCCGATAAGGAAAGTTATTGTACTGACCCCTAAAATGAAAAGTGTCAGATCGATGAAATTTTCACTTTTCTCGACGTTTGGCATCATCCTGACACATTTTCAATGAAATGTATGTGTGTGTGTGTGTGCGTATGTATGTACGTATGTGAACATTTTTTTGTGACACGGTTTCTCCTGAACAGCTGGACCGATTTGATTTTTTTTTTCAAAAATTACATCTAGCCGTTGCGGAGAGCGGAAAGGAGTGGCAAGTCTAAAACACAATTCCTTCAATTGTTATTAACGATTTAAATTGTTTAAAACGTTGTCTTATAAAAACCGTGGGAGATAGAGGAAAATGTTCCCGACGAATGTTGTTTCCCACATGAAGATACATATTTTATGTTTAATAATTTCTTTCCATTATTCCGCTAATTTCCGAGATATCGCTTAATTAACAATTTGTATTGTTTATAATGCTGTATTTCGAGAACGATGACAGATACCTGAAAAAGTATTAAACAAAAGTTGTTCCGCTCGTGAAACTACATATTGCATGCTGTATTACTTTTTTTGCTAGGCATCATATTTTACGAGATATCGATAAAAATCGTAATAATCGATTAATAGTTGAATTTGCGTTACTGATATACAACTTGACTTCATACGTGCATTGTCAGATACACACAAACACACACATACCCACTATCGGCAAGTTATAGATGCGACTTGTTGAGGGTCACACTCACATCCCATTTATTTGACGTAGATTCGTCCCCTCGGAATATTCCTAATAAACCCAGTAAAATCCCTTACAATTCCGAGTATCTCTTATCAATTGAGTTATTTTATCGTCTCATCTCGAGTCGAGTCGCTGGGAATTTTCAGATGGTTAGCATCAACCCGAATGTATTGAATTCTGTCAACTTTTTTAGCTATTTTCATCATTTAAAACACACAAATCTATCGATTTTTTTCTGCTCCTTAGAGAGCACTACAATCGTCAATTCATTAATAATTATAATTGTTATGTTTTGGCAAAGTTTCAAGTACTTATTCGACTAAGCAATTAAAACCGTTTTTGCTTAAAGCAACAATAGAACCATTCCACGTGAACCCATGCAATGATTCAGCCTGACAGTCAGGACCTGACTCCTTCTGAATGGCTATTTTTTAGTGATTTTAGTGATTTCATAGCACGTCAATTATTCTCTTATTCTGTTTATGGTGTTTTGACTGCTCACTTACATGGATAAAATAAATTTAGTGTTTTTGTACATACCTCAGTGAATACGAAAAAATAAAATACAATTGAAACTTGAGTGTATCTTCATGAATCCTCGTGATACTTTTCTATTACTGAGGAATGAGCGAGGTTATTCAGAGTCACACTGAATGTGTAGCGACGTGAGTGCCACCTGGCTTCCCAGGATGGAAGCGAAAAGCGCCGGACAGTCAAGGAGTGAGAATCGTAGAGTTGGGCCGAGTGGAGAGCGGAGTCCCGGTCGGGAGGGTCGAGGCTGAGTGCTCGAGAGAGTTGATTGTGCGCCGTTGTTCGAGTGAGAGCATCTAGTATGGAATGAACTCGAGCGGCAACGAGATCGTGACGTGAGCACGCCAAGTACGACCCAAGGGTGAGTAGAGTCGAGCACCACTCCCTTGTGTGTTACTCGGAGCTCCACCGTGGGATATCACCTGGTTGCCGGTCTCCGACTGATCACCGGGATGCACCAGGACCATCCGATATTCCTGATCCAGGCAACGATTGAGCAAACCCGTACCACGTAGGTTACTGAGGGCTCACCGAGTGTCCTTGGACCTCGGTGTGAGCCACAGAGAATAACGTGACCGAGCCATGAGGCCTCTCCAAGGCTATCGCCCCATCATCAACAACAGGCATAGTATCACGTGAGTACGAGCCTTCGGAAGAGGTATCTTGAAACACTGTATTTATGACGTGATTAGGGAGAGTTAAGATCTAGTTAAGAGGGCCACCGGAACCCCGCCCTCTCTACCAAACCTACATACTGAGCGATCGAGGCATATATAACCACTGCTTCTATGGATCCATCTCAGAAGAGTAGAAACACGTGGGATTACAGATGGCGATATCTGAGCCAACCCCAGTGATGGATCTGGATGAACAAATAACCGAGTTTAGAGCACCGACAATGCGCCAGAGCGGAACTGGTCCAAGAGTCCGTAAGTTAAGTTTAGTTTAGGAGTTACCCGCTGATCCAAGTGGCGCAAGCCTCAGATGAGCCCAGTCAGGTGATACCTGGGAATCAAAGATTCACCTGGCGCCCAAATAAGTTTTGAAGAGTTAGGAGTTAGGGATCGGAACTAGGGGGTAGGTTGGGAGACACCTGGGTTCTGTGAAAGAGGTGCTCCCTAGAAAGTAAGTGGTATAAATTAATCCCAGAAACCCCTTCCCAGGGAGAAGGCGGCCCGCTAGAAAAAACCTGCCTCGGAAAACACGTCCCCGCATAAAACTTTTTCCAAAATTATGAATTATACTAGTGCCATACCTTCGTTCAGTTCATTGGAACAAACAAATCCATCAATACGTAAAACGAAATATTTTCGCTAATTTGTGTCTAACCCAATGGTTGGAAGCGAATCACATCACTGATCGATCGCAGAAATATTGGAATATCAGATAGACCAGCGGCAAATAAACCACATAAATTGTGCATGCCTATGCTTCAACACACACAGGCATTTCAATAGTACACGCACACACAGATATAATGTCGATGATTCAAAACACTGAGGACAGCCGTGTTAACAACGCTATCTTATACTTTTACTCATTGCATTTTTACAAGACGTAGGTTAATGGATCTTTGTTTGTTTTATGGTCGTTAAATTATTCGCTTGGCTATCAAATTCCATACATAATCCTTCTCACAGCATATAATTATACACTTTTTGAAGGCAACGATACGCTGACTCAAATACAAACTTCCCTATGACGCTATCATGAATATTACAGAACGTAATGGATGTAAACATCAGCCTATCCAAAACAAAATTGTAAACATACTTTATTGAGCATTCTAGACATACAGAACCATCATTATTCCTTCAGAAATCCAGGAATATGGTGTAATATTTATAATTTCCAAATTGCAAAATAATAATGCAAAATGGAATCAGATAATTTACAATTTGCAGATTGTTCTACAGGGAACAGGTTTTCCAAAACGTTTCTATAGGAACTTTTATGTCCGAGGAACGTTTTTCCCAATGGACATTTTTTCCGGAGGATGCTTTTGTAAGTCGTTTTTTCGGAGGACGTTCGCTGACCTTATAAAAGTAACGAGAAATGATATTCATCATTAGTTTTAGAGACTTGAGTAATTCATCGGTGGATGCCACTTGGTGTCACCCGGTAACCAAATCTTGGAAATATGTTTGAGGAATTATGGGAGTATTAAACAGTTATCCGATATCTGAGAGATACTTATTTGGAATCATCAGCATCAAAAACTGACTGTAGTTATCTAAGTAGTTCAATCTGGCAACTACGAACCTACAAATTTCTGACGTACCAGTAAAACTGACCTGCTATCCTCCAATTCTGCAGATGTTAACATGTGGGGAGGACGGTACCTCAAGTAGGTAGGGGATAAAAATCGAACTAAGTAATTGGAGATTTCACGACACCCCAATTAAATGTTCAAAGATTGGTTTCAGAAAAAAAACTAGTGTGAGTAAATCAGTGTGACCCGTGAGGTTCACAACAGAAAACTGCAGATTTAGGAATTTCAAACTATCTCATTCATAAAGCAGATGATTATGAACATTTGACAAGCCGCATAGTGAGCGTGAGGCGAGATCTATGCACGTTACTAGGGTAGGAGTGAGACGCCAGTAGGGGTGCGGCCGATCGAGGGTTAAGCCCACCATCCACGAGCGAACTTCGGGCAAACAGTTCGCATAAACGTGAGCAAGTCGAGCCAACGAGGAACGTAATTCGTTTGTGTGTGGAGCCAGCCAAGACGGCTTGAAAAGGGCATTCGTAGAGTACCGTGGAGGTCCCAATATCAGCACACATTCGGGTCTCGGCACAGAACTGCCACTCGCGATATATTTTATGAACTGAATAATTTGTTTGATTTCCCCCCATTAACTATTAGATACTAACGGGAAGGAAAAAAATGGCTTCAAGTATAAATATTTGAATTGTTTTTTTTGGCGCGCAGTTGTTTAGTCTTGACTAATGAAGTGAAGTCGATATCATTTACAAAAAAGTTGTATAACACTGGGCGCGTGATTGATTGATTAATTAGTTACTGAAACTTTCTGGGTAGATTAACAATCCATGGCTATTATTAATCTTCTTGGCGGATTAATAATCCGGTAATTTCTGGGCTAAAGTTAACACGGTACAAAGGAGACTAGGAAAATTACTGCGAGGGTGTTCACGACACGCGTTAACTCTAGAGCGGTGGAAAACTGAGTTCTGGATAGCGCGGCCATCCACTGCCGATAAAACAGCACACCCAACGCTAGGACACCCCCAAAAATCACGAGTTGTCCGGGTAAACTGGCCCAGAGTTTTTCGAATTCTCCATAACCTCAACTGTCAAATATTCCATATTGTAAGTAGAATAAATCTGGGATTTGGGTAGAAATAGCTAGCGATTGATAATAAATGATATAGAAAAGACAATCCAGATTTTTCTTGTCTCATTTTTTTAAATGCGAATTAACCAAAATGCAAGTTATCCATTTTTAAGGGAAACCGCCAGTGATTTTTTATTTACAAATTTTTAAAATTTAAATAGTAAATTTATAAAGTTGATCCTTTCTATCTTAAACATTCAAGTTTGTAATTATAAATCTCGAGTTCTGAATGCGGAAGTCATTTTTCGATTTTAAATTTTAAGTTATTAGAGTTTGGATTCATTAATATTGGATGTTTGGTATTTCAATTCGTAAATTTTCAATTTTCCCATTTTCACTTCTGCAATTTACTATTTTCCAATTATTTTACTTCGAATTTGTTCTATTTCAATTTTTACTCAGAAGAAATGAAATTATATTTTTGTACTGACCGCCACGACGCCATATTGTGCCCATACTGAGACCTTAGCGAAAAAATATATGAATATTCTACTGAAGACACATAAGTAAACGTCGATCTCCAAGGGTTCAAGTTTCATGTTGCCTCTACATGACGCACATCTCCATATGATCCACGTAAAACATCAATCTTTTTACTGAAGATATAATGGATGACTTACGGCAATGAAATTTTCCTATAAATTGTTTTAGAACCATAGCAACACCCCTGGCGTTGACACAATAAATACTATACGGGATCTAGTTCTAGTTCCATTGTAAAAAACAGCTCACAAAATGCATTTCAAAAATGCAATTTTTGTAAATTTTTTCAGGTTTTAAAACATGGCTCTTCTACAACACCTCTGAAAATCCATAAAAAATGAACGGTTTAATAAAAAGTTTGGAAAACATTCTGGTTTCATATTCCACCAAGTGCAATCGTAAAAGAAAACTTGAAGTGCATCTGAGATGGTCAGTATTCATATTGTCTGATTCGGCAACGGACCATCGCATGTACGATAAATAGTGGCATACCCTTCTACACCTTCATCGTTTAACACAAAGTATTATTTCCAACGCCGAAGAAAACATTTCTATCGCTCTTAATTTTTTTTTTTTATCTTTAACGCCTTCGATCTATTATGGATATGTGGGCTTGTGGGCCATATGCTGCACCGCATTCGCATGATAAGACACAGGAAACCATAGAAAACCTATGTCGGTACAGGCAGCTACTCTATGAGGAACCTCCCGCTCATGAGACAATCCGAAAAATTCTCGCCCTGTCGGGGATTTGAACTAGAGATCCAAACGGTAACGCTAACACTGCGCGCTTAGTCCACTCGCCCATTCTGATGTCGGTTATTCCACTTTTGAAGCTTTACGTCTCAGGCGGGTAAAGAACTACACGTCGTTTCCTTCTTATTTTTAACTTTGCGATTTAGACAAGCTATCGTAATGACACCGATAATGAAGTGTCTCAGGAATAGGAAACTTTCACTTTTTTCGGCGTTTCACATCATTCTGACAAATTGTAGATGAGGGTTCTATGTGTGTGTGTATTTTGTACAATTGGACACTCGGCCCAATTTTTCCTATTTCCTAAACTTGAAAAAAAATGAAAATGATGAAAGTGGATGCATGTGTCCCTCGACAGGTCGCATCATGAAATTCCCGATGTGTTAGACCGTGTGTGTGTGTGTGGTTTGGGTGACACTTCTTATGAGACTATCTGTAGTCATAGCAACGCGAATCATATTTGTTATTTGAGGGAACATTTTACGACAATCTTTTGTTTGGTAGTTTGTGCAATTTAGTGACATCTCTGAAACAGATCACATTAAAATGAGTGGTGAATACCCTGCTGATGTATCATAGTATTAGAGCTTATCTGGAGCCTGGCGATTGAACTTCCACGCAACATCCACGCTAAAATTCACTGTGGGATAAACGAATCCTTGCAATGGATGATATACGAGTGACTAATGGCTATAAATTACTCAAATAGTTCATGTTCAAATGCTTAGTAAGTACTCAAAGGTTATTTTTTACCTATTTTTGACAAAAAATAGACATCCACGCAACATACACGCAATATCGTGGATTCCAAATCGTCAGGGGAGGTATGTTTGTATTATTTATTTTGAGCAATTAATCACAATTAAGCAATGATTCAATATCTTTTCCAAAGTGATTCCCACAAGGATTCCCTTTATGTGGCATTGAAAAATACATACATTGATAAATACAACCTCAAATTTCAAATTTTATTACTAAATTACGTGTGTTCGGTCCCACACGTCGCTGGCTGTATTCAGTTGAGTGGCACAACCGAGGATTACCTCATGCCCATTTTTTGGGGTTGTTAATCGACAAAATCCGTCTTGAGCAATACATAATATCTGCAGAAATTTCTGATCGGTCTACTGATCAATTGCTGTTTGATATTGTTACAATAAACATGATGCATGCCCTATGCGGTGGTTTTAATCGTTCATCGCATTGCACGGCAGAAATTGTACAAAAAATTTTTCTAAAAGTTTCACCAACGATACAATCACCGATGTTGACGGATATCCAATATATCGTCGAAGAAGTCCCAATAATACCGGGCAATCATTTATTAAAAACATCAGTAACACGGACATTGACAATCCGTGGGGGGTGCCACATTCGGCACTAGTGAGCAAAACATACAATTCTCATGTTAATGTTGAGTTCTGCAGTTCTTTGAAGAGCATCAAATACATTTGCAAGTATATCCATAAAGGCAGTGACATTGCTGTGTTTAGAGTGGAAAATAGCACTGTGAATGTTCCTCAAGTGAATGGCAATGATGAAATAAGGCTCTACCAAATTGGTCGGTACATCAGCTTTAATGAACTTGCTTGGCCTGTCTGTAGTTTTCCAATTCATGAGAGGGGTCTAGCAGTTGTTCAGTTAATCGTCCATCTTGAAAATGGTCAGCGTGTATATTTTACGAACGAGACAGCGATTGATCATGCTATAAATCCACCAAAAACTACACTCAATGAATTTTTTGAATTGTGTAATTGTGTGGATGATTTAGGTGTCTTACTCGTACTTTACTCTATTTACAAGTACCATACTATTTCACATGAGCTCATACAAACCAATGGATACCCCGCAAGCAGGGCTCACCAGTTGATGCATGCTCCAATTTATTCAAGTCAAACGTGTTGGAGCGAGTATTTACAGTGAATTCAAGACAGACAGTGCTTTTATCTTCGACTGTTGTTGGTTAATATTATTGACCTATTGTCATTTCGAGATATAGTTAAAGTAAATGTGCATCATCATCCAACGTATGAAGATGCATGCCTTGCACACGGCCTGCTGGAAAATGACAACCAGTACATGTTCTGCAATTCAAATTCGTCTAGTATTCGCTATATGTTTTCTAGCCCGAACAAAGATATTGTAGGATAATCACAGAGAGTCCATGACTGATGATATATTGCAGCACATCCTGTCAGGTGTAACGCTATAGCAATAATATTCAGCGACGATATGTACAATGAAGCATTGATTGCTATTGAGGATCTTTGCATTATCATTACCAACCTACCACTCAGTCAAGTAGGTATGAATTCATCAAATCGAGGTGCAGCTGATTTAATGAACACTGAAATGAATCATGAACTGCGGTACAATACTGTAAAAATAGTGGCGATTGTTACTCGCAATGGCCCCCTAATGAATAAGGAACAGAGAACCATTTATTACCTCGTTCTGCTCTCAGATTCAGCAGGACAGGGTGGGTTCTTCTTTTTAGATACACCTATTGGAACTGGCAAGACATTGCTTATTTCGCTAATTCTTGCCAAAATACCGTCAAAGAATGGCATCGCATTGGCCGTTGCATCATCGGGCATTGCGGTAACTTCATTGGATAGAGGCAGAACAGCTCATTCAGTATTTAAGTTACCACTAAATATCCAAAATAATCCTGATGCAGTGTGCAACATAAAAAACAATCGCCCATGGCCGCTATGCTGAAACAGTGTAAAATTATCATCTGGGATGAATGTACCATGGCACACAAACATTCGCTTGAGGCGGTGAACAGGATATTGAACGATATTAAAAACAAAAGACAAATTATTTGATGGCACTCTGTTAGTTCTTTCAGGTGACTTCGGACAAACACTTCCCGTCATTCCACGTTCAACATACGTTGATGAAATCAACGCCTGTTTAAACCATCGCCATTGTGGCATAATGTTGTAAAAATACAGCTGAATGTAAATATACGCGTTCAAATGCTTCAAAATTCATGAGCTGAAACTTTCTCAAAAGAATTCTTAGATATCGGCGATGGAAAAGTCACTACAGATGAAAGTGGATGCGTAAAATTACTGACTGATTTATACACCATCATTGAATCGCAAGATGCTCTGATTGAAGACATATTTCCCAAAGCTACCGCATAATTTACAATTGCAGGTTGGATCACCAATTATTTTGCTGCGTAATTTGAACTCGCCACGGCTGCAACAGTACAAGATTGGTCATTAAAAAATTGATGAAAACCGTTATCGAAGCCACCATTTTAAATGGCAAGTTTAGAGCCATAGCAATTATACCCACAGATGTACCAATTCAAGTTAAGCGTATTCAATTTCCAATTAGATTAGCATTTGCAATGACTATTAAGAAATCCCAAGGCCAAACAATGTCTGTTTGTGGCTTACATTTGAGCACACCATGTTTTTCACACGACAATTATACGTTGCATGGTCTCGAGTGGGTAAACCATGAACAAAAAATATTGTTCACGCTGTAGCATTGAGAAATTCATGCGATGTGATGAGGTAATGATATAAATAATTATTCCTTAAAAGAAATTATCATAAATTCAAAAAATTAATGTTTGGAGTTTCATTATTCTTATATTCCTTCATCGTTCACAGTGATTCATGCCTTTTTGCTTCCGCATGGAAGCATTGTCGAGGGTCCATTTTCACATTTTCTAATTTCATGTGGAAATGATCTAGAATGGTCTGAAACGTAAAAATTCAAAATTTGAGGCCGCCGTCTGTCTGTGAACATCTCATTTTTGACACCTCGATTTACTAATTTGAACATTTAAACGGAAAAAATTGATTTAAAAAATCTCAAATTGTCTCCAATAATTGGTATTGAGTCCCTCTTGCACCATACCAAATTTCAGCTCGATCAAAGCATAAGTTTTTGAGAAAACTTGATTAATTTTTTTTTGTTTTTGCTCCATATCTCCTTCAATACTGAACCGATTCCGTTGTTTTTTTTGTTGAAATCTTCCTCATCACGTCATCTATAAGACGGAATCAAAAAACACATAGGTGTCCGTAGAAAGTTTTCGAGTTATTTCAACTTTTATGTCTTTCACTAAAAATTTTTGTTCGCGCATCTCCTCTTACAGTTGTTGTCATAGAGAGTTGAAATTTTACACAAATGTTCCATTTGGTATCTATATATCGAAGTGGTTTGGATTTTTGAAAATTTTCATTATTTTCTGAGATATTTAATTTTATTAGTAGACATTCATTTTATTCAATATTACAAAAACTAATGAACGGGTTGTGATTTTTTTTTTCAAAAGATTTGTCTCAATGGTATCTATGGAATGCAATTGAGAAATATAAGGCTGGACTCATAAAGATTCGAGTTATTCCAATTTTTCAGGTTAATATGCAAAATTTTTGTTCGCGCATCTCCTCCTACAGTTGTTGTCATAGAGACTTGAAATTTTACACAAATGTTCCATTTGATATCTATATGTGCAAGTGGTTAGCATTTTTGAAAATTTTCATTAGTTTCTGAGATATTCAATTTTTACTAGAAATTCATTTAATTCGATATCTCAAAAACTAATGAACGGATTTTGAATTTCTTGTTTCAAAACATTCAACTCAATAGTGTCTATGGAATGTAATTGGGAACTATATTTCGGTACCCAAAAAGATTCGAGTTACTTTAATTTTTCTAGTTAACATGCAAAATTTTTGTTCGCACATCTCCTCCTAGAGTTCTTGTCATAGAGACTTGAAATGTTACACAAATGTTCCATTTGGTACCATTTCAAAGCCGGTACCATTCGGAAGCATACCACCAATTAAATGGGTGGAAATAAAAAGGCAACGTTGAACGAAATAAAAATAGCCGTTATGCATTCGAATGTGGGCATTCGATGACCGTCTGCTTGTTCAATCATATACCAGATCCTTACACACTTCCAATAAGTTAGTTATCTTTTCTCTACACTAGAAATTCTCAAGAAATTATTGACATGGTACAACGTTTGCCGGGTCAGCCAGTATATCCATATTATTATAAGTAATATTATGCTAGCTCTATTGCTGCAAATCATTCAATTGATCGACCATGCAAAAATTGCAATCCTTTAACTATGTACATAAGGAATTAATGGGCCTTGCAGTATTTTTGTTTTGTCATTGTGTTTGTAAAGACAACTCTATGACGTGTGACTTCAGTTACCACAATATTGTACGAATTATTTGTTCTAGTGTGCGAACTACAGCAAAGTTTGTCAATATATTCGGAATCGCATAAACGGCACCTGAATCAAACTTATATTGCTGATAAAAAACATTCAAAAATGAATTCACTGCGCATTGTACATTTGTTCTTACGACTCAATGACGAATTGATTGCACGTCAATATCCCCCCCAAAAACGTGAATATATTCCTTGTTAAATAAATACAGTTATATATACAGTCATCGCATTCCCTGATATGGGACAGCCACTGCAGTCCTTAATTCCCAGGTAGGAATGGCAAAGGCTGACGATGGAATCGGCCCTGTGCAAGGTTTGATTCCATCAGGCTGAGCGTCCCAAGCCTGAACCAGGCTTGCGTTTATCGTCCACTCCGGCCTGAATATGGGGTCGTTTTTAATGCTCGTTGCAAGTACTGCCTCAGGCTCGGGTCAGGGTGTGCATATCGAGGCTGGATCTCCGGAGGCTCACCAAAGGCTCAACCGAGCCTAAGATGTCGAATTAAAGTCAAAATTTCGTTTTTTTTTTTTTTTTTATAATTCATGATTTCGGTTCAATGACTTGCAAATATCGTTATCCACTGAGGGAAAAATATACTTCGGCCCAACAATTTCATTTTTCAGAGTAATAGGCATTCCTAAAAAATGAAATTTCGTCTTTGCATTTAATCTCTGACGATTACAATTAAATGTAATCATGTAAATCGCTTAACTCCAAACAATTATATGACAAGTGACCTGGGTTGAACATTATTTTTATTAATTTGAAAATAGAAAATTAATTAATTCGGGATTCTTAATTATTACTGTACAAATTCACCTAAGATCCTCTGTCTCATAAGTATCACGTAGAGTTATATGATTAACATCATTGGTAGTTAATTAATGTCACTTGGGTTTCACTAAAACAATAAAATTCATTTTTTTATAAATATCTATTTCTCTGAAACATGGTAATATTGGGCCGAAGTATATTTTTCCCTCACTTTCGTGATGATAAATAAATCCATGACCTCTGCCTCTGTCCTCTTCCCGTGGCCGCCTAAATTTGATAAACATTCACTAATTAATCAGTTCGACATTCAGTGGTGCATCAAAACTATCCTCGAATGGGTAGATATAATAATAAATTATAAATAATGATAATGCTAATCATAATTTCAATACTTGTCATTGGAATAGAAATCGAAGTCAAAAAACACCCTAACACTTTTATACTTTAAAACACTAATATTTTACAACAATGTTTCGATAGTGAGTATTTGTTTTGAGTCGGTGTCGTGCGGACGCATGTCTACCGCTCTCTACGAAATATAAATTCCAAACGTACCGAGCTTACAGTACAGTGAATTTATAAATCTTGTCGAAGTTGTGGCACTAAAGTGTCAAACTTCAAAAATCTCAAACTTTCCCTGGCTCCCAAAAGGAAAGCCAAAATGACTCCTCTTGTGGAAGACCAAAAAAAAAACTAAAAACACCGTTATGAAACCGTCAACTAGTGCGAGCTGTGAACCCGCTCGCCTCAACAAACCTTCGAACACTCCTGTCGGACCACAACAGGCTCAAAAACAAACATCAGTGCCTCCAATAGTTATTGAAAATGACAAATTGGAGACCAAAAAATTAATCAACTTCCTGCAAGTCAACGCCTCGGATAAAAACTTCAGGATGAATTTCAATAGTAGTACCACCATCGTCCATCTACAATCGACGGAGGATTATACTAAAATCGCAAGTATCCTGAAAAGGAAAAATTTACATTTTTACACCTTCGGTCTAAAAAGTGAGCGTCCGAAGAAATTTATCATAAAAGGTCTTCCCGACAGTTTTACTGAGCACGAGATTGAAGCGGAAATATCCAAACACGACATAAAGGTATTATCAGTCCGGCAGTTTGTGAAAACAAACAAGGACGGAGACAGCAAAGAGAGTAGGTCACTACCGGTGTTTGAATTACGGTTGGGCCTGATGTAACCTTGAGCAGCCTCGCTGCTATTAAAACCATTTTCTATCATACATTTAAGATAGAAAAATACATCAAAACCCAACAACCAACACAGTGCTACCGGTGCCAAAAATTTGGACACGCCAGTCAGCAGTGTAATTTAAATCCCAGATGTGTGAAATCCGCAGGCAATCACGACATCAAAACCTGCACCAGCAGCTCCCTGAAGTGCGCAAATTGTGGTCTAGCTCAGACAGCGAGCTATCGTGAGTCTGCCTCACGAACCAAATTTGTGGAGACTCATGAAAAAAGAGTCCATCCACCAGCACCAAAAAGAGCAGAGCGGGAACCGCCCGCTACCCCACACTGGGCTACGATGCAAAACCTGCAAAGCAACATCCATTTCCTCCAGTCTCCTGCAGTCCTCGAGCCTACGCCATCGTCCTAGGCCATCCTACGTTTCTTGTTTTCCAACGATGAAAACCTTAAGAACGAATGTTGGCGCACCCACCGCTGAACCTAGGACCATTCCGATGGAGACTGATGATCCGGAATTACATTTAAGTACAACTAAAAACTTTATTAATACAGCGAAACAAGTCCTTGATGACCTAAAATCCCTTAGAATTCTCTAAAATCCAAAGAGCTGACACCCCCCTTGATAGAATCACAATCGTCGCATCCTATGCATACCTGTTCGAATCCACCGCTGAACCACCCACGATCCCCCTACAAACATAATAAATATCGTAGCCATTCGCATTTTTGCGCTCAAACTCAGTCTGATACCGGTACCCGCAAAACACTTGGAGCGAATAATTCTAATACGTCTCATAAAATCTATCGACAAGTTACACTTGATACCTACAAACCAATTCGGTTTCCGTTCAGAACACTCGACCTGCCACCAATTGGTCAGAATAAAAAATGATATAAAATCCGCGAAACACCGGATAGAAGATACCGTTCTTCTCCTGGACAGTGAGAAGGCCTTCAACTCTGTATGGCCCACAGGCCTTATAGATAAATTCGACAGCTCAAATGTACCTAAATATTTATGTAAAATTCTACTATCATATCTTTCAAATAGATATATTCAAGTTAGAGTCAAATCACTACTTTCCGTTAAAACTCAAATTGTCGCGGGAGTCCCACAAGGGTCTATCCCCTTCCCTGTACTATTGAACCTATACATCGCTTCTGTTTTTAACAGAATACCTAGAAATGTATTCATTGCTGGCTATGTTGATCACATTGCTCTGTACTTACCTAGCAAATCTATCAATAAAGCTGTTAGAGGAATAGAAAATTCTGCTTCTCTTACAATCAGCGATTTAAATAAACGGAAAATTCAAGTGAATGCTGCTAAATCAGTAGCAACCTTATTTACTAGCTCCAAGGCCAAACCGACTTTAACTTTGCATAGCAATAAGATTACCCCAGCCGTTTTTGTGAAATATTTAGGTTTACACCTTGATTCCAACCTCCTGTGGAAAAAACTTATATCTGATATCAAGGTCAAGACTGAAATTATTCTAGTACGATTGTATAATGTGCTGAAATCTCCAACGCTTAGTCAATCTCTGAAACTTACTTTATACAAAGTGTTAATCAGACCTATCTCTTATGGTTGTCCTGCCTGGGACGATGCAGCACAAACCCACTCAAATCATCCTCAAGTTGTCCAAAATAAATTTTTATGAAGAATAAAATGGTCGGCATGCACAATACGCTGGGCATGGCAACCATAGGTAAATTTATCGATAGAATAAATTCGACATTTAAATTTAAACCGATCGATACAATCCGATCCTAATCCCCAGCTCCAAAACATCAATATTGATAAGAAACCAAATTGGTCTCGCTGACCACCTGTTTTCTCCTACCTTTCCATATATCCCTTTCTCCCCCGCCCCTCATGCATCCATTGCTTATAAGGTTTTTTAGAAGTCATTTTTCCTTATATCGAGTCATCATGTAAATAATCACAAATATCTGTAATAATGAAAAATTAGGTTAAACTTCGTTGAAATTAGATATAAAGCCAACGGCTGGTGATCTAGAGCGTAGCACTTAAGATATTAATACTGTATATAGTATATATATATGACAAATGTTAATAAACAATTTTCAAGTCAAGTCGATAGTTACCCCACACTCGGCTACGATGCAAAACCTGGAAAGCAACATCCATTTTCTCCAGTCTCCTCCAGTCCTCGAGCCTACGCCAGTCTCTACTGCCACGAAGATGTCCAGGCCACCCTACGCTTCTTGTTTTCCAATGATGGAAACCTTAAGAACGAATGTTGACGCACCCACCGCTGAACCTAGGACCATTCCGATCCGCCATTACATTTAAGTACAAGTAAAAACTTTATTAATACAGTGACACAAGCCCTTGATGACCTAAAATCCCTTAGAATTCTCGAAAACCTCTCAGAGATTAAGAACATGATCTCTAAAATCCAAAGAGCTGATACCCCCCTTGATAAAATGACAATCATCGCATCCTATGCATACCTGTTCGAATCCACCGCTGAACCACCCACGATCCTCCTACAAACATAATAAATATCTTAGCCATTAACATTTTTGCGCTCAAACTCAGTCTGATATCGGTACCCGCAAAACACTTTGAGCGAATAATTCTATTACGTCTCATAAAATCTATCGATGAGCTACACTTAATACCTACAAACCAATTCGGTTTCCGTTCAGAACACTCGACCCGCCACGAATTGGTCAGAATCAGAAATTCAAATAGATATATTCAAGTTAGAGTCAAATCACTACTTTCCGTTAAAACTCAAATTGTCGCGGGAGTCCCGCAAGGGGATATCCTCTCCCGTGTACTATTGAACCTATACATCGCTTCTGTTTTTAACAGAATACCTAGAAATGTATTCATTGCAGGCTATGCTGATCACATTGCTCTGTACTTACCTAGCAAATCGATCAATAAAGCTGTTAGAAGAATAGAAAATTCTGCTTCTCTTAAAATCAGGGATTTAAATAAACGGAAAATTCAAGTGAATGCTACTAAATCAGTAGCAACCTTATTTACTAGCTCCAAGGCCAAACCGACTTTAACTTTGCGTAGCAATAAGATTACCTCAACCGTTTCTGTGAAATATTTAGGTTAACACCTTGATTCCAACCTCCTGTGGAAAAAACTTATATCTGATATCAAGGTCAAGACTAAAATTATTCTAGTACCATTGTATAATTTCCTGAAATCTCCAACGCTCAGTCAATCTCTAAAACTTACGTGATACAAAGGGTTAATCAGACCTATCTCTTATGGTTGTCCTGCCTGGCACGATGCAGCACAAACCCACTTAAATCATCCTCAATTTGTCCAAAATAAATTTTTATGGATAATAAAATGGTCGGCATGCACAATACACTGGGCATGGCAACCATAGGTAAATTTATCGATAGAATAAATTCGACATTTAAATTTAAACTACAATTCGATCCTAATCCCCAGCTCCAAAACATCAACATTGATAAGAAAGCAAATTGGTCTCACTGACCACCTGTTTTTGTCCCACCTTTCCGTATATCCCTTTCTCCTCCGCCCCTCATGCGCCCATTACTTATAAGGTTTTTTAGAAGTCATTTTTCCTTATACCGAGTCATCATGTAAAAATTCACAAACATTACAAAAATGAAAAATTAGGTTAAACTTTAATCATATTAGATATAAAGCCAATGGCTGGTGATCTAGAGCGTAGCACTTAAGATATTAATACTGTATATAGTATGTATATATGACAAATGTTAATAAACAATTTTCAAGTCAAGTCAAGTCAAGTCGATAGTTAAGCGGTTGAGGTCCAGATCTAGGGATGAGAAGGACCACGGTTCGAGTCTCTAGTTGGTCGGCTTTTTTGATTTTTTTTTATTCACCCCGAGGACCTCAGATGGTTAACAATTATGTTTTAACCATTATTCATGATTAATTAGATGATTTGACTGAAAAGTGAAATTTAGCTTAATCCCAGGCTTTTCTGAGACCCTTTTAGCCAGCCTGTTTTGAGGCTTGGGACCCGAGCCTGAAACGGCGGTATCATTTTGGGTCTGGATAAGGGCTGAATAAGGGTTGGCACTCAGCCTCAATTCAACATTCGTCAGCCCTGACCAAGGGCTGAACAAGCCCTGTCCCTATCGTCAATTCCTACCTGGGTTATTCTTTTCTTCATAAGGGGTTGACATAATTGATATTTCATAGATGGGGTTCTTGTAGCATATTGTGAAAATATTTATTCACACTTTTGATTCAATTTCAGAGCGACGACCGCAAGGACAATGAGAGAGTCAGATTTCTCGGGGACTCACTTTCGAGGGAGCACAGTACGGCAAAAAACTCGGTCCACATCCTTCAGAAACAAATCAGTGAAGCCTCCGTAAGGATTAGAGAATTGGAATACGAACTGAATAAATGTAAAAAGGTAATTTTATGATTCCATCTAATCAGTTATGAAGAGATCAACAACCATTGAACGACAAACATCATTGTTCCGCCTTTTTTTAGATTCATTCAAAAGAAAGAGAAGCGAATATACCAGACAGCCGCAAAAGAGATGAATCTGGAGGTGTGAAAGTGGATCTCGTCAATCGCATCATTCAAATTGGAGAGAAGGTAAAAATATTATTCTACAAAATAAATAATGTGAAAAATGGCGGAGGAGGTGAATTCCAAGAATGCAAACGGACAAATAAACTGATATACTTACTCTCCAACAGGAGGAAGATCCAGAAAACCCCGTGAAGAAGATTCAGATGGATCAGTCAGCATTTATCAACGATTTCCGAGATGCAATATCCAACTTATGTTCGCCGGAACAAGTTAATTTAATTCGTTGTGCTTTGAGTGCCCTCGAAACCGACAATGGTGCCACCGCAGAGGAAGAAAAAATAGTTGAGGATAAAAAAAATTGGCTGGCGGACAGTACGAGGGGACTGAGTAATCGAGAGGAAGAACTACATACAAAAATTCAGAGTCTTCAGGATGAAAAGAAGACTCTATCTACAAGCATCGAAGAACTTAATCAACAACACGTACAATCCATGAATAAAGTACTCAGTATCAAAGAGGAAGTACAAAATAAGTACCATTGCCTTCAAACAGCTTATGAGACTCTCTACGGAGATTACAATAAACTCCAAGATCAGTTCTCTGTTCTAGAATGCAAAAACGCTAATATAAGTGAAGCAATTATTGTGCAACGCAATTGCGGAAATACAATGCATCCAGACAATTGCGACGAATTTGTACAAACTACTACTGATGACATCACATTTTCTTCAAATCTGCAAGAAATAACCGAAAAAGTACAAGATATCTTAAAAAACTCAACACTGAGTATCCCAAGAGCATCGGAAGAGGAAACTTTTTTTGAGGCTCTAGCGAAGGAATTCTTGCAAATCCAATGGAAGAAGGAAATGTTGGAACGCAGAATTACTGACGTGAACCACGAATTGAGTCAAGCTTGTGAAATACGCGATGCACTTAAGATTGATTGCGACGATCGTCAAACGACAGTAGAAGCCTTAGAGGCAGAACTACAGCGGATGAAATCAAACTTACCGTGTATTCCCGAAGTGAGCGAAGAAGCAGAAGCCTCCTTGGATATAGAAGTATTTGAAACTGAGTCTTTAAGCAGAGACATGAAACATTTGCAATCAGAAAATGATTCGTTCCGTCAAAAGCATATCAGCTTGATTACTGATTCAATGATATTAGAAGGCTCACTACGAAATCAGGAGGCTTTAGAAACGGAGGTAAGATACACAAAACAGCAGTTGGAGTTAGCACAGCAACAGTTGGTAGGAGTACCCAAAAACGTCTCAAACGATGACAATGTGATTGGGGGTTTGAGTCGACGTTTGCAGACTTGCTCGGATGGAAATAAGACGTTGAGGCTACGAATTGATGATTCCGCAACCAAAGAGAAAGATGTGCAGGCGCAGCTCAACATATATTCGGGTAAATGCGAAGGACTGGATGACAACATCGACTTGATTGAAGAATTGAAATTGGACGCTGATAACACCTATGAGGAGTTTAAAAAATCCTTGGCGAATACTAAAAAATTGGAGAATGAGTTGATAGAAGGGACTGAAGCGAATGAACAGGGTGAGATGCACATTTTGGATGTCCTGAAGGACAAGGAACAACTAGAGATGGAGCTAACTCCAATTCAGAAGTGTGAAACTCAAGAAGATAATTCTGAGATTGTGAAGGCCCTCAAAGACTCAGACCCCTTCAATAGTGAAACAGACGATCTCGAGTGCGATTTACTCAACAGGAGGAAAACGAGCGATTTAGCTCTGACTGATCTATTTGATAATGAGGGTAAATGTCTGAAATTTTCGGAGGAAAATAACAGGTTCATCAATGAACGTAATAATCTTTTCCATCAGTTAGAGAACATAAATACTGAATGTGCCGAGGGGATTGAACTACTTCATACAGAGATTAATTCGTTGCAAGGAGAATATATGTTATTGCAAGGAACAACAGTTACTGAAAAATCAGAGCTTGTCGGAATAATATCTCGACTTCAAATACAAATTCGGTATCTCAAATCTAAAAATAATCATTTGCATGGCCTCATTAACGGATTTAGAACCGAGTATGATTCATTGACACATGATAGCAATATCTCACATAAACCGGCGCATAAATTAGTTCCATTGGAAAAGGAAATTTCTAGACTAGCGGGAAAATTAAACTTATCAGATGAAATATGTGAAAGATTAGGGGCAAAAGTAAAGGATTTTCAGATTGAAAACGAAGTCTTGAAACAGAATTATGAGGCCCTACTATTCAAACTTGCAGAGTTGCATGATACATCAGAAGAATTCCTTACATGTCCAGCCAAATCTGAAGAATTACAGAAGGAATTGACGATTATCAGATCTTCAATGCCAGGAGTAATTCACAGCACCTCAGCAGAGGTTACCGATACACGAGAATCAGCCTCCAAACGAAAAAACTCCCATTTTGCAATCTTAGAGGCAGAAACAAATCAACCACAATTAGAATTAGTTCCCCTAAGAAATGAATTTGGATCGCTTAGAAGCATCTCCTTTATTTCAGGCAGCATAGTACGTGAAACAATCGAGCAAAAAAATCAGGAACTCCAAATGAAGCTTCTCAACAGTGAGAGGGCTTTCAATGCATTGAAATCAGAACGAGATGAACTAGTAAAGCTCATTCAGGTAAAACACAGTGAGTCTCTTCAGTACCACAGAGATCTCCAAACGTTGACTGAATTGTTTAATGAACAAATGTCGACCGTTCAGACACTGTTAGGAGAACGTGATAGCCTAAATGCAAGTCTCCAGGACAGAGATGCCAAGACTCTGTGGGCACAGAACGAACTCGAAGTGTTACATCGGCGGCTCAAGAATTCTGAGGATTCTAATAATCATGGAGAGACTTGCAATATCCACGAGCACTCGAGTCAACTAATACAAGGTAGAGTTCTGAAGGGAAAAATTATTGCATTGGAAGCTGCCCTTACAGAGGAGCAATCAAGCAAGACAATTCTTCAAAATGAGTTGGCTGAGAGGAAAATTCAGGAGAGCATGGATGCTAGAGAGCTGGAGAGACTCAGAACTCACTTATTTGAGATCGAAGGCACTTATACTGAAGAAGTGCTCCTCATGGAACAGAGTAAGAACGCTTTGGAGTCAAAATTAAGGGAAGTTGAGGAGAAAGTAAAAAACAGTTCGACTGTTTACACTTCGGCAAGTATTCGAGCAAATCAACAGGTGGAAACTCTACAACAACAGATGACTCTGATTATTCAACAAAGAGATGATATTCAAAATAAGTTATCAGCAGCTGAAGATAAAGTTGGAGCATACGCTGCCTCTTTGACGAATCTACAAATTGTACTCGAGCAATTTCAAAGAGGTAAAATTGAATGGTTAATCTTGGACAGTGCTAATTTGATTAGAAACACGCCACCTTGATGTTAAGTAAACAGCTGTCACAAACAGCTTTTGTTGAACGTAAGTTACAAGTGAAATGGTTGAAATAGGTCAATGGTCCGTTCTGCCTTCCCAAGATACACTAGCACTCTACCAGTTCAATATTCTTGATTCGGTCCCCGTTTCCGTAACGAAGTCCTATTCACAAATAAACTGACTTCCAAAACGGGTAGTCTCAGAACCAGGCCTAACTATAAATCGCTGAGACTGTTTCATCTGATAGTGATTGAATAATATAGATTCTATTAATTAATTCATCTAATCATATATCAATATACACCCCATTATGCTTTGCAGACACGTCTCTTTACTGATCACAAAGGCTATAAAATTTCATGCCGAAAGTAAAACCAAACCAAATAGTATAATTTTGATCGGTCATAATCACATAGAACGTTGATAATAGAAACATCTCCACATTTCTAAAAAATATTCCTGAGTCGCTTAATTTATTTTTCTTCCTCTTTTTTTTTTTCTTTATCTTTAACGCCTTCGATCCATTATAGATATGTGGGCTTGTGGACCATACGCTGCACCGCATTCGCATGATAAGACACAGGAAACCACAGAAAACCTGTGTCAGTACAGGCGTCTACTCTATGAGCAACCTCCCGCTCATCAGACATTTCGAAAAAAATTCTTCCTCTTTTGATGAAAGTTTCTCCTTTCCTCCAAGTGTCTGGCTGTTCTTTCCTCCGGGTGATGCTGCGGCGAATCGTCAAAGATCTTGCAGATATAGAAGTCTTCTCTGAATCCATCACTTCCTGACATATGCAATATCTATCCTATATATTATATACTAGGCTAATAGACATCGATCTATCGTTCTCCTAGCATCGGCCTGACTATATACCGCCAGGGAGGCGGGCCAGAGAAACATATTAAGGAACAACATAATAGCTGCGGCGGTGCTGAGAATAGTGACTATGCAAGTAGGTAGACTCCATAGGGTACCGCAGAGGGGGAATGGTATGGTTTCAGGGGTTGGATGGAATTTATACACTGATCATCTCTCCTAAAAGCTACCAACTGATAACGAACCGCAGAAATTTTTTCATCGATCGAAGGAGAAACCAACACAATGGAGAACCACGTAGCTGCATCGGACAAAGGATGACACGGTTTTAATACCATGTCTCCCTTTTTGAACGCACTATCACGGTGTCGGAGATTGTAATAATAAGCTTCGTGCCTAGATCATCGCGTGCCGTCAGCATTGTTTTGAGGTTCCGATTCATTCTCTTCACCAGATTGGGGTTATAGTACAGAATTATTTCATGACTCGCTTCAATACTGACTAAATGAGCCGCATCATTAATGCGGTTAATGAATCCCACCGGCGCATTGTCGGTAAGGAGGTGTCCTATTTCACCCCATTTCGTACAAAGGTCGTGAATGAAAAGGACGTGAGGATGCCCTCTACAGCTAGGACCGACAAAAGAGACCACATTCTCATACATATTCACCCAATAATAGTATCCATATAATCCCCGATCAGGTTTATCCACTCCAATATGCCCATACTGGGGTAGGTCGTGGTTCTGGGAAATACCCGGAGAGCGCAGGCCCCGGGGAAGCAATAAAGTAGTGCCAAGCTGTCCTTTGGCCGGATTCCGGGAGGACTTTATCAAGAAGCTCGTGGATCTACTGCACTTGGGACTTCTCTGTAGTTCGAAGGCCACAACACACCACAATTCGAGAGGCTCGGTGTAGTGGTATGAAGTTATAGCTCGTTATTGGTTCATTTCAGTAATACGATGATTGACTGAAGAGAGCAATCACCACTTGAGCAGATACTAGAAAACCCATGCCGGGATGAAATCCTCGCATAGTGTCGGTATAATAAGAGATGGTATGTCTGTTTCAAATTGATAGTTCACGCGCCAGTAAGCAGAAATAAGTCAACTTTCTCATCATCTGTGGTCATCCGCTTTTCAGAAATCTTCATCCTATCGAAGCGTATAACACCCGCCATTCGCGCAAACGAGCGAGTAGCTCCTGACTCGACTAGTACGCGAATTCTCTGTCAACCAATGACAATGTCAATATGGAAAACTGTGGGTGGCGTTCCAGTAGTTGAGTTGCGTATGTAGGCAATGGTTCCAGATGGGTAAGGTTTCGTGAATCCAATAATATCGAGATCCGATGAATCGATGGTTCTTGAGATATGGGAGTATTTCCTAAATGAGCGTGTTGGAGAGTAATAGACTCATGGATTGAGTCCTTAAGAATCGGCAAAGAATAAATGTGAGTAGGAGGAGCGATTGCTAGATTTGTGAACCAAAATTCTCGTTTCCTGACCTACAAAGAGGATAATTTTGGGTGGTAACACCAGACATTCAGCACCAATGTCAATAGAACAGGTTGAATCCGTCTGTTCGGTGGCGTGACTCTGTGAATTCCCCAATAACATAACTAGTTGCCTGTATGGGACCACGTAAGTGGAGCACTGGACTCACGGAACAGCTCTCCCGAGAGAGAGTTCAGTATTGAGTAATCTTTGGCTGAGCCATGGATCTATCTAGATTCCGATTAATAACAACTGCAAGGTGGTAAATCAAGATTGTGTAATCTTCAAGGGGTGTCGGCGGAGTGTACGTAAAGGCATTCCTCGTCGAAATTATTTCGCTCTTCAATGTACGAAGTTCTAATCCCCCCATCGCTATGGTAAGACCCTGTGTGCGCGCATACTAATACACCAGAAGCAACTTACTGGAGCTGATCCATATCGCTGGTCAGAGAGTAAATTCTAGCATTATGCCCACGGATACAGACGAAAAACGAGGTAATTAGTTCATCTTGATCTCCTCCCTCCTTCGGTTTCTTATAGCTATTTCATCACGAATGGCTGTTTGAAGACAGCTTCAGTATATGTAAAGCGCAAAGTATCGTTGACGTGTTGCCCCGTCCGGAATCCATGAATATGTCCACAATACCAGATTAAGGCTGAATTTGTGAAAATGAAGTGGCATTATCCTCAAGAAGATAACCAGGGAACTTAATATCCTGTTTCTTCATCGTATGAAGCATGGTAGTAGGAGTCAATCAAGAGCCATGTCCGCTCCCGAGATGTTCGTCTTCCGGGATATCATATTGATTAGCAGGGAGTCCTTCTACGCATAGTCACACTAGTGACGGAGGAATGGCAAAAACGATCCGAAGTCTATTGCCGTGTGGCTATTTTCCGAGTTGCATCGAGTGTCATTTACTCTTGACTTTCTTTAGGAGGCCGTGCTTTTGGATACTAAATGATACTCTTAATATTGACTTGGCTAAAATCAAAAATGAATATTATTAATGGAAAGTCTTCTGTGCATTCGTCGACATTCCATGACATTAGATGACATTCGTCCGGGGTTCTATTTTTTGATACCCAGAATAAGGGAATGAATGGAGATTGTTCACTGGCAAATTGAATTTCCTATCGAACATCCATTGGCCCATTACTTGATCTGAATTAGTCTGAGACACACGAATTATTAAGTTGCGACTGATATATTGAGATTCATTAGGTACGTCAGAGCCCGAAGACATTCCTCGGACTCGCCATTTTCTTATACCGAGGTTAAGGGATGATATAAGGATTGTCCGATGTACAAAGTACTTATCCTTACCAGTCGGACGAATACGTAGCGCTCAAGTTGGATTGTTGTTTTCTTCTTCGACTGATATTTACTCTGCGTAACTCCTGAAGGATTTCGGCACGGGTTCTGTTTTTTCTTCCGTCTCTTGCCTTTCTCTCAACCACTTTCAGCGTTTTCATCTAGCTGAGTCTCATTTATCCCCAGTTCTTGCACATTCATGGATGACGTTGGTGAAGCCTTGTCGTCGGCACTCTTGAGCTTTGTCCCCGCTGTGTCATCGGGTGATGTCCTCTCCTTATTTTTGTCCCGTCTTGCTAGCATTTTTTGGGATATCTCCGGCTTTGTTATCAAGGTATGGCCACTCCCGAGATTTATCGGTGACAATCTAGAACTTGGAACAATGAGCCACCCAACTGTGGACAAGGGCGTATTGCATCCCCCTCTTTCTTTCGTGGTTCGTATCCGCTTTGCACACATTTGGATTTTCGTAGCAAGCTTTTGGATCTCTTCATTGATGATTCGCTCATTTTTATCCGTGGACAAATTCACAAATTCACGTTGCCAGATCATTTTCATGCTTGTGCCATGCGTTCTTCGTTGTAGTTTGGATTCCACTCGTAGCATTTAGGGCCGAGTGGATTAGCTGGGGTCGATTGAGTGATGTTTGGCTCTAGCTACAATCCGAGGAGCCAGCGCCGGCCACCAGGGCTTTAATCTGATAGCAACCGACGGCGAAATTCCCCTTTAGGGTTGTCCGCGTGGGATACACACGTTGACTCATCAGTGTTCATTTTGACTTCATAAGCTGTTATAGGGGGGGTTCGATCCTGGGCAACGGCGGTCAAAATTTGTAGCGCTCTAATCTTTCAGTTTCCCTATTGAGCGATAGTCTCGTAAAAGAGACGACGTAAAGTCGATTCTGATTTGAAATAATTGACCAAGTACCGGATCGATTGCTGGTCGACTAGAATTTATTTTTTCCCCCAACCACCTCAAGACCCACCTAACACCAAGTCGATTGTCCAAAAAAAAGGGGGAAAACAGATTGATTTTTTTTTTGAAAAAAAAAAACAAAATAAGTCCAGTCCACCGGCAACCAACACGATATTTGGTCGATCGTGAATCGATTATTCCAGAATCTGGATCGATCTGTACTAGAAACGTAATGGACATACTGCACAAGTCGATTCCACAGTTGACTTAGGCTCGAATGCAATGAACCGGTCCGCCAGGGTTTTCAGTCATATGGACAGAAATATACGAATGCACTGGTTGACTAGCTAGAATCATCTAATTATTTGAATATACTCACTTGTATTGTACATCCGATAAAAGCCCATCAAGAAGTAGCTTAAATCTTTCCATGATGCAGTATTTCTGTTAAGCTCGTCTTATGGCAAATAAACTAATGAACGTAATTTCCGAATCCTACAGATAAGGAAAACGATATTCGCGGTGCTACGGAACGCATTCAGCAGCAGTTAAATGCATCATATTATAGACAACAAGGATTGGAAGCCGACATCTCAGCATTAACGGTAAATTTGTAATTGATTGATAGGTATTCTATTGTAAATTAAACAACATACTCATGAGTTAATAATTATATAATAGGGTCAGTTGGCAGAGGCTAAAGAATACTTACAAGCAGCTTCTCGTTTAAGTGACCAGCTCGAGAAAAAGAATGAGAAAATCGAGGACCTCACTCGAAAAGGTATTTATAATCAATATACGCTTATAAATTGTTCACTATTTTTATGCATTTCAGCTTCCTTTATATCACTGCTTGCACGTTGCGAAGTATAGCAATTTTTGCAAAGTATAGGAAAGTATTTGCAATGCTTAATGATGAATCTCTTCTGTTGTAGTCATACTGAATTTTTTGTCTTAATGTGTGACCCCAATCACAAAATGAATCCTTTGACAATGCATGCATTTTCGTCGAAATGCACTCATTGCGGTGACTTACATGGTGAATTGAAGTGTTTAATATTTTTTCATGTAGATCCCTACTCACATGATAATACCTTTATTCCATTCAATCCCGTATGAATTTGTAGTGGTAAACGAGTGATGTATTCAGTAACGAAGTTTCGACTATTCGTTGGGAGTCATTTATGTGACAAATCGGTAATGGACAGAAAGCCGTGCCACAAAGCATAGGAAAACCATGTTCAAATTATAAATAAAAACAATGACCAGTAGCTTAGTCAAATATCAGCTGGTAATTCTGGGCTGTTGACAGTGACCCAGGATTCTGGCTGGTATGAGTCTACGTTCTGGTACCATCGCCGTTTTACGCACTAAACAAATTAACTGTGATGATTGGTTGCACAAAATATTGCATTTACCCATTCTTCGTCGGGTGTTGGTTATGTATATCCTGTTGAATAATTCATTGAAGTTCATATTACAGTAATATCAAGGATTAAACACAAAGCAAAATTATCGTATGAAGAGAAATAAACAGTGAGGCTGTTGTAAGTTGTGAGTTATAAGTTACAACTAAAATGATAGTCCACTGAATTGGTATTTGCGTTGGAATTAATTTTCGAATTGGTCAAAATGATACTATCTTGTTGAAATACTATGCTGGACAGATGTGCGATCCCCCGAATTAAAAACTACTGGCAATTGGCGCATCACAGCTGCCTGCCTATTTAATATTGATTCATCGGAGTGAAATCTAAACAAATTTATGGTATCGGAAAGAAATGGTGGATATTCTTGAAACAAGAAGTAGTACTGTACGCTTCATCCGTTTTGCTGAATGAATCGATGGAGTTTTGCCAATGCCAACATGTTCAATCCGTTTGAAGGCTGCGAACGTGAAAAATCCCAACTTTGTCATATATTGCTTAAATATTTTGGTCATCTTTGTATAAACATTTTCTTTGTGAAATTTTAAGAGCTATGTAAGTCTTTATTGAAATTCTTATGTCTATTGAAGAAAAAACATACAAGAGAAATGTAAACTAGGAAATTCAATCAATAGATTCCCTTGGTAGTATAAATCGACTCCATATTTTGAGAACAAAGGCACAAGTAAATTCTGCAGCCATTGTTTCCATTTGCAAACTTTGCTAAAACATTATTATTAAGAAAGTTGTTATATCAATTACTAGTAACTTGTCAAATTGAATCATTCCCACAATTCAATTCATATGATTGCGAAGCACTAAAACCCTACAAAAGCCAGTTGGTCGCGTATTTCCATCATAAATGTTCAACAGAAGTGTAATCAACATAAGTTATAGATCAGAAGAATTGATCGAAACGAAACCGTCCCGGAAATATGTAAATTCTTTTATGTTTTTTTTTCTGGCAGATTTTGCATGCCATTTTTCATGTTTAATACTCTCAACATCGCATGATGAAACTCAGCAAATTGAAGACAATTTTTCTTTACCTACATACACTGAGAGGAAAATTCCGTACGCTCTACGAAATTGGGTACCACCGGTGCGAAATTATTCATACCAACCGATTATGCTATTCATTTGGCGCATTTTAAGTTGTACGGTATGAGTTGTCGATTGCTGTTAAGGATTTGGTGCCGTTGGCACTGTCTTCCATAGAAACTACGGATTTTTTCTCTCAGTGCAAGTATTTTGTCAAATTAATCTCGATTATTTTTTCCCACCAAATTTCGTCCAATTACAGCCCACTCTTTGAAGTTACGTGACATTTTCACGCCAGTTCTATTTTGATAATTCATTCAGATACAAATGAATTATTTGTATTCTTCAATTGTTTTTCATTAGTTTCACAGTTTTATCGGTGAAAATTGGAGGGGGAAAAATAATCAGTTATAATACCCCAAGACCTTCAAAACTAACGGATAATTCTCGATGTCTTTGTTATGCAGCGTCAAGAGGGATAAGTTTTGCCTATTCAAAGTCAAGACTTATCCCGATTGTTTTTACACAGGGAAGCTTGACGGAATTATTCGATGAATTTTGACGGTCGAGGGGTATTCGGAACATTATTTTTCCCCCCCAATTTTGTCCGGCGAAGCTATCAAACTGATGAAAAATAATTGATGAGCTAGTGCGAAATTATCTCTTTGATAATCCATTTGTAGCCGAATGAATTATCAAAATAGAACTGGCGTGAAGATGTCACGTGACGTTAAAAAGTAGGCTTTAATTGGACAAAATTTGAGGGGGGGGGGAACAACACTCTGAATACCCCTCGACCTTCAAAATTCATCGAATAATTCCGTCAAGCTTCCCTATGTAGGCCAATCGCGATAAGTCTTGCCTTTGAATAGGTAAAACTTATCCCTCTTGTCGCTACATAACGAAGCTATCGAGAATTATCCGAAAATTTTGACGTTCTTGGGGGTGTTATAACTGAGAATTTCTTAATATTATACTATTATAATTGTATATAGTATAGACGATTTGTTATGATCGATGCAAGGGCCTCAGATACTGGTACTCTACTCTATCTATTAGAGCATATTTGGTGGACTTCAAGCCAATTCCATATACTCAATGTATTATGAATCCAGATTGACTGGACTATGGAGGGTCTTTCCCTCAAAGGTCGGAATGCTGAAAATAGCACGTAGTCTAAATGGCTACTACGGAAAGTGACCCGAGGTAGCCGACAGATAGAATAATGAGATCACTGAGTAGATATAAATGAATTATACGTGACACTCGATTTCATGAAAAAATCGAACTTTAATAGTATATCAAATAAAATAGAACACTAATAGATTATATGGAATAAGCCCATAAAGATAGATGTCAGAATACACAAACGATGGAGTAGAAATAAGTAAAAAATATTCGGATATGAATTCATACAATGCAGAAATAGCTTCAGGCCTTTTCTATCAACGATTTCGGTGGTTACTAACTATATTACTAAGTCTAAGAACAAGATGGTCAAGTCTCGTTTTGACAGAGTGAGGTTAAATTCATTTTAATTAAAGGAGAACTCGAAAGATTGAACTGCCGAGGGCGTAGATTGAAAATACTTTAGAAGAAATGGGATGTGGGTTTGACCGTCCGCGCGCCAAAATTATAATTTCTCGATATCTGCGTCTGTGTGTTTGTCAGCAAAACTAACATTTTATCTCTCAAACTCCCAGGTAGGAATTAACAACTGGCGCAGGCCTGGCCCCGGGCTAGTTCCAAGCTTAGCCTAGCCTGTCCAAGTCTAGGCAATCAAGACTGTGCCAGTCCTGTTTGGAACATTCGGCCAAGCTAGGACTGAGGCGACCTCAGTCTTGAGACTAGCCTACTACTTTACCCTGGCCCACGGCTGGCATTTAGCTAGAACCAGGATATACGCTTAACATACCAAAATTATTAATTCAATTAACATTGCCCAAATGTTTTGTTAAAAGAGTGATGAGTATATTAATCTCATTGGCTCATCGAGTGTAGAATAGTAAAAAAATAAAAAAAAACAGTTCCGACTATTAGTTTGCGAATTAGTTTCTTGTTGGTCACCCATCCTCCTACGGTTCATACTCTTTCGTGCTTAACTTCAATGATCGCTGGATATCCTAGTTGTTCCTGAGCTGTGCGGACTTGACTTGACTTGAAAATTGTTTATTAACATTTGTCATATATACATACTATATACAGTATTAATATCCTAAGTGCTACGCTCTAGATCACCAGCCATTGGCTTTATATCTAATATGATTAAAGTTTAACCTAATTTTTCATTTTTATAATGTTTGTGAATTTTTACCTGATGACTCGATATAAGGAAAAATGACTTCTAAAAAACCTTATAAGTAATGGGCGCATGAGGGGCGGGGGAGAAGGGGATATATGGAAAGGTGGGACAAAAACAGGTGGTCAGTGAGACCAATTTGCTTTCTTATCAATGTTGATGTTTTGGAGCTGGGGATTAGGATCGGATTGTAGTTTAAATTTAAATGTCAAATTTATTCTATCGATAAATTTACCTACGGTTGCCATGCCCAGCGTATTGTGCATGCTGACCATTTTATTATCCATACAAATTTATTTTGGACAAATTAAGGATGATTTAAGTGGGTTTGTGCTGCATCGTGCCAGGCAGGACAACCATAAGAGATAGGTCTGATTAACCCTTCGTATAAAGTAAGTTTCAGAGATTGACTGAGCGTTGGAGATTTCAGCAAATTATTCAATCGTACTAGAATAATTTTAGTCTTGACCTTGATATCAGATATAAGTTTTTTCCACAGGAGGTTGGAATCAAGGTGTAAACCTAAATATTTCACAGAAACGGTTGAGGTAATCTTATTGCTACGCAAAGTTAAAGTCGGTTTGGCCTTGGAGCTAGTAAATAAGGTTGCTACTGATTTAGTGGCATTCACTTGAATTTTCCGTTTATTTAAATCGCTGATTTTAAGAGAAGCAGAATTTTCTATTCTTCTAACAGCTTTATTGATCGATTTGCTAGGTAAGTACAGAGCAATGTGATCAGCATAGCCGGCAATGAATACATTTCTAGGTATTCTGTTAAAAACAGAAGCGATGTATAGGTTGAATAGTACACGGGAGAGGATATCCCCTTGCGGGACTCCCGCGACAATTTGAGTTTTAACGGAAAGTAGTGATTTGACTCTAACTTGAATATATCTATTTGAATTTCTGATTCCGACCAATTCGTGGCGGGTCGAGTGTTCTGAACGGAAACCGAATTGGTTTGTAGGTATTACGTGTAGCTCATCGATAGATTTTATGACACGTAATAGAGTTATTCGCTCAAAGTGTTTTGCGGGTACCGGTATCAGACTGAGTTTGAACGCAAAAATGTTAATGGCTAAGATATTTATTAAGTTTGTAGGAGGATCGTGGGTGGTTCAGCGGTGGATTCGAACAGGTATGCATAGGATGCGATGATTGTGATTTTATCAAGGGGGGTGTCAGCTCTTTGGATTTTAGAGATCATGTTCTTAATCTCTGAGAGGTTTTCGAGAATTCTAAGGGATTTTAGGTCATCAAGGACTTGTGTCACTGTATTAATAAAGTTTTTACTTGTACTTAAATGTAATGGCGGATCGTCAGTCTCCATCGGAATGGTCCTAGGTTCAGCGGTGGGTGCGTCAACATTCGTTCTTAAGGTTTCCATCGTTGGAAAACAAGAAGCGTAGGATGGCCTGGACATCTTCGTGGCAGTAGAGATTGGCGTAGGCTCGAGGACTGGAGGAGACTGGAGAAAATGGATGTTGCTTTCCAGGTTTTGCATCGTAGCCGAGTGTGGGGTAGCGGGCAGTTCCCGCTCTGCTCTTTTTGGTGCTGGTGGTTGGACTCTTTTTTCATGAGTCTCCACAAATTTGGTTCGTGAGGCGCACTCACGATAGCTCGCTGTGTGAGCTAGACCACAATTTGCGCACTTCAGGGAGTTACTGGTGCAGGTTTTGATGTCGTGATTGCCTGCGCATTTCACACATCTGGGATTTAAATTACAGGGCTGACTTGCGTGTCCAAATTTTTGGCACCGGTAGCACTGTGTTGGTTGTTGGGTTTTGATATATTTTTCTATCTTAAATGTATGATAGAAAATGGTTTTAATAGCAGCGAGGCTGCTCAAGGTTACATCAGGCCCAACCGTAATTGCAAACACCGGTAGTGGCCTACTCTCTTTGCTGTCTCCGTCCTTGTTTGTTTTCACAAACTGCCGGACTGATAATACCTTTATGCCGTGTTTGGATATTTCCGCTTCAATCTCCTGCTCAGTAAAACTGGCGGGAAGACCTTTTATGATAAATTTCTTCGGACGCTCACTTTTTAGACCGAAGGTGTAAGAATGTAAATTTTGCCTTTTCAGGATACTTGCGATTTTATTATAATCCTCCGTCGATTGTAGATGGACGATGGTGGTACTACCATTGAATTTCATCCTGAAGTTTTTGTCCGAGGCGTTGACTTGCAGGAAGTTGATTAATTTTTTGGTCTCCAATTTGTCATTTTCAATAACTATTGGAGGCACTGATGTTTGTTTTTGAGCCTGTTGCGGCCCGACAGGAGTGTTTGAAGGTTTGTTGAGGCGAGCGGGTCTACAGCTCGCACTAGTTGACGGTTTAATAACGGTTTTTTTAGTTATTTTTGGGTCTTCCACAGGAGGAGTCATTTTGGCTTTCCTTTTGGGAGCCAGAGGAAGTTTGAGATTTTTGAAGTTTGACACTTTAGTGCCAAAACTTTGAAAGATTTATAAATTCACTGTACTGTAAGCTCGGTACGTTTGGAATTTATATTTTGTAGAAAGCGTCCGCACGACACCGACTCGAAACAAATACAGCTGTGCGGACTTGACTTGACTTGAAAATTGTTTATTTACATTTGTCATATATACATACTATATACAGTATTAATATCTTAAGTGCTACGTTCTAGATCACCAGCCGTTGGCTTTATATCTAATTTGAAAGAAGTGTAAACTAATTTTTCATTATTACAGATATTTGTGATTATTTACATGATGACTCGATATAAGGAAAAATAACTTCTAAAAAACCTTACAAGTAATGAGTGCATGAGGGGCAGGAGAGAAAAGGATATATGGAAAGTTGGGACAAAACAGGTGGTCAGCGGGACCAATTGGATTTTATGTCAATATTGATGTTTTGGAGCTGGGGATTAGGATGGGATTGTAGCTTAAATATAAATGTCTCATTTATTCTATCGATAAATTCGCCTATGGTTGTCATGCCGAACGTTTCGTGTATTTCCACAATAGTCGTTCTTCTTTTAAAATTTCCTATTATTCGTAGGAATTTATTTTGAATCACTTGAAGATGATTCAAGTGCATTTTCGCTGCATTGTGCCAGGCAGGACAACCATAGGTGATAATGGGCCTAATTAACCCTTTGTAGAGAGTAAGTTTGAGGGATTGACTGAGCGCGGGTGATTTTAGCAAATTATACAATCTTACTAGGATAACTTTAGTCTTGACCTTGATTTCAGATATATGCTTTTTCCACAGGAGTTTGGAATCGATGTGTAAGCCTAAATACTTTACAGCGTCGGTTGGTGTGATCTTATCGCTACGAATAGTTAAAGTCGGCTTGGCCTTGGAGCTAGTAAATAAGATTGCTTCTGTTTTAGCAGCATTCAATTGAATTTTCCATTTCGTTAATTCACTGATTGTGAGAGAAGCAGCATTTTCTATTCTTCTAATAGCTTTGTTGATCGATTTGCTAGCTGAGTACAAAGCAATGTCATCAGCATAGCCTGCAATGGATACATTTCTCGGAATTCTGCTAAAAACAGAAGCAATGTACAAGTTGAATAAAACAGGCGAGAGAATAGACCCTTGTGGGACTCCCGCGACAATTTCTATTTTATCCGAAAGCGAAGTTTCGACTCGAACTCGGATATATCTATTTGAGAGATATGATAATAAAATTTTACATATATATTTAGGGACATTTAATCCTTCGAGTTTGTATATAAGGCCTGTGGGCCAAACAGAATCAAAGGCCTTCTCGCTGTCCAGGAGAAGAAGAACGGTATCTTCTTTCCGGTCTTTCGCGGATTTTATATCATTCGTAATTCTAACCAGCTGGTGGCAGGTCGAGTGTTCTGATCGAAAACCAAATTGATTGATAGGCATTAATTGTAACTCTTCTATGGGTTTTTTGAGACAAGCTCAAATTATTCGCTCAAAAGTTTAGCCAATACCGGTAGGAGGCTAATAGGCCTATAGCTCACCGGATGCGAAGGGGGCTTACCGGGCTTTAGAATCGGAATGACCACCGCTCCTTTCCAGAGTTCTGGGAAATATGTCTGAGGAGGCATGAATTGTATATCTTTGTTAGTAAACTTATTGCTTTAATTGGGGGGTTTTTTAGTGCTATATTGGGAATATTATCCACACCCGGGGCAGATTTATTTTTTAATTTTTTGATAGCGGAAGTGATTTCACGGGGATTCGTCAGGGATTTAATGGGAGTTTCGATGCGGGCTTTGAGGATAGTTTTTCTCACATGACCTGTGACTTGTTGTTCAAAAGATTTGTTGCCTCGGGCGGCCGATATTTCGTGTATTGTTGCGTAGTGTATGCAGAGTGTATTTGCCTTGTCGTGGTCTTCTGTGTGGAGTGTGTTGTTTGACTTTAGTGTGGGGATTTTTGTTTTAGCGGTGTTATTAAAATATTTTGGTACGCGCCAAATAGAGTGATCTTTTAAGTTTATGTTTCTGAGTTTGTTGTCCCAAGATGATTGTTTCCATTCGGTTAATTTAAGTCTGATTTCTTTTATCAGCTGATTGAGTTCGGATTTAAGGTAGCGATTTCGGGTTTTTTGCCATCTTGACCTAATGTAATTTTTTAGCTTTATTAATGAGGCTATTTCGGGTGGGATAGGAGTGTGGGTGGATTTGGTTGAGCGTTTGGGAGTGGAGGAATCCAGGGCTGTTTGAATGACTTGGGTGAAATGTGTTATGTGTTGATCTATTGCTTCAGTGTTGTTACAAGTGGGGTTTGGTGTAGAAATCTCATCATTTAAGATATCCTTGAACTTATTCCAGTCGGTTTTTGCGTAGTTTAAAATTTTTGATGATTCTGGTGAGGTTGGTCTGCCAAATAGGGAGAAAAACAATGGTAGGTGATCGGATGGGGATTCGGAAAGTGTGGTGAAATTTTTAAAGATAGAGATGTTGTTAGTTAATAAAAGGTCAATAGTACTAGGAGTGTTTGAATTATGAGGGTAGTGTGTGGGAACGTCTGGAAAGAGCAGATTAATTTTTTGTTCCGTCAAAAAATTTGAGAGAATCTTACCTGATTCGTTTGGCCTAGCAGAGGTCCAAGCAGTGTCCTTCGCATTGAAGTCTCCAACAATAATTGTTGAAGTACTATCGGAAAATAGGTGCCTCAATAGGTTTGTATCTATTGACACATCCGGTGGATTGTAGATCGAGTAGATCTTCGTTTTTTTATTGTTTACTGGGACCTCTACTCTCACGTATTCGGTGAGCGACAGGAGATCATGCGGAAAAGTTCTATGTTATGTGACAAGGTTTTGTGGATCGCCACCGCAACACCACCACCTGCTTTGGCCGTTCTGTCTTCCCTGATCAGCGAGAAGTCTGGGAAGTTAATTTCCTTCGTTTTGCTGTTTAACTTAGTCTCTGAAATCAGACAAATTTTGATGTTATTTCTATGGACGATGTGTAATAACTCGTCCAGATTAGGCTTGAGCGGAAAAATATTAATTGCTAGTATGTTGGTTATGTTTGCTGGGGAATCGTAGGTGTGTTTGAGGAGGGTGAGAACAGGTAGACATAGGATGCGATGATTGTGATCCTATCAATTGGTGTAAGGGCTGTTTGGAGTTTAGAGCTCATCTCTTTAAGCTCTGAAAGGATTTCGGGAATTCTAAGGGTTGTTAGCTCGTCAAGGACTTGCTTCGCTGTAATTATATAGTTTTTAGTGGTACTTAAATAAGATTCCGGAACACGTGTTTCCATTGGGATGGTCCCAGGTTCAGCAGTGGGTGCGGCAACGTTCCTTCTCGCGGTTTCCACCGATGGGAAGAACGAAGCGTAAGTGGGCCTAGACAGGTTGGTGGTAGAAGTCGGAGTTGGCTCCAGGACTGCAGGAGATTGGAGGAAGTCGATCTTCCTTTCCACATTCTGGATCGTAGCTGAGTGAGGTGTAGCGGGCAAAGCGATTGGTTCAAGGCTGGGTCTGGCGGACTGAGCTCGCTTCTGTTGAGTTTGCATGTATTTTTGGCACATGGAACACTCTCTGTAGCTGGCTGTGTGGGCGAGTCCGCAGTTTGCACACTTCAGGGTTTTGGAAGTGCAGGCTTTTACGTCGTGGTTTGACGCACACTTGACGCATCTCAGGTTCAGGTTGCAATGTTGGCTTGCGTGGCCAAATCTCTGGCACCTGAAGCATTGGGTAGGTTGCTGGGATTTATCATATTTTTCTACCTTATATGTATGGTAGAAAATCGTTTTGATTTCAGCGAAGCTGGTCAAGGTTGTTTCCGGGCCAATCGTGATAGCGAAGATCGGTAGTGGCCTGTTTTCTTTGGTGTCTCCGTTTTTGTTTCCTTTCACGAACTGGCGAACAGAAAGTACGTTGATGCCGTGTTTTGATAACTCGGCTTGACTTTCGTCTTTTGAAAAACTGCTTGGAAGCCCTTTCAGAATATATTTTTTCGGTCGCTCACTTTTAAGACGGAAAGTGAAAAAATTGATGTCTTGCCTTTTCAGGATACTTGCGATTTTGTTGTAGTCCTCGAGCATTCGTAGATGGACGATCGTGGTACTTCCATTAAATTTCATCTTGAAATTTTTATCTGCGGCGTTGCTCTGCAGAAAATTGATTAATTTTTTTGTCTCCAGTTTTTCATTCTCGATGATTAATGGAGGGACAGAAGTTTGTTTTGGAGTCTCTTGAGGTCCATCAGAAGTGTCGGAGGATTTGGCGAGGCGAGCGGGAACTGAACTCGCACTAGTCGAAGGTTTCGTAACGGCTTTTTTCGTTTTTTTTTGGGTCTTCCATCGGAGGACTCATTTTGGCTTTCCTTTTTGGAGCCATGGGAATTTTGACGTTTTTTAAGTTTGACACTTTTGTGCCAAAACTTTTACTCGATTCAGAATTTCACTGTACTGTAAGCGTTGTACGTTAAAAATTTATATTTCGCAGAGAGTGGTAGACATGCGTCCGCACGACACCGACTCGAAACAAATACTCGGCTGTGCGGCTGCTTACACGGGAGGATATTTTTCTTGGGCTTATATGGGGAATCAATATGAGGGAAGATAATGGGGTAGGAGGGTGAACGACAATAAACCAATGAAAAAGCGGGATAGAATGGGATGATATACTCTAATGGTGGGTCAAAATGGGACAGCGAGACAAAATGGAATGATGGAGCAAAAGAGGATAACGGAATAAAATAGAGATAGAGCGACATAAATAAGGGCGGGGTGGGACACAATGGGAACCAGGGTATAATGTAATGTGGGACATAATGAGGAGCAGGCCATAATGCAATGGCAGGCATAATGGAGAGCGGGGGATGATCTCAAATAGGAAGTACCAAGCTTCGACAAATGGGGCGAGCTTGGGACAGCCGCACATTACCAAGCCTTGGCACGCTAGGTTGGCCCGCGCTTGTACCGATGGTGTTGCCACCCTGTTTCCAGGGCTCGTAGCCCAGTCCCTGGCGACCAGCGTTGGACCAGCCTAGGCACAGAAGTGGTAACCTGGGCTCGGTGTTGCCATACGTGGGCTAGGCTGTTTCCAGAACTGGTCTAGAACCTTGGTAAAAACCAGATTCATAATTTCTATTGAGACATGGCGACCAGGTTCGGCCCATTCTACAACCAGCACTGGTATCCAAGGACGGATTAAAGCAATCTTGGTTGTAGATTGGCCCAAGACTGGTTACCAAATCTCAATGTAACTTGTAAATCGGGGTATCGTCCAGACTTGAGGCCAGTCGTGGATTCAGTCTGGTCCAAGTCCGGTATATCCAGCTCTGAGGTAACAGCCATGGCTGTAGATTGTCCCAAGAGTGGTTGTTAAATCCCAATGTGACTTGTCAATCAGGGTATTACCAAGACTTGACGCCTGTCCTTCCTACAGCTTGTCCCTAGCTGGGTTCAATCGGCCCTTGGATACCGGTCCTGGTTGTAGACTGGGACAAGCTTAGTCGCCAAGCCTCAATGTAAATTACAAATCTGAATTTTACCAAGGCTCTAGACGAGTCTTGGAAATAGCCTGTCCCACGCTTGGCAATCCAATATCCTGGTTACCAATTTTGTGCCTAGGCTGGGCCAAGGCTGGTCGCCAGGGACGGGTCTACAAGCCCTGGAAACCGGGTGGCAACACCATCGGTCGAAGCAAGAGCCAAGCTAGGTGTGCCAAGGCTTGGTATCGGGGCTGCCCCAAGCTTGTCCCGGTTGTCGAAGCTTGGCGGTTCCCACCTGGGCTGTCACTTTTTTAAATTCAACACTTCACCTCCACAACCGTTTGACATATGAAAACAAAGCCTCACATTAGACATATTTGTTTAGGTAAGGAACAACATTTATTAGATACTTTCTTTACGATCTCTCATTTTTCTCACCATAAAGTCTTCTAAATGATTTCAGTTTACAAACGCTCTAATGCCGGAACGGTTAAAGATACGAAAAAAATTAAAAGAAACAAAATCTGTATTTTTTCATAAGGAACTACATTTATTCAACATGTTTTTGCGTGACTACACTATTTCGTGAGATGCAACGTTATAACCAATTGAAATAATTGTTATTTCACTTTGACACTCCGTCCGGACTGGTCACCATGGAGAGGCATCGATAAAAAAATGAAAAGTTCAAGTTCGATTTTCCGTGTAAGATAATTAATTATACGTGTTAAGAAGAAAAGTCATAAAACATGAATTGTGTATTGTTAAGAGTTCACTCAAATTAAAAAAAAAAAATAAAACAGTTCTATACCTTCCCGTCAATTATTCTAAATTCTAAAAAGGAGGTTCAATGTTAAATGATGTTTGACATCAACACCAATTTTTTATGTTCACAAACTTATTCACGTATATTGTAGTCTTTTTGTTATCACTAATTACACAGGTACACTTAATCCTTCAATGTTTTTGGTTTGAACTTAACACAATTGACTTACTTTAATTAATATTTAGATTGTTTATATATATACGAAAGTAACTTATGTAAAAATTGAATGTAAGTTATTCAAAGGTATGAATTCAATTTCAAATTCACTGATTCTCTATCTAGCTGTGTTTACCGCGGTTGTTAGAGTAATACTAACTCTGATTTTTCTTTTTATGTGGTCAAAAATGTGGGAAGTTTGAGAAGGGAGTCATAGGGATTGCTCATTGGACGTTTCATTATTTTTGCTTCCTTTTATTGGGAGTTGTCTGATAGAGGGTGGAGAGTTTGTTTGGTGGTTTCTTATTGGCTAGTATTGGGCCTGAAGGGTCAGTCCACGAGGACTGAGGCCTTTGCTTTCATCAACACATGTGTTGACACTTCTTAAATTAAGATTCACTTCTAAGATTAACATAAATCTCAGTTTCGGAGATATTGGAGGTATTTGTCTGGTCATAAATTAAGGGATTAGAAAAGAACAGAATTGACTTAGCATTTCTAGTCTGGAGTATTTCTCCATTGAGAGGTGAAGTGCCAACTCGAGAGTGTGATTTATGTCCTAAGACGATGATTTCCTTTGACGAAAAAATGTGAATTTAAATGTGTGCTATTATTCGAAGAGAAAGTAACGGAATTGTTTACATTCAGACCCTTTGGTCATAATATGTATTTTTTACGGGGTACAACTTTCATTAAGGATGTTCGACTCCTATTCGTCATTTTTTTTTTTAAATCTTGGCGATTTATCCCAAATTTTTGGTTCCATTGACGGAAAAAAGTACGATCTATCCATAGCATTATAATTTATTGTCTCTCGAAATTTTATCACCGTAAACATATTTCTTAGTCTTTTCTCTACGTTTGTATGAACATTCATAAAACTTTACAAAAAAAACGCTCAAAAATAGGTCTGCGGCAATGAAATTTTAGGAGTCGATAGAGAATAAAGCTATAGACAAAAATAGGCATCTGTTCTTGCCTATCAATCCAAAAATTTGGAATAAATTAGCAGAAAATTGACAAAAGTGAGAAATCAGGGTCGAACATCCTTAAACACTTTTTTTCGCATTTCGAACCGTCCTTGCGATAGGGTGATATGAACAATGCAATTTGTTCATAACAATTGAAAGAATCAGTTTTTCTACAAATCGTTCCTTTCCGACCTGGAGGTCAGCAAGACGCGCTGATTAAAAAAAAAACTGGGAGATCTCTCCAGTGGTTCAGCCAGAAACGTTGAAAAAATTTTTTTGTCCACATATACACACACACATACAAACACTTTTCGGAAAACGACTCAGGATGATGTGAAACATCGAAAAAAGTGAAATGATCTTGGAAATTTCACTTTTAATTTTCAGAGCGATTACAATAACTTGTCGAGACTTTAATAAAACTAGTATACGAGGAAAACTACAATTATTTTTATTTCGAAACTTTCCAAGTCTTTTTATCGAAATGTAGAAAATTAGGCATTCTTTGTGTGTCACGTTTTACGATTTGCACATGTCGCCAAATGGTTGGTAAAATCTACTCTGTCCTTTAATCCGGTGGATGTGACTAATAAAGGAGGATTAAATTCAATTTCCGGAGTTTGATACATTGAGATCCTATATAGTACTAAATCGATTAAGCAAAACAATAAACGGATCCTTTCACGTTCACAGTCATTAAATTCATTGACACGATCAGGGGATCGTTATGAGTTGACGTTAGTAAAACTTTGATAATTGGTCCGGCATCGATACCATGGATCGCCCCTTTCCATCAACATTCGGAAGAAAGCGGGAGGTGAAATAGAACACCCTATTAGAGCGAGACTCTTTACAAAGTAGCCAGCTGTAACTTACTGGGGATCCGGTATCCGATACCGTGGATAAATTAACTAATCTCCTATACTTCTTCAATTTCCTCATAGAACTGCAAATTTCTTTGATATATAAATATATTAACAATTATAATCACGTTAATGTTTTTCTTATCCATAAATTCTGTCATCGAAACGATTGGTTTGTGATAAGTAAAATAGGAGATACATATTTGTGATTCTATCTTATCGGAAACGCGTGACAAACAGCATTAATGGTTGTGGCATGCATTCGTGCATTATCTAACGGATCATTATTCATGCACAAACTCAAAGTTTCGAAGAGAAAAGCTCTTTGAAACGGTTTAGACTAAGTCGCCACCTCGATCAGGGATCATCGTATCTTATTGATTTATGGATTTTTTCAACTTCCCGATAAAAAAAGTTATAGTGATCAGACCGAGAATGAGGATATCATGAAAAAAAATTGACAAGTTGTAATTGCGCATAATTAAAAAATCTCTTTAAGTAAATGGGGTATGGTTATTACTGTCCATCGATCCAATAAATGTCCGATGTGTAGTTGTGTATGTTAGGGCGCTCGTACATTTGTATGTGAGTCTTCGTACTTGATCCATCGAAAATACCATTAGTTAAGCGTATTGCCCCAATTATTGAAGTTACTACAGAAATCATATTACATACGAAGTTTTATGCGTTTTCTGTGGCTCTTAGAAGTAAATCCAAAAAAAATGGTGTGTCATGAAGACACGCGATAGAAGTGAAACTGAATGATTGGGTCGGCAAGGATTATTTAATTTTCTATGTTTAGAGGGAGAGGAATCATTTTAATCACGTGTCAAACACTTCTTGATAGTAAATATTAATTTATTCATCATAATAATTATACTTTTTTCAAGATACAATAATATTAGTATGAATATGATGAATTAAATCTCAATCAGCTTCACCTTCATTCTCTGGTAGACTCTTCATGAACGAAATGATAGGTTTGTGGTAACTAAAATAGGTAATGAAGACTCTTGACTCCAAATTTTCGATGTAACGTGAGAAAACTGCATCGATCGTGGTACCATGGCGTGTAGTCGATTCAATTGGTGAATTGTTCATTTCCAATGACAATTTCTGTTGCAAGAACTGAATTAATGGCTTGGAATCCTCTGAAGCAAAATTAACATTAAAATCTCCACCTAGAATCAAAGGTATTTTGTCCAGCTCTACTCCAACTTCTGCAGCCACACTGGAGTATACGGCAGCAGGTGAAGGTGAATAAACTCTATTATTTTCGCCATCTTCTGATTTGGTGAAATATAGAGTGCTATAAGCATAATCCGCTGTCCGCTTTCTGTGCCACATTCAGCTGCACACATTTCTCCAACAGATGACAACCCAATTGAAAGCGATTCTAGTTGTTTCAAGTTCAGGTCCATATTGGGTGTCATGATGTTCGTTCCATGAGCAGCATTGCAAAGTATTGCGACACCCCCTGCTCTCACATTATGTCTTTTGAACTGTACGACACAATTAAAATTGGGAACATCAATTTCTTGATCGTTTTCCTTCCACGTCTCTGAAAGTATCAATATATTAGACCGTAGCATCACCGGATCATTGAAATCTCCGCTATGAGCTCCTAAGCTTTGGCAATTGAGGGTTGTTATTGATAAGCCTGGTCTGCTGATGAACTCTCGGAGAATGTCAGTCAAAGTTATCAATGGATTTGTTGATAATCTTTTAAATTCTGATTGTAGCTTGTCCATTGATTGAGCTTTTTTCCGTCCATGATAAAATTTGTTCTTTCCATCCTTCGCAACGATGTACAATCCCTGTATACTTGTGACACGGGACAAGGCTACGTAAAGGAGTTGTTGTGAATGTGTCTTTTCGTATTCATAGACGATTTGATTAAACGTACCACCTTGAGACTTGTGGATAGTAATAGCACACGCTGATACCAATGGCAGATGATTTCTTTTGACGAAAATCGTTTTATTATTGTTCATATATATCGCAGAAGTTCTTCGTGCAATGGGAACTGCCGTGTGGCTGCCCCTGCCTCATCAGTTTCGATATGAACTAGTTTACCAACTGCGCCGTTTGCTAAACCATCCGAGACATTCAGATTGGTTGTTATTATATACCATTTATCTAACACCAGTATTATCTCGTAGGGCAGACCTCCAGTGTCTATTACCGTTTTTAATGCAATTTTTATCATACAAATGATTGTTGCTCAGTATTATGGCAGCCGGTGAATACATCAGTAGCTATTGAGACTGTTTTATTCTCTGCAGAATTAAGAATTGTCAAATTGTATTCGTTTACAGCATTATTTGTCAAATATAGCCGAATTCCATGGGGACAAAGACGATCTGCTTCCTCTCTTGTATAAAAACGAGATTCGATTAGGTGTATCTGTTCTTGATCCAATTCTTCGCCATTTCCAATTTTAGTTAATAAAGAGGAGAAATCAGCATTCGCTTGTCTCATGACTTTATCCAATTCATAGAACTTCAAGTCACGCCAAAGTGTTGGTGCTGCTATGCGTCGTTTTGTTGCTTGATAGATGGGTGTAGCACGCACTGGAGGTAACTGACGCAAATCACCTATGAAAATGATATCCATTCCTCCAAAATTATCTTGGAAATTTCCTGTTATTTGTTTTAATCGTGCGTCAATTTGAGACAGCAATTCCGCTCCTACCATACTGACCTTATCGATGAGTATAACTTGGACGTATTTGAAGAGCATTCTGTACTGTTGAGCCACTTCAATTGATAATGGTAATAGTTTGGAAAGGAATATTTTCAATGCAGTGTGGATTGTCGTACCATCAATTGCTATTGCAGCCGTTCCTGTTGATGCGCATGCGATGTAAGCATTGCAAAAACCATCATTATCTGTGAAGCGGTTGTAAATTTCCATGAGGAGTCTAATGAGGAATGTCTTCCCACATCCTGCTGGCCCAGTGAAGAAAACTTGGAGTGGTGATCGGTTTGATGAGAGGAGATTAGCAATCACATGCATCACGAGTGCTTTCTGCCTCTGATTGGCCATTCTCATTAGTTCATAAAATTGTTCATTAGACATTAAATTATCCCTCTTCTTTGCGATAGCACCCAGTTTGTTAAGTGTTGCTAACCGCAGATCGTCGTTCATTATGTGGTCAGCGTTATACAATTCTTGAAAAGGATTTGCTTCAGGAAAAAGGCGACCTACGTTGTCTCCTTCAGCATCATCATCTTTATTTAATTCATCTTCACGACACAACTCTCGGCATATCTCGATGGTTTTCTGGATATCTAAATTCGATGAGAATTCTTTATGTCGCTCCAAAATCAATATTTCCTTGTCGTCGTAAATCTGTATGAATTTAGTTTCTGCAAGAATTTCATTTTCTTCGTCTCGGAATGGAATATACAAAGTCACCATGTCCCGTTTGTATTCATTGAAATCATCAGCCATGTCGTAGTTTCTGTACCGAATAATCTGAGGTTCTTTCCTTCGTGTCCAATTCCCCTGATTATTCAGTGTGTAATGAGCAACAAACTGGGCCAAATTGACATTTTCTAGCTCTTCAGGTCTCTTTTCGTACTTGTCAAACCAATCTTCTTTCCATATGTTTGTTGCATCATCATCAGCATCCATTTCATTGAGTTCTTTCTGAGTTTTTCGAATTCTTTGTCTTTCGATCGGCCATATTGTTGAAATATAGGTAACAACTGAAGAAGACTTTGACATCGGTTCACGCAGAAGGTACGATGCAGCTTCCTGACTGGTAATTTCGACAGTATTTAGCATGTCAGCGCTCATTTTCCTAGTAATTTCGACAATATCGAACTCTGGATGTTCATCCATCATTTCAGTGATGTTACGTTGGAGATTGCTAATTCCACGGTTCGTTTTATTGACGTATTCCACTACGTATGCAGCACATGAGTATTCTTCGGTGATAAATTGCACATCCATGTTTGATTTCAAAATATTGAAAATGAATGGGTTTAATGGATTATGCCACTTTTCCATGGGTTGACGTTTAAGAAATACTCTGGGACGATTGATACCAGCTCGAAGCACATTCATGTAGTAATCATCTGATAGTATTCCATTTCCCTGATAGAAACTATCAATATCAGCATAGTCATTGTTCTCTAAGTTTGTTCTTATCGTGTTGTAATGTTGTTTATACGTGTGGAATTCTGGTTTTTCTTTCTGCATTGGTGTCAGTATAGTTGTGTATCTGCATGGCATGAATGGAGCTTCAAATTTGCATTTTTGATGAGCGTTCGCAGCTATTTTTTTGTAACATGTGAACGTGTGCTTATGTGTCTGTAGCTTGATGTTCCCCGACGATTCTGAAGTGGCCACTGATATCAATGTGTCAACTAGTTCAATAGCTTTTAGTCGGTCAGTACCTAGTGGATCCGCTGGAGCATTCTCAAGCCATAGCAGAATGTGTGCATGGGGGCTCCCACGATGCTGGAATTCAATTTTTTTTAAATAATGGACAACACGATATTTCCCGAAGGGCGAAGACTTTTTGGACTGAAGTATGTTCATTATAACATTGATGAGCTTATTAAAATAGATGGCACATGTTACACCATCTTCATTGATGAGTGTGCTCTTTTCAATATAATGGAGTTCCTGAACATCTTGTTCTGTAATTTCTGCTCCATTATTCTTTCATTTATATAATAATTGTAATAATGAGGGCTAACCAACTTCATTAGCACTCATAGTTAGGAATAACGTGAGTTTTCCGAGTTGTCTGATCATTGCGAATAAGTCTCTCTTTCTTTCAGCCCAATACCAAGTCGAGTTAGGGATACAACGTAGAAAAGCCAAGTTGCTTTCTATTCAATGATTTATATACTCCTCTGATTGAATTTGTTCACGTGTAATGTTTGTGTCTTTACCTACGTGTTTAAAAGCAATGGATAGACTGTCACGGACTCTAAACCTCATAATTTTCATTGCCATATAGAGTAAATGATGAGGTGTAACCCCACGTCGATCAGATCTCCTTAGCTCACTGGTAGCCATCATGAATGGAGTCACATTGAGATCTTCACTGAAGCGCCGGAATTGTCCGCGATACATAGTAGGGAAAGATAACTCTTCTGCATGCTCATCAAATAATAGACTGTGAGGGACATTCATTTCTCCAGGAGCAATCCTCAAATATTTATCGTCATTCCAGAGTAATGTGTGTTGCTGAGCGAACAGGCTCTCCTCCATGGGGATGTCTTCACTCAGTTCATCTATAGGTATCTGATGAACAACACAATCCTTATTAAAGAAAGATTCATCAACTTTGATGTCGTACAGTTGATACAATGGACTCGGTACTAAGCATCTTAGCCATATTTTAATATTTCTCTTGTTTATTAAACCTGTCAAGTAGCTTGATCGATGAATTTTTTTTCTCTTGATATGAACGTAAACACAGTGATCGTCGTCAATGTTCCTGGGCAAGTGATTGACCATCGTATTGACATCCACTGGAACATTGATCACCTGCCCCAAAATTCCAAATTGTCCATGCACATGACGCAATCTGCGAATTTGCATAAATGGAATTCTAGGAGAAATGAGTCTCTCGGACACTAAATCTAACTTCGGAAGATGTGCAGGGATCGGGGGATATACAAAGCCATTCAATTTCGACAATGTTGGAATTTTGTCTCTCCTCAAAGCCTGGCGACAGCTGGTGCATGCCAGCTCATTATTACTTCTGCATTCTGGAAAGTTTTGTTGAATACGAATTTCATTTTCAACGGATAGAGTCTTCAAGTCATTTTTAAACCATAATCTATCACATACACAACACGTAAAACCGAATGGATTATTTATAAAATCACGGTGAAAGTTCTTATGTGCAGTTTTGAACTCATTAAAGTCTGAATATTGTAATCGATCACCACTATGTACATCACAATCAGGAGGAGGATGAGTCGAAGTCGTTGCTAGTAGTTCATTCTCTGGATTATTTACACTATCGTCCACACTGTCACGTAAGAGGTTAGCACGTGTTTGCCTCCGTTCCCTGCTATCTCGTTCAATTTCAGTTCTACTTTTTTTCCGTTTTCTATTCTGATCAATTCCTTCACTCGCCCGTTTTTTCTCCCGCCACGTTTTTGTCCTTTCTGCACCCGACTTCGGCATATTTGCACAAAACTCTCGATTTAAGTAATGAAGACACGCACAAAAACAAAATACGTTCCTTATGATCACTGTGTTAGAAACCAACAGCTGTTTTCCGCGATCGCGACGCCGCCTGAACGCAGAGAATGACATGAAAGACAGAAAGTCTTCCGTCACAGAAGGCCTCTCACTCTCGCCCGATAGACGAGACGTAAGGTAGTCCGTCTCACTCTCGCTCGATTCCCGGAGGCCTCTCACTCTTACTTACTACGTTAGAGCGAGCGTCACCAAAAAGGTTGCCGATCGAGATTTCAAAACCCTCCCATAAGAAGTTTCACTTCAAAAAAACCGTTACGGAACCTTCACCGAGTACGAGCTCAGATCCCACGCGACGCAATACCAGTTCCAACACTTCTGATGGACCTCAAGAGGTTCAAAAACAAACTTCAGTGCCTCCAATAATCATCGGGAATGACAAGTTGGAGGCAAAGATATTAATCAATTTTTTGTGAGTCAACGCCACGGGTAAAAACTTCAGAATGAAATTCAATGGAAGTATTTCCATTGAAATACTTCAATAGAAATACGATAGGATCACGATCGTTCACCTACGAACAACGGCGGACTATAATTACAACAAATGTCCAGTATCCTGAAAAGGCAAAACTACAATTTTATGACCTTCGGTTTAAAAAGTAACTGACTCAAGAAATTTATTCTAAAAGGTCTTCCCTCAAATTTCGCTGAGGGCGAGATTCAAAGCGAAATATCCAAACAGGGTGTAGAGGTATTATCATTCCGGTAGTTTGTGGGAATAACCAAGGACGGAGATAATCACTCGGATAGGCCATTACCGGTGTTTGCAATTACGGTTGGTCCAAGGTAACTTTGAGCAGTTTTGCTCCTATTAAAACCATTTTCGATTACAGGTATAAAAAGGAACGAAAAATATATCAGAACTGAGCACCCAATGCAGTACTTCAGGTGCCAAAGATTTGGCCATGCAAGTCAGCATTGCAATTTGAACCCCAAATGTGTAAAACATGCCGGCAATCACGATGGTGAAGCCTGCGCCAGCAAATTGCTTGAGCCGAGATAAATTTATGGAGTCCGAAAAAAAGAGTCCTACAATCAGCACTCAGCAAAGCAGAAATAACAATGCCCGATACTCCAGACTCTGAAACTAGCCAAAACATTCAATCCAGACCCCCACGTTCGCTGAGCTGCGACAACTTCCACCGTAACGAAGCTGAGATGGTCGACGTATGCTTCCTTCTTCCGAATGGCTGAATCACATACTGGAAAACCAGACGAGCCAATATAGCACGAAAGATGCCATACGGAACCCACGTCAGAGAATCATATCTACCACAAGAAATTATATTCCCACAGCTGGACAAATCATGGAAGAGCTCAAATCGCTCAAAATACCCAGAATTCTCTCAAATATACAGGAAATGATTACTAAATTAAAATCAGCGACACCCCCCTGGATAGGATCACAATTACTGCACCATATGCATACGTATATACCTCCACCTTTGAAATGCCTACAACCCCTCAATAAGCCACATACATATCTTAGCGTTAAATGTTTGAGTTCTGAAAACTAATTTAGACGAATTAATAGACATTGTGCATAGAAATAAAATTGAAATTATTCTGAGTTCAGCAACGAAACTCAATAGAAAACCGAATTTCACTAATGTCATTCAAGAAGCCCTGGACTCCACCACTCCCATCCGCTTATCCAAATGTACTCACGCCTCACTTCTCCCTGAAATAGCCACCGTAATCAAAATCAAAAACTATGTCAGGCTAAGATGGCAACCAACTCGAAACCACTACCTAAAAACCAACGTTAATGAGTTGATGACCTAAATCAAATTTTAAAAAATGATTCTGGCACACATGAAACGTGTTTATATCATGCCAATTTCAATTTTCATTTTCGACATGATTACAATAACTTCCCTCGTCGGGAAGTTAATAACAGACTCCAAATAAACCACATCGGACAACAAACTCAGAAACTTGAACCTGAAAGACCACTCAATCTGACACATCGCAAAACAATTTCAGGAAAAGTTTCGTGTATATACATATATATTAGGGTGTCCGGGGGGTAACACAAATTTAACGGCGAGCTAATCAGAAGTTGCTGTCAGTCCCAAAATTACCCTCCAGCAGTCGCAGACCCGTGCGAATAATTTCAGACTCTCCGCGTCCACGATTTCTATTTCCCATGGGAAATACATAGGAAATAATGAATTGATATGGTTAAACTTGAACAATATTTATGGTGTGAAAATTGAGATGACAATGGTGGCAGAATGTACACGTAATTGCGTCATAGTTAGTAGGACAAAATCGGTGTTTAATCATAATTTAATTTATCCATGCTTATCAACCCTTTCGTAGCGGACAAATGAATAAATTCAGCTGCACTTCTCTAAAGACTTTTGGCGCGCAATTAAAAAATTTGGACCATACTCTGTCTCAATTCCGCTGATTTCTTTGGGTGAGTGGTACCATTTCTAGATGCAGATTACTCCTCAGTAAACTCGAAACTTAAAATTGGTAAGGCAGCCGGCTCTGACGAGATTTCCAATGATTCTATTAAAGCTCTCGCGTCTAATCGGTCTTAGAAGTTGAAAAAGTCCCTCACTCTTAGAGTCTAGCAACTCTGTCTATGCTGTACAAGAGAGGGGCTAAGCTTGATCCTCTCAATTACAGAGAAATTGCTTTGTGTAACTGCCTCACGACATTGTTGATTCAGATGATCAGGGTGACAATCCAGAAATGGGCGGACAGAGGGAAGGCTTTTGATGAGAGTTAAGTGGGGTTTAGACCCCGGAAGGGTCCTTTGGATCAGATTTTCGTATCAACTAATTCAGTTCAAATACAACTTAGGCTTGGTGGGAGAGGAGTGTTAAGTGTCTTTGTCGACTGCCGCCGGGCCCTTGACTCGGTGTCTCAAAAGGAACTCCAAGCTGGTTGGCTTACGTCTGACTCCTAAAATGGTTAGGATTCTGGATTCCTTACATGACTGTGCTGCCATTAGAGTTAAATCGGAGGATTATTATCAGAGTAGGTACCGCTTACCGCTAGTGTACTTCAGGGTGGGCCACTAAGTCCTTTGCTTTTTATTCTGTATATCTCTAATCCCGAGATATATTTGAGAAGTCGGGGCTTTAAGAGATTTAATATTAACGGTCAGGCTGATGTGCTCTTTCTTCTTTAGGCAGCCAACTGAACAAAAGATTTCAATTGCTGTGAATGGCAATTGTAGTTTCAATGGTGTTAAGAGATGGTGGTAGTCTGAGTCCTTCCCTGAAATTCATGTACGATGATAGGCTTCTTGAGATTGTTTTCCCGTATACTCAAGAGTTCTAATCAGCAGCTCCTCTTTGGAACCTTTGCCCGTGCCTCAGTGCGTAAAGCTAAGTACGTCGCTAACGTGGTGATTAGTCCCCTGGCTAGCTCTAAGGGCGATTCGTGGCTGAGCATAACCAAGTTGTTCGACTCCATCTCCATGCCCATACTCTTAATATGCTTGACCAGCTTGGGCTCTGGACTATTTTGACCTGATTCGATCTGCTCAGACGGCGTTCTTTAAAATGTCACTCTATTGCCTAACTGCATCTCTAACTGTGCATTGTGCCTTAAGCTGGGCTTAGTGAGGGTTGGTCGTGAAGATAACTATGGATTACCTAAGATTTTGGAGATGTCAGAGGATAGACTACCGAAAATTTGTTTCAAACAGTTGGTCAAACTTACCGCCAACCTAAATCCATACAAGGATGCCAGTAAACTCCGTTACTTCAATTGAGTAATCCGGATTAAAGAACTTTTGTCTCTTGTGAAATGTCAGGAACTCAGGGAGATTTTGTTGTTGGTAATTGGATTAAAAATAGTGTCTTTACTTGTTAACTGTAAGGGTTTATTAATCGAAGGAGATGTGGTGGAGTGGTCTGAAGTTATGCATAAAATACATATTGTGAGCGGTCCAGCCTCCTTTCAAAACCCATATTAGTCCCAGAGATGTTCGATTGCTTTTCCAAGAACCAAAGTGCAGCTGAGACTCGCCAGAGCCTTTAACTGTAAATTCGTTATTTCAGGCTATATATATATATATAAACTGTGTCCCTTCGAGAAGTGTACTTGTAGTTCACTAAATGCTCACGAATCGATCCAACATTTACTCCAGTTTTGTCCACTCTATGATACTCTACGCAATATGTATATTCGTCTGTTCTTGAAAGGTTTTACGTCGACAGTTTTCCTGGAGTTCATTAATCTCCCCGCCAAACAGGCCACCAAATCTCTTTTTTGCTTCATGGCTAGTGCACTTACCCTTAGGGCAAAAATTCATGAAAGCAATGATGTAACGTTCGTTGAACCCGATCAATTCATAACGCAATACCTTACTTTGTATGGATTCGATATAAGTGATTTAGATAAATGACCTGTATCTATTGTTGAACGTTGTTAACTGCTTTTTTTATTCTGTGTTCACCTTCGTCAATATTTCTTTTCTTTGGAATACTTTGTTCAATTTATGTTTCATGAACCTCGCCTGTCATAGACAGTCCCTAAGTGACAGTTCATAAATAATAATAATAATAATAACTAAAATAAACAGCGCTCGAGCAAACTTTGAAACTTACTTTATACAAAGTTAATGAGACCTATTATCACATATGGTTGTCCTGCCGGGCACAATACAGCGAAAATTCACCTGAGTAAACTTCAAGTTATCCAAAACAAATTGTTACGAATAATAGGTAATTTTAGAATGAGAACCCCGGTTTTGGATATGCATCACGTATTAGGCATAGCAACCATAGATGAATTTATTGATAAAATCAATGATACATCCACAATCAAGCTACAATCCCATCCTAATCCTCACCTCCAAAACATCAATATTGACAAGAAATCAAATTGGTCTCGCTGACCGACCAGTTATTCCACCTCTTCGTATATCCCGCTCTCGCGCTCCCCACAGTCATCCATTAATTATAAGGTTTTTTATAAATCATTTTTCCTTATATCGAATCATATTGTAAATACTCACAAACACGTGTAATAATGGAAAATTAACTTAAAAATTTGTTCAAATTAGATATGAAGACAATGGCTGGCGATCTAGTACTAAGGATTTAAGATAGAAAGTGTCTCTTCACACGGGTCACGGTAAAGTCCTCCGTGCTTTTACCATATACCCAAATTTAGCGTATATCCACGGTAAATCCGAGATATGAATTACCTACATCGAAATTTACGGTGGAACGTGTGAATAAACACCGTCTTTAAGATATTATTACTGTATGTATATGGGACATTCTTTGTCAAACCGGCCACTCATTTTTTCGACCATCAGCGATTTCCTTCAAAATTTTTTCCCAGGTTCTGGGCATGGAAAAAACCGTCCCTGATTTTTTTTAGAATTTTAGTACTCCTCTCTCTATTTTTTATAGGGGAATTTTGTTTTTTCACTAAAACAACGAATACCTCCGGTTCTATGCGTCACAAAAAAAAAAGTTCAAGACAAAAAAGTACGTCCTTTTTCTGAGCATTAACATAAAAATAACGTCACAATATTTTTTTTCAACCTTTCGTACGCTCTCGATTTTAAAAATTTTTTTTGTGTTGAGGTTTCAAGAGGTCAAACAAAAATTTCCATCATGGGACCTTGAACTTTGAATGCAATACGTTATTTTCTCTCCTATCGAATCTAATTAAATTGAATATTTCAACATTTTCACTTTAATCTAAGCACAGAAGCCAATTCTTACTAATAACCGTTTTTGTAGAGCGTAATGAGCACTACAAAAAATATTCAATAACATTTTCCCGTATCTAGCTTCAAATCGGAGATATGCATTGAAAATCCTTCTTCAAATTGGATTATTTAACACTTTTATCGTAATATTCCGTAAATTGAGTATCATAGCGATATTTAGAACAAAAATTCGTTCCTCGCACAGAGTATTTGGATGGTTATGTGAGTAAATAATCAACAGCTTTCTATGGTAGCTTTATTTTAGATGTCAACTGAAAGAGTAACTCAATTTTTTAAATCTTTCTATCTTAAACAATCATTAACGAAATCGTTTTTTAATCATTCATTACTTAGTTTTCGTTTCCTAGATTGACGTGTTGACTTCTTAGAAAAAAAATCACATTTTAAAGAAAAAGAAAATCGCCTCAAACAAACTCGATTCTCTTCATCCAACGTAATGTGTCCCGGGTTGTCCTGCCAAAATACACTGCTCTGGTCTTAATTTCGCAAAAGCTGAGAAACTGACTTTCGAATTGGAAGGCTCTGCACAATACAACCGATGTAATTCTCTCAAATTGCAGTACAGAAAACGCTTTTGCAGATGTAGTCAGGTTGCTTCACAGAAACGAAGTCTTTAGTACCGCCCAATAACTTGCTGTTCGAGTCGTGCATATAAAAAGCCCTGATACTCTCAACTGTTTCCTCATTCATTTTATTCCCTACACGTGGCCCTGGAATTGTTAGGATCCCGTCTTGGTCGACCATCTTCTTTACTTGTTTTACCATCCATAGCTTGGTCGTCATAAGCTTGAAACCTCAAGGCCCCAGAATGGGCTCATATGAGGTGAAAATGAGGAGACGTATCGCACAGCTCCAAGGAAAGATGGAAGAGGCTCGGACACATGCGTCGCAAATTCAATGTGTGATTGATTTCATCACGAGTGGTAGGAGCTTCACAGCTCGAATTCGTAGAATAAGTGCGAACCTGCGCTACCATCATCACACATTGAATAAGACAACTCTTCTTGTCATTAAGGAGAGATTTGTTGAAAGAGTGCGAGTTCTGGGGACCGCAAAGCGGTCGTTGGAAAAACGATTGAGGCGAGTGGTTGAGAATACACTTTTCCACTCTGATGCCAATCGTTGGTTTGAACCGCCAACGCCAATGCCCGACAAGATGCCTTCGGTTGAGCAAGTTGAGGAGTTTTGGCGGAGAATTGTATGGTCATGTCCCTGACCTCGTGAGAGACACTCCAGCCCTCAGGAAGTTCCGCGAAGCCTGTCAAGAATATCATAGACAACATGCGGAATTTGCCCCGGTCACTCCGGAAGAAATTAAGAATGTGCTACGCGGTATGAAGAACCATGTCGCTCCGGGTCCGGATTGTATCAACGCCCTTTGGTGGAAGAGGTTTTCCTCTGTGTATGGATATCTGGCTCGAATATTTACATCGTGCATCGATGGTAGCACTCCGATTCCTGAATGGCTAGTGATGGGAAGAACTGTGCTGATCCCAAAGAAAGGAGATTTGTCCAATCCAACGAATTACCGCCCAATTACGTGCCTAAATACGCTCTACAAGCTCTTCACCGGTGTCTTGAATGAGCGCATTTTACTCAATACACAGCCAATGTGGAATAGCATTTATGCACAGCGAGGGGCAAAACGGGCGCTGTCAGGCTCTAAGGAAAGTTTACTGGTCGATCGCTGCGTCTTACGCGATTCGATACAGTATCATCGTAACCTATCAGTGGCCTGGGTTGCCTATCAAACGGCATTTGATAGCACGAGCCATGAGCTCATATTTCTGCTATTGGAGTATCTTGAGGTAGAAGAAAATGTAGTGAGGTGCCTTAAAGATCTCGCGCCACTTCCCTGGAGAACGCGCTTCACCATAAAATCGGGTGAGGGCAAGCTGACTTCAGGGGTGGTGCAATATAAGACAGGAGTTTTCCAAGGTGATACCTTGAGTCCTCTCTTGTTTTGCATTTCGCTAATGCCCATCTCTGTTGCGCTAAACCATGTTGGTGGATACAAGGCTGGAAAACCTATGCCGGGCGATATAGATCATCGGAAGCATAAGATTAGCCATATATTGTATATGGATGATCTTAAACTCTTTGCTTCATATCCGCGACAACTCAAGCTTATGCTAGATGTGGTTGCTGTATATTCGCGAGCGGTGGGCATGAGTTTTGGTTTGGACAAATGTGCAGTTCTCCATATGAACCGAGGTAAGATTGGCGATGGGATGGAAGACATGCAGTTAGTGGATGGAAGCGTCATCAGACACCTTGGCGCCGAAGAGTCCTATAAATATCTTGGCTTCAATCAACGATCCGTAACGGATAGTGATAGAGTCAAAGAGACACTTCGGGAGGAGTATCATCGGCGACTTCGGAAGGTCTGGAAATCCGAACTTTCTGGCAAGAATAAAGTTGCCGCAACCAACATGTTTGCTGTGCCTGTTCTTCTCTATTCGTTTGGCGTGCTCAAATGGAACAGAGATGAATTGAGGCACCTGGATAGAGATACTCGTAAACTCATCAACATTCATAGGAGTCATCAGCCAAGATCTTCTATATATTGCGCGGGATAATGGAGGTCGGGGCCTTTTTAGCTTGGAATGCCTCCATGGACGTTTTGTCCTTGGATTGGCTTGTGATGTATTGAATGGCACGGATCCCCTCATGGACTTTGTTTATGATCACGAACTCCATGGGCTCCACGCCTTTCCATATAAGGCAGCGGACACGGCAGCTGGAAACCTCGGTTTGGACTTTCTGTGTCGAGATGGCATTTTGGCTGATGATTCATTAGCTTTTAAACCAAAGTCTCGACGCAGAGCAATTATCAAGGAGGCGGAGCAGTCCATCTTCCTCCGACAACATGTTGATGGACCCATGCATGGCGTGTTTTTCCGTCATGTGGAAGAACAGGGTTGCAGCATGCAGCTGACTTTCTCCTTCTTAAAGTCAGCTGGCTTGATGTCTGAAACTGAAGGTTTCAGCTGTGCCTGTCAAGATAGTGTCATAAACACGTTAGTCTATCGAAGTCGCGTTATGGGGATGCAAGTTCCAGACACCAGATGTCGGGCTTGCAAAAGATCCCCAGAAACTCTGATGCATTTATTGTCGGCTTGTCCCGCATATGCAATCACTGGTTATATCCATCGTCATAACGTGGCTCTGCGAGTGCTATATTATCATCTGCGGCATTCTTACGGGATAGACGAGACGCCGGTACTGCCTTATATCCCAGGAGATATTGAGATCGTTGTCGCCAATGAGAGGTGCAAGATTTATTGCAACTACTCAGTCGCGACTACTCATCTTATTCAGGCAACGCAGCCTGATATCGTCCTCTTTGATTTCATAGATAACATTATCTATGTCATAGAGTTCTCAGCCCCTGCTGAGATAAATATCACCATTAAAGAGGACGAAAAACGGCAAAAATATCAGCCTCCCCTGTTTGAGCTGCGTAAGCTGAACCCAAGGTTCAGAGTCAGGATAGTTGTCCTCATCGTTGAAGCAGTCGTTTGTATCTGACCTGGAGACCATCCCAGCGTGTAGGCGTAATGCCATAATGTTAACTGGCCAGATGTCAAAGGCTGTCATTCTTGGATCACTCCGTCTACTTAGGCAACACGATTTTGGACTACAGTAGTGCTCACCCTCCGGTAGGAGGGAGTGCTATTGTAGAGCGATTAGGAAAATTTTGTATCGCTTCGCTTACTAGGTGGCCTCCGAGGTGAAATCGGAACCCTCGAAGACCGTCTAGTGATCATATTTTTGTATGATAATAATAATAATGATAATAATAATCCGTAGCCAATGTTAAGAATCATCCTGATACCAATCCTCAGGTGAGGTAATCAATCTGGATGATAATAATAATAATACTAAGGTTAATAATATTCGGTAGCCAGTATTAATGATTATTATGATAATAATCATAATGTAAGGCAACCAATCCGGATAATAATAATAAGAATAATAGTAACGATCGGTAGTTAATATTAATAATCATTATGATAATAATCATGATGGAAGGTTACCAATAACTAACTATTACCCGCTAGTTAGTTCCGACCTGAGCATAAGTCGGTACTTGGCCCACTCTTTACTTGCCCGCAAGTAACATTCTGAATTTCCATTTTCTCGACGAATGGATATCTGAGGCGGACACCGATAACCGAGTAAATTCACCTTAGAGGCAATTTCGATTATAACCTCTAAAAGGTGATGTCCTCACCTATTGTCGATGACCACAACAAGGGATTATCGCATTCCAATGTCGGGACTACGCGAGTAATCCCATGCAACGAATGTAGGTAAATTTCGGAATTATTTAACTTTTTTACTCTTTTTCGCGATTCAGTGAAGTTTTCCCAATTTTCGTAACCAGGCAAAAACTTCACTGTACTTAATATTCTATTTCGCGATTAAAATTCCGACAAGGTAGAGGCTCAATCTTCATCCGGAAGAGAGCATTAATTAATTAATCAAATTAATCCGAGGGAGTATGGAGTTCCGGAACTCATACTCTCCCGGGATCATAGCGAACCCGGATTATGCGACTTTATTGAAAAATCATTAATATTAGGGTTCGTACTCACCAATCAACGGTGTCTGGGATCTGGGACTCGTGACTATTCGCGCACACGTCTATCGGACTACTCCCCGCGTGGTTTCTGCGTGGCTTCGGAAGGGCTGGCAACTGGTTGCGTGGAAGTGGGGAAAGTGTAGCGTAGGGGAATTAATATCCGCATGGGCGCGAATATTTGAATATTTGATTTCCCGCAATTTGGCATTCCTACCTTGCGCTTGCGTTTGGAGTGAGGATTTGGCGGTGAATGATGGGGTGCAGTGGGGTGGATATTGACCCATCTCTATGAGACTGGCATTGGTCATTATCTACGGGGTTTACTCTCCGGAGAAAGAGGTTTGGACCTTGCTCAAATCTCAAAATTAATAACTAAACCGTAAGGGAACCATAGTATTGCGGCAATCCCTAGAGCCGGTACACTGAGCCGCCTCTAGGGTCTTCCAACCGTGCTACAAGGCCCTTAACCCTTTATCGCGACGGGAGAAGCGTAGGTGTGATAACCTGGTCGCTATGTTCGACTCCGAGAATGAATGCAAAGGGTGAGTCAGGGGTTCGCTGGTCGGCATCATTTATTGGCCCTCAGCCCGTTGCGACCCCGAACTCCCCTAATCCTGTACGCAGAAATTGCCACCCTACATTTTCCCCTTTTCCCACTCCATTACGCGTACCCTACTTCGCCCTACTTCCCCATAAATAGTATTTTTATGTAAATTCGGATCCGTAAACCTATAAATCATGTGATTCTTCTTAATTATTAATTTTGTTCGAACGAAAATAGGGTTAGGTAGCGCCTCTCTCTCTCTCTTGTCCAACCTCCATATCTCTCACTCACCAAACCTCGTACCGGTGGCGGGATCTCCAAAAATTCCGTCACAAGGTATACTGGAGAGCCCAAGCGGGCTCTGTACTATCCTCTAGACTCCCTCTAGACATTTAGACATAGTCCACAGCCCAAGCGGAGACTTATATGTATACTCGAGAGCCCAAGAGGGTTCTGTACCATCCTCTGGACTCCCTCTAGACATATATACATAGTTTAGAGCCCGAGCGGGCTCTGTACTATCCTCTGGACTCCCTCTAGACATATAGACATAGTCTAGAGCCTTAACCATCTTTTCTACGCTCTCGCATTGCATAACGAAAATAATTACTAGGTCAGGATGGGAGATTTCAACGCGCGAAATCCACCAATCATATGGGGATGTTACGAACAATGACAGAGGTAAACATCTTTGACTGTGGGAACTAAATAATAAACATTCAATTAAATTAAATATAATCCCTCCTGCAGAGAACTCGATTTAAACACAAATATTAATCTAACAAACCTAAATGATACATATCTTGATTACAAAGAAACTGACTGGCAATTATTCACTAAAAAGATGCATGATAATTACATAACTAAGATTCCAAAGAACAAAAACCTACAAAAATAAACGAGGATCAATACATAGCTACCATAATCGGAGCCCATTATCGAAAAATTAACTCACCACGATACCTAAACAATAATAGGAGATTAAAAATCATCATAGAATAAACCAACTCAAAACGGAAAAGCTCAACGATCTCGCATCGAACAAAACTATTACCACATTTAATGCATCTAAAAAAGCATACATTGATCCACCAATAAATTACTTTACAGATGATAATACAGTTGAAACAATCTTGAAAAATGAACTCAATAAAATTTCTAGCGGAATAGATCGCATCCCCCCTATTGTTCTAAAACACCTCCCGGACAAAATCATCTTTGATCTCATAATAATAGTCAATAATGTACTAAATAATTATTACTTTCCAGAACCTTGGAAAACAGTACTTATAGTCACAATTTACAAAAAGGTAAAGAAGCCACGGACCTTGCGAGTTATCGCCGTATTAGCTTAATTCCATCCTTAAGTGAAATTTACGAGGCCATAATCAATAACTCGATCAACAGTTATATCAAAATAAATAAAGTCATCCCCGATAGCCAATACGGTTTTAGATATTCACACTCAACATTACCCGCGGTTAATAAATTATTATATTTGAAAACCACATAGTCGGGGCGGTTTTATTAGATCTAGAAAAGGCCTGCGGGTCGGTACGGATCAATGGCCTCATCTACCGATTAATGAAAGCTAACTTCCCAACTTCCCTGATCCGAACTATATAGATCATATGATTCAAAATAAAAAATTCTAGGTGTTTGGTCAAAATAATATCCTCAGCGAAAGCTTTGAAATCAATGAATGATTACAACAAGGCACACTTAACTCGCCATGCCTTTTTGCTTCCGAATGGAAGCTTTGTCAAGAGTCAATTTTCACATTTTCTAATTCCATGTGGAAATGATCTAGAATGGTCTGAAACGTAAAAATACAAAATTTGAGGCCGCCGTCTGTCTGTGTCATTTTTGTCATTTTTGTCATTTTTGGCACCTCGATTTACTAATTTGAACATTTACACGGGTAAAATTGGTTTATAAAATCTCAAATTCTCTCCAATAATTGGCATTGAGTCCTCTTACACCATACCAAATTTCAGCTGGATCGAACCATAAGTTTTTGAGAAAACTTGATTCATTAACTTCCCGATCTAGGGAAGTTATTGTAATCACCCCGAAAATTTAAAATCGGGTTTCCACCATATGTCCGCGTTTCAAAGTCTCCCCAATCGTTTTAGACCACTTTTGAAAAAATGTCTGTATGAATGTGTGTGTGTTCGTACGTATGTGCCCAAATTGAAAACTAATGGTCCGATTGGATTAATTTTTTTTTTTCGATCGATGGGTCTTCATGTAACTTAGTGCTGATTAGATTCTGGAAGGAATCCATTCAGCAGTTTTCAATAATTTCCATACAATCGAAAGGCCAACAATGGCAAATCGGGTTAATTAACGGTCATCCATAAACTATTAAAGTTAGCGCAAAACTTTCATAAGAAAAATTGTGCCCCATATAAAAATACGTATTTTATGTGTAATGCCTTTTTCCGATAATTTGCATAATTAAGGAGGTATCGCAGTCTCAACAATTATGTATGTAATGAGTGAATGAATGAATCCAGCGCTGCCTCGAAGGTCTCAATCGCAGCATTTCCGTTCAGAATCGAGTGAATTACATTTTGGATGGCATTCGTTGAGTATATGTAAAGTTATTAACGATTGGAATTGTTTATACTGTTTCACGGGGCGAAATATTAAAGTTATCATCTTTATTGCGGCCGCCCATAAGTCTAATCCTCATGCTCACCATGCATCTACTCAAATATTCATCATTATCTGCTTCATTAATGACTCAGTTTAGAATTCTCAAATCTGCAAGTTTCCAGTATGACACTACTAATTAACCGAAGTATATTGGAAAAGAATAAATTTAGTACGCTGTGCTGAAATACCAAATCGGGAAGTTTTGTTTGTGCCCCGAGAGGAGCACACACATGCACACACCACTAGTTTTTTTTTGGTTTTTGATCCATATCTCCTTCAATATTGAACCGATTCATTTCTTTTTTGTTTTTAATTTTCCTCATCACGCCATCTATAAGAGGAAACCAAAATAGTATATTAAGATACAAGTGGTGGAAGCCGCGGTTAGTTCACGAGGGCGCGTAGCGCCCGAGTGAACTATATGCGGCGCCCCACCACGCGTATCTTACGCTATTTTTTGCCTAGTGTGCGTCGCGCGGGGCAGGAGAGGGCGCGGGAGGGGGTCCAGGGGGGCGGAGCCCCCCGGTGGGGGGGTTGGGGGGGCGAAGCCCCCCCCACTCAGCAACCGAAGTATCTCAAGTTCCAAGAATTATGTAGCGATTAAATATTCCAGTGGTCGAAGTCTTATTCAGGCTATGGGTACTAGACTTAGAAATGAAAAAAAATATTGAAAATACTTTTTCGCTGTATTTACGTTTTGGTTCGCACATATATCACGTAGTAGTATAAAAGTAGAAAGTATATTTGATATTTGATATTCAAAATTTGAACGTAAGATTCCGGCAATTTATGAATTTATGAAAAATAGTTTCGGTTAACATTCCCTCGACGTTGTTTTCCTTTTGCCATGAGAGAAAATTCTCATAATTTTTCAGATATTTATCCTTAGATTTTTTGGGATAAATTTGTTCTGTGGCTTCCGCAGCTTTTTCGCTGACATTCATCGGGATTGAATGTAAATCCTCAAAATCGCTTCCGCTGTCCATTGTTACATCCGACATGTTCGGTGGCTGATCTTAGACTGACGGCCGCATATGCGCAGAACGTAGTGCGCATGTTTCGCCCTCCTTACATACGCATCTACGATCAAGTGTACGTGAGGAGTGGTGGGGAACTAAGGATCGCTCGATTCGTCGCAATGTGTGTATATAAATGTGTGCATGCTAGCTGTGCGAACTCAAATATTATTTGATGGGTGTTTGTTTATTTCCTCGATGGGCACGCTCGGACCAGTAAATTTGTGAAAATAAACGCACACTGGCACATTTTGAGAAATAGAATCTACCTGTGGTTTATGGGCCGTTTTCCGCGCAAAACTTATCCGCACTATGGGCCCCATTGCACGCACCAGTGGCAAAAAATACATATGTGTCCGTATGACAGACACCTTCTCACACACACACACACAGGCACACACCTCCATCCTCGTAAAAATGATCGGGGAATGTGGTGGAGACCGTGAAACGCGAAGATATTATGAGAATTCGATTTTCGATTTTCGGGGTCATTACAATAACTCCCCTCCGGGAAGTTAATAAGCCGGAAAACAATGAAGAGACAACCATTTCACAGAAAGATACAGTATAATACCTAGGTATATACATAGATAATCTAGTAAGATGTTCGAAACATACTGATGTGCAAATCGAGAACGCAAGAAAAAGATATAAAGCTCTGTGATATATTCGTATTTTTCACAACAAACACATTAGCAAACGAGCAAGGATAATATGTTACCAAACCGCAATATTTTACCCACTATGATAGGATAGGACTGCTACAAGATGAATGGAACAGGCCAATCCTATACCATATTAAAAGGCACAAACAAAACAATAAAATCCCTATAGACACTTCTGTGGAAGAAGAATTCAATTTTTCAAGAGATATGCCAGAACTAGAAGTTAACAACTTGTATAGAATTAATAAACGATATTGGTTAGTTTCCTTGTGATTCCTTGCATTAGATTATCTTTCATTCGTTAATTGTCAATAGTTCTTGATTAATGAAAAAACAATTACTGTCATTCCGAGATACTATGCTTCATTTTTTATAGTATAATTTTCTGAACAAGACGATATAATTATTACTTTAGAAGTTAATTCCGAGTGAATACAAAAAGCGATGCTACCTTGACTGGATGCTTGGAGGAATTGGTATCTTTCAATGGATTCTTTAATAAAATTCTCTAAAATTTAATTCTATAGTACTCTTCAAATGTTTATCTGATATCCTTTAACAAGAATTGTTCAAAATATAAAACTATGATGAACCACAATTGCTTCGAGAATGTAACTAATAAGTCCACCGTCGAATCAACGTTGGTAACGAGAAAGTGTGTAATCTCATGCGGTAACTGTGAGCGTAATTTAGTATGAATGTTCATTTTACCTTGTGAGATTTCCCACCCGTTACCCCTTTTCTGCAAATCGCTCAGATAAGCGCGAAACAAAAAACAAATTGTCCCCAATTTCTCAATTTAACTCTGAAAATTGAATCTTCGTAACCACGTTACTGAGCATGCCTAAGAGCATGGTGTAAAGCAAAAATCCCAAGAAATGCAGCATGAAAAACCTAAACAATCTTGGATGCGGATGTGAGTATTACATCAGGTACTGGTGTACGTTTATTATCGACCAGTGCTTGTGTGATACTTTCCTTCATGTCTTCCCTAATCATCGTTGTCTCCACGAATTCTGGATGCAGTATTTCAATCCCAATTGCACTCATGAATGTGAAAGTTTTTATAGGTATTACTTTCCGTTTTTTTCAAATTAATCATCTTGAGTTGAAAGATAAAGGACACGCGAATGTTGCCACATCCTTCCCTACTACCTCTGTGTGTATATCTTAAGTGTGTCCTTGTACACATTGCATACAAACACCGACGTACACATAAGTCCATTATTTATTTGCAGTGCAATTATCCGAGAACTTGAGTCTACGTGATGCCAGAAGTGAGGGCTAGAAAAAGTGGCAACATTTCGCGAAATTGAGCACTGTTGCAGCACCCTAACTGTGCAACTTTCGAGCATCCACTATAGAACAAGTTAATGCTTAGATTCTAAGTGATTAATTCGATTGTATAATTTTTCAGTTACAACAATGACAGAATTTGTTAACACCGCTGATGAGAAAATTCGGGAAGCCATGGATAGGGGAGAGGACCAAGTAGACAAGTAATTATAGAAACATGAAATTTATTTGCTATAAAATCATGCCAAAAATGGACCAAGTACGTAGATGTTTCTACATTTCACATAAATATGTTTTTTTGCTAGGTTTCTGATAAAGAATCTTCTCCTCGGTTTTTTATCAGCTCCCGCAGCTGATAAATCATCTGTCTTACGAGTGTTTGGTACCATTTTGGGTTTCAATGAACATGAGTGCGAGAAAGCAGGTCTAACGCATTCAATATCGCTGAGCGGACGACTCGCAGGATTATTGTCCTCAGGCTTGACATCGAAAGAACAGGAGACTTCATTGTCCCAAGCATTCATCAGATTTCTGGAAAACGAGTCCAAACCGGCTTCAGTGCCAGCCCTATCAGTATGCACTGCGTCTATTACTAGGCCTAGACAAAGCCAGAATCAGGCAACGTCCTCGTCTCATTCGGCACTGCTGTTCACTAATGTCAATCTTCCCTCATTCCCAGATTTTATGCCATCAAGGAACAGTGGTTCCATACTCAAGGAGGTCCTCAAGGATACCTAATGTTAATACTTTGCCTTATTAATCAATCAAAGATTATCATGCATGGTTCCATTTGTAGTTTTTTAGACATGGTATATGGATCAATCAAGTACTTTTATCAAGTTGTAATAAATCACGAAATAAACCCTCTCGACCCTTATTGATGAGCTGATGCGGGAATCATCGTGTTGACAGCGCTAAGCATGCTGAATGTCATACACAATTGCTGACGCAGACTATACAACTCGCGATGTTCGTACCGGACCAGGTGAGTGCGCGTTAACGATCGCACATTAGCAACACGTGATCGTCACACCAGACACTTGCCGTCTTAATGAATCTGCCCAAGAAGACTCGGGTAGGACGGCGGCCTGAGTACAAAGTTGATAATCGCACGTGCAATAACGTCCTCCCCCTTGCCAATTGAAAACCAAATAAACGGGATGTGGGTCTAACGCTCTGCGGATCGAACCAATAACTTCTCGATCGTTCTCCCGTATATGTTATATCCAAAATATCGGTTGATGTCTCAAATTATGAATATGTCAAAATTATTTTCTTGCGATACAGTTAGATAAACAATTCACTTTGTGAATAACCATTAACTATGGACGTTGGCATAACAAGTTATAAACCATCAACCGTGTACTTTTACGTGTGGAACCACTTTTATTAAACACCTCGTTGCGTATCTCTAATTGTTCGCGAGATAGAGCGATATAAGCAATTCAATTTGTTACTAAAACTTAACTACGGATGTTAGCAAAAAAGATCCTAAAATATCAAACGTGTATTCTTACGTGTGGAACGACTTTCATTTGGCACTTGGCGTTATATCTTTAATCGTTCTCACAATACAGTGACATGAACAATCCATTTTATTAATAATTAAAAAACCGGTGGGTCGATTATGTTCAAAATCTAGGCAGGTCTAAGTTAGGCGGAAAGCTATCGACGGAGTATAAGAAAACCCAAATCGGATACTTTGTTCAAGAGAAAGCGTTCGAAATTTTGCTCACACACACACACAGACAAACATCTCGTTCAAAATGGTCGGAAATGTTTCTAAAGGTCATGAAACGTGAAGATCCATAGGATCGACCCTTGTTCCTGTCCCCCGTGTCGGGGTCGACCCATAGGATCGACCCTCTCCGTCAAGACTAAAAAATTATTTTCTCTAATACTTTTCTTAATACTAAAACATGCAGTGGCAATTGGAAAAATTATTTGCAATATCAAGGATATTGGTTATAAATTTGCCAAGTGGTTTTTTTTAATTTGATTTTTTATATTTTTTTTATATAAACAAAATTGTAGCTTAGAAATTTTACAAGGCATAGATTCAACCGTCTCGTTTATCGAGGAAATTCCCACGGAAAATTCTGAAATTTGCATTGGAAATACGTTAAACATTCTTCTATCGAGTAGCGTAAGTTAAATTTTGATTGGTTAAATAATTCATTTGTTATAAACAAATTGCGGAGATTTGACTATCTCGTAAACTAAGCGTCCGAGAATATTGGAATTTGTCATAAAAATTAAGAAAAAAATATCGTAATACAATGTCGTAATAAAAAGAATTAAATATGCGAGCGAAATCAGTTAAATAAAAAATGGTGTGTCATGAAGACACGCGATAGAAGTGAAACTGAATGATTGGATCGGCAAGGATTATTTAATTTTCTATGTTTAGAGGGAGAGGAATCATTTTAATCACGTGTCAAACACTTCTTGATAGTAAATATTAATTTATTCATCATAATAATTATACTTTTTTCAAGATACAATAATATTAGTATGAATATGATGAATTAAATCTCAATCAGCTTCACCTTCATTCTCTGGTAGACTCTTCATGAACGAAATGATAGGTTTGTGGTAACTAAAATAGGTAATGAAGACTCTTGACTCCAAATTTTCGATGTAACGTGAGAAAACTGCATCGATCGTGGTACCATGGCGTGTAGTCGATTCAATTGGTGAATTGTTCATTTCCAATGATAATATCTGTTGCAAGAACTGAATTAATGGCTTGGAATCCTCTGAAGCAAAATTAACATTAAAATCTCCACCTAGAATCATAGGTATTTTGTCCAGCTCTACTCCAACTTCTGCAGCCCCCACTGGAGTATACGGCAGCAAGTGAAGGTGAATAAACTCTATTATTTTCGCCATCTTCTGATTTGGTGAAATATAGAGTGCTATAAGCATAATCCGCTGTCCGCTTTCTGTGCGACATTCAGCTGCACACATTTCTCCAACAGATGACAACCCAATTGAAAGCGATTCTAGTTGTTTCAAGTTCAGGTCCATATTGGGTGTCATGATGTTCGTTCCATGAGCAGTATTGCAAAGTATTGCGACACCCCCTGCTCTCACATTATGTCTTTTGAACTGTACGACACAATTAAAATTGGGAACATCAATTTCTTGATCGTTTTCCTTCCAGGTCCCTGAAAGTATCAATATATTAGACCGTAGAATCACCGGATCATTGAAATCTCCGCTATGAGCTCCTAAGCTTTGGCAATTGAGGGTTGTTATTGATAAGCCTGGTTTGCTGATGAACTCTCGGAGAATGTCAGTCAAAGTTATCAATGGATTTGTTGATAATCTTCTAAATTCTGATTGTAGCTTGTCCATTGATTGAGCATTTTTCCATCCATGATAAAATTTGTTCTTTCCATCCTTCGGAACGATGTACAATCCCTGTATACTTGTGACACGGGACAAGGCTGCGTAAAGGAGTTGTTGTGAATGTGTCTTTTCGTATTCATAGACGATTTGATTAAACGTACCACCTTGAGACTTGTGGATAGTAATAGCACATGCTGATACCAATGGCAGATGATTTCTTTTGACGAAAATCGTTTTATTATTGTTCATATATATAGTAGCAGTTCTTCGTGCAATGGGAACTGCCGTGTGGCTGATGTTGTTTGCTTGAATGAACGCAGCAGCTTTTCTCCGGATCTTCTGCCCCGTCTTTGGTGAATCTGGAAATTCCAGCCACACACGAGTTACTGCCCCTGCCTCATCAGTTTCGATATGAACTAGTTTACCAACTGCGCCGTTTGCTAAACCATCCGAGACATCCAGATTGATTGTTATTATATACCATTTATCTAACACCAGTATTATCTCGTAGGGCAGACCTCCAGTGTCTATTACCGTTTTTTTATGCAATTTTTGTCGTACAAATGATTGTTGCTCAGCATTATGGCAGCCGGTGAATACATCAGTAGCTATTGAGACTGTTTTCTTCTCTGCAGAATTAAGAATTGTCAAATTGTATTCGTTTACAGCATTATTTGTCAAATCTAGCCGAATTCCATGTGGACAAAGACGATCTGCTTCCTCTCTTGTATAAAAACGAGATTCGATTAGGTGTATCTGTTCTTGATCCAATTCTTCGCCATTTCCAATTTTAGTTAATAAAGAGGAGAAATCAGCATTCGCTTGTCTCATGACTTTATCCAATTCATAGAACTTCAAGTCACGCCAAAGTGTTGGTGCTGCTATGCGTCGTTTTGTTGCTTGATAGATGGGTGTAGCACGCACTGGAGGTAACTGACGCAAATCACCTATGAAAATGATATCCATTCCTCCAAAATTATCTTGGAAATTTCCTGTTATTTGTTTTAACCGTGCGTCAATTTGAGACAGCAATTCCGCTCCTACCATACTGACCTCATCGATGAGTATAACTTGGATACCGTATTTGAAGAGCATTCTGTACTGTTCAGCCACTTCAATTGATAATGGTAATAGTTTGGAAAGGGATATTTTCAATGCAGTGTGGATTGTCGTACCATCAATTGCTATTGCAGCCGTTCCTGTTGATGCGCATGCGATGTAAGCATTGCAAAAACCATCATTATCTGTGAAGCGGTTGTAAATTTCCATGAGGAGTCTAATGAGGAATGTCTTCCCACATCCTGCTGGCCCAGTGAAGAAAACTTGGAGTGGTGATCGGTTTGATGAGAGGAGATTAGCAATCACATGCATCAGGAGTGCTTTCTGCCTCTGATTGGCCATTCTCATTAGTTCAGAAAATTGTTCATTAGACATTAAATTATCCCTCTTCTTTGCGATAGCACCCAGTTTGTTAAGTGTTGCTAACCGCAGATCGTCGTTCATTATGTGGTCAGTGTTATACAATTCTTGAAAAGGATTTGCTTCAGGAAAAAGGCGACCTACGTTGTCTCCTTCATCATCATCATCTTGATTTAATTCATCTTCACGACACAACTCTCGGCATATCTCGATGGTTTTCTGGATATCTAAATTCGATGAGAATTCTTTATGTCGCTCCAAAATCAATATTTCCTTGTCGTCGTAAATCTGTATGAATTTAGTTTCTGCAAGAATTTCATTTTCTTCGTCTCGGAATGGAATATACAAAGTCACCATTTCCCGTTTGTATTCATTGAAATCATCAGCCATGTCGTAGTTTCTGTACCGAATAATCTGAGGTTCTTTCCTTCGTGTCCAATTCCCCTGATTATTCAGTGTGTAATGAGCAACAAACTGGGCCAAATTGACATTTTCTAGCTCTTCAGGTCTCTTTTCGTACTTGTCAAACCAATCTTCTTTCCATATGTTTGTTGCATCATCATCAGCATCCATTTCATTGAGTTCTTTCTGAGTTTTTCGAATTCTTTGTGTTTCGATCGGCCATATTGTTGAAATATAGGTAACAACTGAAGAAGACTTTGACATCGGTTCACGCAGAAGGTACCATGCAGCTTCCTGACTGGTAATTTCGACAGTATTTAGCATGTCAACGCTGATTTTCCTAGTAATTTCGACAATATCGAACTCTGGATGTTCATCCATTATTTCAGTGATGTTACATTGGAGATTGCTAATTCCACGGTTTGTTCTATTGACGTATTCCACTACGTATGCAGCACATGAGTATTCTTCGGTGATAAATTGCACATCCATGTTTGATTTCAAAATATTGAAAATGAATGGGTTGAATGGATTATGCCACTTTTCCATGGGTTGACGTTTAAGAAATACTCTGGGACGATTGATGCCAGCTCGAAGCACATTCATGTAGTAATCATCTGATAGTATTCCATTTCCCTGATAGAAACTATCAATATCAGCATACTCATTGTTCTCTAAGTTTGTTCTTATCGTGTTGTAATGTTGTTTATACGTGTGGAATCCTGGTTCTTCTTTCTGCATTGGTGTCAGTATAGTTGTGTATCTGCATGGCATGAATGGAGCTTCAAATCTGCATTTTTGATGAGCGTTCGCAGCTCTTTTTTTGTAACATGTGAACGTGTGCTTATGTGTCTGTAGTTTGATGTTCCCCGACGATTCTGAAGTGGCCACTGATATCAATGTATCAACTAGTTCAATAGCTTTTAGTCGGTCAGCACCTAGTGGATCCGCTGGAGCATTCTCAAGCCATAGCAGAATGTGTGCATGGGGGCTCCCACGATGCTGGAATTCAATTCTTTTTAAATAATGGACAACACGATATTTCCCGAAGGGAGAAGACTTTTTGGACTGAAGTATGTTCATTATAACATTGATGAGCTTATTAAAATAGATGGCACATGTTACAGCATCTTCATTGATGAGTGTGCTCTTTACAATATAATGGAGTTCCTGAACATCTTGTTCTGTAATTTCTGCTCCATTATTCTTCAATTTATATAATAATTGTAATAATGAGGGCTAACCAACTTCATTAGCATTGTCTGATCATTGCGAATAAATCTCTCTTTCTTTCAGCCCAATACCAAGTCGAGTTAGGGATACAACGTAGAAAAGCCAAGTTGCTTTCTATACAATGATTTATATACTCCTCTGATTGAATTTGTTCACGTGTAATTTTTGTGTCTTTACCTACGTGTTTAAAAGCAATGGATAGACTGTCACGGACTCTAAACCTCATAATTTTCATTGCCATATAGAGTAAATGATGAGGTGTAACCCCACGTCGATCAGATCTCCTTAGCTCACTGGTAGCCATCATGAATGGAGTCACATTGAGATCTTCACTAAAGCGCCGAAATTGTCCGAGATAGATAGTAGGGAAAGATAACTCTTCTGCATGCTCATCAAATAATAGACTGTGAGGGACATTCATTTCTCCAGGAGCAATCCTCAAATATTTATCGTCATTCCAGAGTAATGTGTGTTGCTGAGCGAACAGGCTCTCCTCCATGGGGATGTCTTCACTCAGTTCATCTATAGGTATCTGATGAACGACACAATCCTCATTAAAGAAAGATTCATCAACTTTGATATCGTACAGTTGATACAATGGACTCGGTGTACTAAGCATCTTAGCCATATTTTAATATTTCTCTTGTTTATTAAACCTGCCAAGTAGCTTGATCGATGAATTTTTTTTTCTCTTGATATGAACGTAAACACAGTGATCGTCGTCAATGTTCTTGAGCAAGTGATTGACCATTGTATTGACATCCACTGGAACATTGATCACCTGCCCCAAAATTCCAAATTGTCCATGCACATGACGCAATCTGCGAATTTGCATAAATGCAATTTAAGGAGAAATGAGTCTCTCGGACACTAAATCTAACTTCGGAAGATGTGCAGGGATCGGGGGATATACAAAGCCATTCAATTTCGACAATGTTGGAATTTTGTCTCTCCTCAAAGCCTGGCGACAGCTGGTGCATGCCAGCTCATTATTACTTCTGAATTCTGGAAAGTTTTGTTGAATACGAATTTCATTTTCAACGGATAGAGTCTTCAAGTCATTTTTAAACCATAATCTATCACATACACAACACGTAAAACCGAATGGATTATTTATAAAATCACGGTGAAAGTTCTTATGTGCAGTTTTGAACTCATTAAAGTCTGAATATTGTAATCGATCACCACTATGTACATCACAATCAGGAGGAGGATGAGTCGAAGTCGTTGCTAGTAGTTCATTCTCTGGATTATTTACACTATCGTCCACACTGTCACGTAAGAGGTTAGCACGTGTTTGCCTCCGTTCCCTGCTATCTTGTTCAATTTCAGTTCTACTTTTTTTCCGTTTTCTATTCTGATCAATTCCTTCACTCGCCCGTTTTTTCTCCCGCCACGTTTTTGTCCTTTCTGCACCCGACTTCGGCATATTTGCACAAAACTCTCGATTGAAGTAATGAAGACACGCACAAAAACAAAATACGTTGCTTATGATCACTGTGTTAGAAACCAACAGCTGTTTTCCGCGATCGCGACGCCGCCTGAACACAGAGAATGACTTGAAAGACAGAAAGTCTTCCGTCTCATTCTCGCACGATACACGAAGGCCTCTCACTCTCGCCCGATAGACGAGACGTAAGGTAGTCCGTCTCACTCTCGCTCGATTCCCGGAGGCCTCTCACCCTTACTTACTACGTTAGAGCGAGCGTCAGCAAAAAGGTTGCCGATCGAGATTTCAAAACCCTCCCATAAGAAGTTTCACTTCAATAATTAATTAAAACTAATTTTGGATTCCGTCTCGCTGGAGGGGAGGAGGGAATTCCGGTAAGTATGTCCTGATCAACGTTTAAGACATCCGATGCATTTTATTTGAAATTTTTTAACACAATGGTTTTTGAATTATCGCTGATTGAAATCATGAATTAGAGCGTCATAAGGCTCCCGCGGTCGTGTGGACAGTTTCCGCGCGCAACCTCCCGTACCTGAGGGGTTAATCAAAAACAAAACAATAATGAACACAAATAATATCAATGGATATTATCATACAACAATGCCACTCAATAGCAGGTACCAAGGAGTGGAATAAATAAAACTTACAACAAATCAACAACTACTACAACATTCACGGCAGGAAATGCGAAGATGCCACATTACCGTGAAGCACCAAGTCCACTATCCAGGTAGGAATTGACGATCGGCCAGGGCTTGCCCAGCCCTTGATCAGGGCTGAAAATGATAACGCCATTTCAGGCTCGGGCCCTAATGCTCAAAACTGGCTGCCTAAAGGAGTCTCAGAAAAGCCTGGAATTGAGTTAAATTTCGCCTTGCACTCTGCATCTGAATTCCTCGGGGTCAATACAAAATGTAAATAAATGGGACGTGATGGTGACCGTCGACGGATCGCATCAATAAGTTCCCGATAGTCTATGTGTGTGTGTGTGTTTTTTAACTTTTTTCAGGCAGTTGTTGTAGTGCCCCCAAAATCGATCATTATGTGATACTTATGTTGTTATGGACAATTCCAATTGTTCATACCACTCTATCGCGAAAACCGCCGGAGATAGGAAAATAAGTATACAAACGAAAGTTGCTCCACAGTTGGGAGCAGGATATACATTGTTATTAACAATTGCATCGGTCCCATGGCCTTATTATTCAGAACGCAAAAACGGTGAGAGATACGGCAGAAACTATGAAATGGAAGAGCACAGGCGATTTAGCTTTGGAGTCGGGAATTAATTGATTCTGGCTGGAATTTGTCACAAAATGTTCAGAAAATTCCCCTGAACCAGAATCTGTAATCGGAATGGCATTTCCAAGATAACGTCATTGTTCAATTAATAAAAAACAGTGTGAGTTTCGGACTAAACGCCACAAATTTTGCCCAATACATTAAATTCAATCAATCAAAATGCTAATATGTAGAGAAACTCATCCTCTACAAATTATAAGCGAGACCCCATACTCTAAAGTCAATAGTTTGTTTAATATTAAATAAATTAGAACGTAACCTACCGAGTTTTTACAAATTATTTTGTGACAGCTTTAGGCTCGCCCCTTTCGGCGCGCGCTGCCTCCTCCATTAGGCGCGATGCGCGACAACGTCAAATTGACGCGTTTATCGACGGTAAAAAGTTTCTCACATATTATTACATATTTGGATAGTTAATTATTTAGAACATGAGGGTAAGTTATTTTTATAATTATTATTGAGAGATTTATTAGAGTTTTCAAATATATTCTCACCAACGCAAAGATGAAAAATGGGTACAAAACATTCAAAAATCCAATGAGAATTATGAGTATAACAATTTTACAAATTTATAAAATCCATTTTTTTCAAATCTAAAAATTATGATCACCAGAATTTTAGTCATTTTCTTAAACTAACATATATCACAATATAAATAAATACAATACAGTTTACTATCAATTGTTGTCTTGATAGACTTTTGTGATAAAGCAAAATTCATAATCAATGATAATCATTGAAGGTAATCTGGGTATCACGTCGGTGAGGGTAAGATTGTGTCTCTGATATCTGTAAATGCAAAATCATGTTGATGAAATAATTGAATGTATATATGGAGCATTCCACGTGAAATCGGCGGACCTGGAACCGACTGGTTTTGGATTTGGCTGAAACTGCGCATAACTATTCATAAGGTGAAAAAAAAGATACGTATTATGTTGTTTTTTTTAATAAACGATTAAGCAATAATTATAAATAAGAGCAAATATCTCAAAAACCCCATTTTTGATTTTGATGAAATTTGGATCACGTATTCTACTATATTTTCCGATCATTTTGAAAAAATAGTCAGCATTAGATCTATTAAGGGGATTTTTTTATGATTTTTCAAAGTTTAGTCGATAAACCGCTTTGAATGTGATTTACGTTTTACTGTTAATTTTTGGGATTCTGTTATTCCTTCTGAAAATTTAAATCAGAAAATATCAAATTTCCGTGAAAATCGAATCAGCGTGAATTTTTTTTAGTTAAACAAACTTAATATTTCAGTATTTTTTATAAACAAGTGGGCATAACTTTGAAATGACTGATATTCTGAGAAAACATATAAAAGACAAAAATGTTTCTTACTAAATTTCGCATAAAAAATATAAGCAAGTTTTTTTCTGTCGAAAGAAGAGTTTCATAGATATCCCAACATAAACGAAAATGACCTAATATTCATCGCGCAGATTTATAAACAAATGGTCGTGCCCTCAAAACTATTGATATTTATGGAAAAAATAGAAGACGAGAATGTATTTAGCAACAATACAGCAGTTAGACCCTATCTTTATCACGCAAGCTCGCTTGTCATTGTAATCGTTTACTTGTATCTCAATTCGATGCTTTAGGGGGTATATGAAAGTCATCATCAAATTTACATCACTACCCTACCTAATATAAAACTGTGAATATCTTCTTTAGATCTTATTTAATACATCTGTACACATATTTACATCAGCTACACATATTTACACCTATTTACACTCGTCTTAATGCGTGCATTGGCTCGGTGAATATCTTATATCAACGACAAGGGTCTACGATATGGTGGGTAAGAGAGCACGTATGAATCATTTACTTCGGTGCTCGTATCAGACGGTTATACTGTATGCTTGACCCTAGAAATTTGAAATTGCGGGCATTATCCGATTAAGCGATCATAAGACCCTGAAGATTTCTGTTTATTCCTTGATATATTTTCTTTGCGTGATTCGTCTAGTAATAGTAGTTTCAACTATCTGATGAATTTCAAAATCATTACTAAACGAGTATCGTTTGGCTTTCAGAACTTGCATCTCCATATGGTATAACACGACGAGTTTGCAGAGTTTTTAACAAAGCTTTCATATCATCAAATCGAGTTTGAAGGAAGTTTACAGTTTTACTATAACGCCAAGTTGAATGAATTTCACTGATATCGTTGGCACATTACGAGGATCGCCAGCCTATTGAAAAAGCTGTGGTAATTTGACAATCAATGGTTGGTGACAATCAATGGAAAAAATTCCACTCACCAATGATTCCAAAATCTCGCATGGGATGCAATATGTTGATCATGATGTGATACGCGATCGCATCATGATTGATGTATATATAAAATAAAAACTGTCCAGGATTGCAACTTTTGCGATAAATTGGGAATGATTGGAAAAAAGTAAGTTCAGAAAAGATATAGGAAATGTACCAGAGTGAGAGTTGAACCCACATCTTCAGATTGCCGGTCTGACGCTCTTTCTATTAAACCGTCTGGAATTCCCCAATTTCTATTAAATTTCGCCCGCTTTTGTTCGTTACTAATAACAAACTCCCATTCTCATCTTCTTTTTTTCCGTAAATATCAATAGTTTTGAGGGCACGACCATTTGTTTATAAATCTGCGCGATGAATATTAGGTCATTTTCGTTCATGTTGGGATATCTATGAAACTCTCCTTTCGACAGAAAAAACTTGCAGATATTTTGTATGCGAAATTTAGTAAGAAACATTTTTGTCTTTAATATGTTTTCTCATAATATCAGCCATTTCAAAGTTATGCCGATTTGTTCGTAAAAAATCCTGAAATATTAAGTTTATATAACTAAAAAAAATTCACGCTGATTCGATTTTCACGGAAAATCGATATTTTCTGATTTAAATTGTCAGAGGGAATAACAGAATCCCAAAAATTAACAGGAAAACGTAAATCACATTCAAAGCGGTTTATCGATTAAACTTTAAAATCATTAAAAAATCCCCTTAATAGATCCAATGATGATTTTTCTTTCAAAATGATCGGAAAATATAGTAGAATACGTGATCCAAATTTCATGAAAATCAAAAATGGGGTTTTTGAGATATTTGCTTTTGTTTATAATTATTACTTAATTGTTTATTAAACAAAACAACAAAATATGTATTTTTTTCACCTTATGAATAGTTATGCGCAGTTTCAGCCAAATCCAAAACCAGTCGGTTCCAGGTCCACCGATTTCACGTGGGATGCCCCATATATTCACGTTATGTATCAATACTTTGGATACTTTACCATTTTTTCAATCCAAACGTGGCCGTTTACTTGTTGTCGCCTCACTGTCGCTGTCAAAGTCATCATCTTCACCAACAGTTATCGAGTGATCTTTCGGAAGCATGATGAATGGGTAAAAATCTTCGTCAATATGTATTCCCACTGCCCATGCATTGAACATGGAACCCATTTCATCGAGTAAAGCATCACCCCAATCGGTGGAACTTTCTGATGTATCGGAAAATATTTAAATTGGTTTGGAATTGGAACATGAATTGCCCTGACAGCCTGAGCAAATGGGGAAACACTTGAGACCAGCCTTTCTGTATTCACACCTCGTGGAGTAGTTACCCTTACAGGTACAGCCAATCATCTTGAGGATATCTTCTGACGCTGGTGCTTGTTTGGTCATAACAGGAAAAAAAACTTGATCCTTGAATTCCCAACCCCAGTCGATCAACCGTAGTTGATCACCCCAGCCACTTCTGCACTTGTAAATAAATAGGCCATGGATGTTCCTCGGTAGATCCATTTGTTGGCGGGAGTTCGCCCAGTCGTACTTCCGTTTCAACACGAACCGTAGAACCCACAAAACGTTCATATCGATAAGTGTTTAGAGATGTCGTTTTTTCATTAGCGCCATAGAGGGCTAATATCAGGGGTTCGCCAGCTTGCTTGATATCTGATTTGGCTGAAGTAGAGTCATTGAAGATAGCCACATCGACCAGTAATTTGCTCCTCTTCTTGAATAAGTTCAAAAATGTTTTTTTCCCTTTATGAAAAATGAAACGTGTCGTGTCACATCCCGTGAAATGATGGCTGACGAGTATGGTGTCTTTCAGATGTTGATGATTCTTGGTGGATACTTGTTCATTCCCCTCTTCGATGAAGTGAATTTCTTAATCGCCTGGAGTCAGAGCAATCAAGATCACCATCAAGTCCACATCTTGGCCAGCCACTGCAACCTTGTTGTAATTAGCGAGCTGCTCAGTAGCAGTAATTACAATTAATCTGTCGGCATCCTCAGGTCTCTGTTTGACTGCTATTCCAGCGTCTGTCAAGTGACTTGTGGAAAAAGCAATGAGGCTGTTCTTATTAGATAAGACTTGGCTCCCCATGTTGACTTTGGAACGCCTGAATCTCTCGTACGATTTTAGCCCCACGTTCGTTTCCTTATAGCCATTAAGAACTACTATTGCGTTAGTTCCGTAATGACTCTTGATGTAGTTCGCATATAATGTGAGAATGTGTCCGTAAGTAGTGCCAACGGTCCAGACCACTTTATGGAGCAAAAAACACCATCGATCATTATTTTCCATTGAATATTTCGTTGGAATAGGAGTGTCGTATTGACAGCGACAATTTCATTATTGAGGATAATGTCCCGTTTTGTGTTGGCTATAGCCATATATGGATTTCACACGTCCAGCACGTTTAAGTTTTACATCTCCAGCATTCACTCCGACCATCATCCTCATCGAGATCGCTCTAATTTCAAATGCTTCATCATAGTTGACATGATCACCGGCACATAATCCATCTGCAATCGACATGAGCTTATGACCATCAGCTGTGGCAAGAGGATTATGGGCAGAGGGCCATTCCACCAGTTTCAAATAATGTTCAGTATCTCGATTGATGCTGCTAGGTCTCCAATCTATGTGTTGCTCCTCTGTGGCTGTTCTTACTCCGCAAAAGATTTCAAATGCGTCCATTACTTCATAGGCTACTGGTATGCCAAGTACCCACCTGGCTAGGACACATTCTGTGTCGACTCCGCGACCATGTGGGACCACCAGAGACCTTCATGACACGAATTGAAGTTTTTTCAACGGTCACATTATTCCAGATGCCTGCCCATTTTTTATCAGAACGTCGTATTGTGAAGTGTCCTCCAGTTGTAATTTTTTGATATTCTTCAGGGGCCATAATCTCTGATAATTGCGACCTGTCCTGGAGGTATGTCTGAGCTGATTTAGCATAAGCCAGATGACCAGATGCATGAAAATTAGGCAGCATGTCTTGCACACATTGGATATGAAGTGGCCAGTTGCCTAGAATTGCATCACAATGGTGATAAAATTGAAATATTGCAAGCACAGCCTAGATTTTCAACCAATAGTAGCAACATCCTCCATAGCCTCCAGCATCTTTTTTTCAATGCAATGCAAGTTCCATCTTCATTAATTGCGTGCAATGTCGGTGGCGGTATAATTGTATATCAAACTCGTTGAGTAAATTGGGGATATGGGCACGATTGTCATCATTAACATTGCTTGCCTGCTGAGCTATGATGGATCCCAATGTACTATGGGCAATGAGATGACCCCTGATTGCTCTACTAAAGGCATGGCCCGTAAGCATATGGTCGACAGTGTTACTAGCATACACTGTGGCCAGTAGCTCTTTTAATGCACTACCATCCATAATTGTGCCAATAGCCCCGAGGAACGACATCAGTAAATGGAAGCCTCCCAGCCTGATGACTACATCTATCAGGATGGCTCTGTCGTTGGCAACAATTTCCCTCGCTTTAATGTAGAGAGGTTGATCAAACGTGACAAAAGTGGTTTTCTGACCCAATCTCAGACATTCTGTGGCAGCTCAATGCAGAACTGCATTGATTGTTGTCATATCAGATGGCGGCAAATTGATGAAAGGTATTGGAAAGATCTGGGACACTTAGTACTGACGATCGTGACTTGACTCCATGTGGCCTCGCCAGCTGGGCATGTTGCTAATTTTTATCGACTTTGCTAAAATATGAAGACAATAAGCAGTTGGTAATTGTTCACGGACACCCAAGTCCAGCTGTGATACATCACCAAACGTAATCGACTTCAATCTTAATTTGTTTCCTCCCAACTGATTACAAAATCTGATTGGAACATTGTTTTTTGATGCCAATTGATCAGTTGTTGGGAGACGACTTAATTTTTGAATCTCTCCTTGATGACTCACCCCAGACTTTGTTGTTATGCAACCAATACCTCCCATACTACGAAAAGTTTTGAGGCCGTCCAGAGTGCATACATTGTGATTGCTATTATCAAACACGTGTTGGATTTTTAACTGCATTTTTAACTTCCCGATCTTAGGGAAGTTATTGTTATGGGTCTGAAAATCGAAATTGGAAATTTCACTTGATCTCCACGTTTCATGGCACCTAGAAACGTTTCCAACCATTTTGAGCGAGATGTTTGTCTGTGTGTGTGTGCGTTTGTGAGCAAAATTTTGTCGAACGTTTTCTCCCAGACAAATTATGCGATTTGGGTTTTTTTATACTCATTGGATAGATTTCCACCTAACTTGGCCCTGATTAGATTTTGAACATAATCGACGTAGCGGTTTTATAGTTATTAACAAATAGATTGTTTATATCGCTGCGCCGTGAGAACGATTGAAGATACGAAAAAAATTATTCAATCAAATTTGTTCAACACACCAAAATACATATTAAATGTTTTATACCTTTTTGACTGCCACCGATAGTTTATTGTTATGAACAAATTCAATTGTTTAGGTCGCTAGATCGCAAGAACGGTTAGAGATACGCAATAATGTGTCAAATGAAAGTTGTTCCACACGTAAAAATACACATTCGATGTTTTATGACTTTTTTGGCTAACACCCATAGTTAATTGTTATTGACAAAATTGGTTGTTTATATCGCTCCATCGTGATAATAATTCGAGATACAAAATAAAGTGTGCAATGAAAGTCGTTCCACACATAGAAATTCCCATTTGATGTTTTATGCCTTTTTTTGCCAGCACCCATAGTTAATCGTTACTAACAAATTGAATGGTTTACATCGCTCTATCACGACAATAATTAGAGATACAAAATGAGTTGTTGAATGAAAGTTGTTCCACACGTAAAAGTACACAGTTGAGTTTTTATGACTTTTTATGCTAACACTCATAGTTTGCACAAATTGAACTGTTTCTCTAACTCTATCGCAAGAAAGGATATATTTTTTAAAAATCTCTTTATATATTAAGCATTATAAAATTTCACATATTTGGTCATTTTGAAAAGTTCAAAGCGTTCACAATTTGAGACAAAAACCAAAATTTTGTATATAACATATACGGGGGAACGATCGGGAAGTTATTGGTTCGACCCGTAGAGGGTCAAACCCAAATCCCGTTCATCATCTATTTTTTTATCAGCACTCATTACAGCAGATGCCTCATACAGACTGATGTTTGAATATGATGCACAGAAACCAAGACTATTGAGGACATCAATGATTAATCGAGAACCAAATTTTCGTGGTAAACAAATACCAGTGGCCAACTGAATAGGAGAAGGAAATGACCTTGTATAAATAAATGAGCTCGCTTCGTAGTCAACTTTTCTGCTCTATTCTTTTTCCCTTTCAGCAAGACTCCATCGAGAAAAACCTGTAAACTTTCAGGAATGTCCTTTTCAATGTTGTATAATAATTCCCCAGGTGCTGGATAAACCGATGTTTCGTAATATTTGCTTCTTATGCCCTCTCTTATGATATCAGCTGCGGCGGAAATTACCCACAATCGTTCTTCAGCCTCAGTTGTAGCTTTCTTCTGGTCCCAGGAATCAATCATAATTGTGTATCCCGTGTTACGAAAGAATACAATCGTAGCTTTTCTCGGATTTTCGATGAGAATTATATCTGATTTATATTTGTTGAGTAATTTTTGTTTGAATGTCTTTGGATCGTCGGTAAATCCAACCATCTTATCCATCAATTCTTCCAGAGCAAATTGGCAATCGTCACTGAACTCCATAATATTCCACACATCCGACGATCATGGCTTTTGCTGATACTCCCGAATTTGTTGTAACACGTGACATGGTAGCGACCGTGAACCTCCAATAAAGATGTTGACTCCAATCTCTGTTGTACAGCCTGACCTCATTCATCTTTACGCTTATCAATGCACTCATTAACTCTAATTTGTAATTGTTCTGTTGCAATCAATTTAAACGGTTTTGTAACTAGTTAAGAGGCATTTGTGGTTACACAAAAGCAATTGGACTGGAAGTAAAATTATTCTTGAAGATCAGGGGCCACAGGTTTTGCACTAATCACTGTTTTGAGCGCACAATAAATCACTCGGCATGGATCATGTACTTCTACTTCTGTTAATTGATGGAGAAATTGCCAATTGTTATCCCCCCTTTTTCTGCTCTTCACTATGAATGTTTGCATTCCTCTCTTTTTCACTACTCTTGTTTGCACCCAACTAGTTAATTTTCCCTCAGAAATGAAACAAAGTCCTGGAAGGGATATTTCCCAATTTCTATAACTCACTATCAACACAGGAACAGAAATATTTTCACTTCTCCGCAACGACAAGCTCATGACAACTGAAAATATTCCACGTGGCTTGTATTAACCCCCAACAAGTCCCTAGCTAAATATTCACCGAATGATGTAAGCGCCCAAGCACAGCTGCTGTCTTTTGGTTAGGGAGGGGGGCAGGTACTGATCGCGATCCCTAAATTTCACAAATACAACCGGCATAGAATAGTAGGAAAGAAAATCCAAAATCAGGTAGAGGTTTAGTTGCTGTATAGATGATGCAAAGGTTAACCCTCCTGGTGAGACGGCGTTCCAAAGGGTCTTGGGGGCTACTCGTATAATGACTCGTATAATGAATATTCTATGACTCATTCGGGGGCCACAGCACAAATTGCTTTTCCCTTGCAATCAAACTCCCATGCTGTCTAGACACCTCCCAGGTAACAGTTTTTACCCATACCATATGAATTTCTCATATAAGATCGGCAAAATTTCGACAATTTACGGATAAATTGTTACTGGGGCTGTTAAATCATTCAATGAGCTTACTTATCAGACTCAAATTTTGCTCAGACTGGGTGTGTCGTCCCCAGACTTAAATAAAATTTCGATGTGATCTGATATTTTCCTATTAATTGAAGAAATATTTTGTCGAAATTTTCTTTGTTATTTTTAATTTTGTCGGAAAATTTACCATTAATTTATTATTTTCAATCAGTTGTTGGGAAAACATATGCAATATTGGAAAACAAATTATTTTATTATATCATCCTATCATGAAATAAATGTGAAATTAATTATGATAATTCGCATTGGATGTTTGAATGTTTTGTACCTATTTTTCATCATTGTGTGGGTGAGAACATATTGGAAAGCTCTAATAAATCTCTCAATAATTATAAAACAACTTACCCTCATGTTGTAAATAATTAATTATCCAAATATGTAATAGAGTAATGGAGGCGGCAGCGTGCGCCGAAAGGGGCGTGCCTAAAGCTGTCACAAAATAGTTTGTAAAAACTGCGTAATTTACGTTCTAATTTATTTAATATTAAACAAACTATTGACTTTAGGGTATTACAACATTCACTTTTAGGGAGCACACCCTTCATTGGACCTGGGTGGTTCCTAACCTACTCCGCGATCCCCATTCCCCTATTACTAACTACTTTTGGGCGCCAAGTGACCCGTTGATTCACAGGGGCCGCCCGACTTGGCTCAAGCCAGGCTTGCGCCCTTTGGGTGAGAGTAAGTCTAACTAAACTTATCTTACGGACTATTCGACCAGGTCCGCTTTAGCGCATTGCCAGTGCTCCAATCCCCGTAGTTCGCTGACCCAGATCCGTTACTAGGATGGGCTGAGATATCGTTATCTCTAATCCCATGAGGTCTCATCTTCGAGGATACAGGGGTTATATGTACCTCGACCGCTCAGGCTGTAGGTTTTGGTAGAGAGAGCGGGGTTCCGATGGTCCTCTTAGCGGGATGTCAACTGTATTTCTACGCGTCATGAATACAGAGTGCAAAATACCTCCTTCGAGGGAGGGTACTCACGTGCTAAGGTCTCTTTGGTAGATGATGGGGCGATACCGTTGGGGGCGGCCTTCTGGCTCGGCCACGTTCGGTTACGATACTCTCTGGGACTCACACGGAGGTCCAAGGACACTCGGTGGGCCGCCATTAACCTGTTCGCTACGGGTCTTCTGAGTCGTCGGCGGGATGGGCAATATCTGATGATCCTGAGTCCTCTGGGTGGTCAGAGGTCTTGAACATTCATCTCACCTCTCCTTAACTGAGGGAATTATTCCACGTCACAATTCTCCCATGACGGAGCGATTAGGTCCTTGGCAGGTGGTTTTGCCCTTCCTTCTTCTCTGCTCGTACGGTTCTCGTCTGGTTATCCAATTCTCTCCGGGGTCTTGCCATGTTGTTTTGATTGTTTGGGGGGTTGTTTTTCTTCCGGGATTCGGCCCAGCCTGCGAATCTCCGGGGTTTGTTTTCCTCCCTTCTTGCGTCTCCCTCGGACTCACCCGAAGGGGTTCTGGGTTTTGCGATACAGTCGGAGACACCACGAGGTGGGTCTCCAACTGGCGATCCTAGGCAGGACTCTCCCGAAGGGGTCCTGATTGTGCGATACAGTGGGAGACACCAACGAGGTGAGTCTCCAACTGGCGATATTTGACGGGATTCTCCCGCAGGGGTCCTATTTGGACACCCTGGAGGAGTTGCCTGCTTGGCGATGAACCTCGAAATTGCGGAGGGGTTCGTGAGTGAGGCGTTCCGTGAGTTAACCCGGTGGGGGCTCTCCCGAAGGGGTTCTCCTCCGTGGTCCTCACGTGGGTTGTCGCCGACCATGCTGATCCTGGGACCTCCGTTGATTCCGCTGTTGGTGGAGTTGGGACCGCAATCGGTGTCGAAGGTTCGCTGGCCTTGATGTACTGACCGCCGGATTGTTGGGGGGGGGGGGGGGGGGGTCGGATTGTTGGGGGGGGGGGGGCCCTTCCCTCTTCCGCGCATTATAAGTGCGGCGGACATGGTCCGGCACTTTAACCCCCAACCCGGGGACATATCGGCCTTCTGCCGTCCAGTCCGTCCTGCACCCGGGAGAGTCGCTCACTCGTTTCCCCTTTCTCCCGCAACGTCGGCAGAACTCCTCGAGGGGAAGGGGACAATGGCTGAATTTGTGCTCCCTTGATGGACAGGTCCAGCACTTCGGCAGCAGACCTGGGGGTTCGATAGGGCCACCCTCCAAGGGTCCAAATGTACTGGACGTGCTCGATCCCCTGGTCTCTGGCACTGTCTCCGGAAGGGATTGGTTGGGGACATGTTTGGTACCCGCCCTTATCTGTTCTTCCGACCTTTTCTTCCTCTCCCGGCGACGTCGGGCTTTGGAAGGGGGTCCCTGGTATCTGCTGCTGGGCTGGTTATCTCCCACTTCCTCCTCCTCCATTGTGCTCGGTCCCTCAGGGCACTCACGAGACCGCGCGGGTGGGTCTGACTCTGGGGAGCCGATGGTCACGGAGCACAGAACCTCCCTCTCTTCCGCTTCGACTACCTCGCTCCACAGTAGTGGTTCCGTTTTCCTCGTCGGCAGTGGGTTCCCACGCGTTCCCTGGTCCTCCGTCTTCATCTATTGCGAGGAAGGGGTCCTGAACCCTTCGGTCCTCACCCTTCGCCTTCCGATACTGGGGTCCTTAGGGTTCAGTCTGGGTCCTGCCCTCCTGAGTGCTCTCGGTGTCCCGGGAGAGGTTTCCGTAACCCTTCACCGCCAGTGGGAACTTCCAGTGCCTCCCCAAATAACATTCGGACGACTCCCGATGGGTCGCCCTGATCACAAGCTGACCCCGGGCATTCAGGAATCCCGGCCGCTGGTCATCGAGCCAGTGGAGAGCCGTCCCATATGGCCTCAGAATATCCCAGGTGAGGTCTTCCGGCCACGGGTCGGTGAGAGGATCTGAGGCGTCGTCTTCGGCCGCTCGGGATAGGTCCTCCCAAGATTCGGCACCTCTCGGGTCGGTGGCGTGTGGGGTGGTCTTGGGACTCATCTCTCTCCTTCTCCATCTCGTCCCCCTCGCTATCCGAGCTCTCCTCCCAGGTGGGGGTCACTCGGTTTCCCGTATTGGATGGGTTCCGGTATAGAGGGGGGGGGGGCGGTTGAGATACTCCGCCTCGCCCTCGTTGTTTACCACGACCTCTGTTCATGTTGGGTTTCGACGTTGGGAGTGGGGACCCTCAGCGTCGCCGAGGTCCTTCATTCCCTCTTCGTCGCCCTCATCTATGAGGCTGTTCCCGTCGTCCACGAGGTCAATGCTCTCGAACTCCACGAGTAGCTCGTCATCTGCTGCGACGTCTATTGGTTCACTCGTCTCTGAAACAGGAGAAGGTGTGTTCGTTATGTATATTCAGGGCGCGCACATGAGGTCAACGACGTATAATAATAAACGCTACGAGACCTGTCATCGAAACCCTGGGAGTGCGATGATTTTGGTGTTATTGTGAGACGTTATGGTGACAGTGTTGATCCCCCTGACCATGCATTCACCTTTTACCGTGATATAATTCACCTGATGGACAATTTCACAATTGTGACGCAATATCGTGTTGCGGCGCGGTGAAAATCCCAACAAGCAATATATTCTGCTGTCATCTCATTGGGATATCAAAATCCAGCAGGCTGAGTATTTCCTGCGAGCAATCGAGTGATAGAGGAGGTGGGGGATTGGAGTTGTCACTGTTCTCACTGAGACTTCAGTCTGCATCATGGAGTCGTTGAGTCCGGATGAAGTGAGGAGTTTGTGCGGGTGTCCACCATTTGCGGTGGAATATGAAGATATTCTGGTGAAGCATTATGGAGACCATCCACCACAAAAAGCTCGTGACTGTCTTCTGAATTTTGTGGAGCTGTCTGAGAATTTAGAACTGCTGCAGATATTCACTGTTTATGACGGTACCATTGAGGATGAGGAATTTCTCGTAATGTGGTCACCATACACTACTACTTACGATGAGATTGTCATCAATCACTATGGCTATGATGCACCAAAAAGTGCATGGGGTTTGCTCCATGATTTCCTCGATTTGCGGGAAAACTTGAAAGCGATTGAGAAGCAACAAAGAAAGGAGTGAGCAGGAAAAAGAGAACAACAAAGGCGATGTCTCTTCTACTACACATAGTGGTCAGGGAGAACCTTCAACCAGTGCTTCTTCTGAGCCCTTTCCACTGCAGAAGCGTCAGGGACAAAGATATCAGCGAATACACCAAGGACATCGATACAGAAAAATATGAATAAAAAAAATAATGTTTGTCAGGTTTTTTTGTTATCTTCTATGTATTCATAATCATACACCACATATGTAAAAGAAAATAAAGTCTTTTATTCACAATAAAATGGTATTACATGGGCTCAATTGATATGGCTTACAACTAGGATAAGTTTTTCACTGTTCCACTGATTGGATGGTACTCAACGATGCGATCATGCAATATCAAACAGTACCCTGCTGTTTGAGCGGGAAAATTCTGATGAGATTCAAATTCCAGACGAATATCCACTGGTCCGGATTTCAAGTATTCGTTTTGCTTGGAGCAGTCAATCATGATGAGTGGTGCGTAGTTGAAAAAATCCGATTTGCTAAGAAGTGGCTCAGCTTCTTTAGCGTAGTATGAGCTTTGAAAATTGGTGTACATGTCATAGAGCACAGCATACTGATTGTGTGCGATATCAAGATTGCAAGCGTGCGAAAGAGATTACCATAAGGGTAACTCTGTGAGTTGAGAAAGGCTGGCAGCAAGGGATACTCATAAGTTTCCCAAGTGCGGAAACTAATGGGAATTGCAGCATCCTTGGCAATGTGCTTTAGCAATGAGATTTGCCTAGAATCGTCAACCTTGATGTAGGGAATCATCCACTCGACTTTCACGAAGGACAGCTTGATGGCCTCACGTGGAGTGCCAACCGGTGGATTTTGTACAATTGCATTCACATCGGTGTTTCCTCGTGTAAGGATCAGCTCATCTTTCGCATTAACGATGATTCTTTCATAGTCCTCAGCAAACCCAACAGCATACTCAGTGGTATGGAGATATCAAAATATCCCCCGGCATCGACGATCGTTGATTCATTATCGTTGAGTATCCAGCCTGCATTTTCCATGAGAGCAGCTTGATTTGGGGTTTGCGAGATGTAATGCTTCATCAGGGTAGTGAGGCCCACATTTTTACTTCTATCAATTACAATGGCGTTCAGTTCATAGCGCACCTCCTCGAACATATGGAGGATAGGGCAGTTCACCAGTCTCGTGTGTGTGACAGCTGCTCTATTTTCTGTAGTCAAACGTCCGTGTACATGCAGCGAACTCTTGCACGGTAGCAAACACAAATCTTGATGCTGGACGGCTATGCGGATTTCATTATTGTTATTGAAAGTCACGGAAGCAAAAGGCTGATGTGTATGAATCTCATGGTGAGCACTGGATTCATCAAACATAATGGGCTTCGCAACTTTCAGGATGTCCGCCATGTTTTCTTTTTTTGTGTTTGTAGGTAATCTGTCACAGTGACAGAAAAAACCCACACTCTCTCCCTCAACGTCTTCTTCTTCTTATTCTTTTTTGTACTTTGAATCCCAAGCTCTTCAGAAATTTGATGTTCTGCAATGTCAATGGTTTGAGGGGTTTTCGCTGACTGCTTTGACCTGGCAATGATGACTCACTTTTATACCGCCCACCGGACTTGGTATTGAAAACAATACCCATTAAGACTTGATGTGCAAGCGTATTGTAATCACTTCACCTCTAAAATTTAGCAATTGACCACCCTGATCGACAAGTCTCACTTAGAAATGATCTACTGCCTGTGCGGTGATAGAAAGGTAAATGATGCTCGATGGTACTTCCACAATCTTATATCCTGGTGGAACTGACTGGAAAAATTCATGTATAGTGTGGACTCGTTCAGTATTGTTGTATGCCCCAGCGGTGATGTTGCACTCGACGCGCAGGGAATTAATTTTGAGAATGCGCACGGGAGAATCTGATTGGTGCGTTATATGCGCCGGAAGGATTCTTCGTGTGAACCCTAACAGAGAGCCAATTGAGTCTTCCTTTTCAAAATTCACAGGCTCACTACACTTGATCATGCTCTGGAGCGTGTTATTGTTGGGCTTGAGGCTAATGGCTATGTCATGCCTGGTTGCATTGCAGACTTGGCAGCGTCGATGATACGTTTCAATACCACTCTCTGCCCATGCCCACCTCCACAACGTTTGCGCCCCGTCTTCTTCCTCCCCTTTCTCTTTGCAGGACTTTTAAGCCCCATACCAAGGGAGGTTTTCACCTTCATGGTATTAGCGATGCCCCAAGTTGCTGCTTTTTCCGCAATACCAGCGTCCTTTGCGAAGACCCGTTTCCAAGCTTTCTCTGTGAAGATTTTATCAGCAGCGTGACGTGCAGAGAGGTTTTCTCGATTTTCTGAGTAGGTTATGTCGTGCTCCTTGCAAGCTGTCTCTAGGGGTTTGATGCCGGGATCACCACGAGCCAATCTCTCCTCGTTTCGTACCAGGGCCACAATAGTTATAGCCCGGTAGATGTAATTCCACGGGAAGCTTATTGATGAGCCTATTCACCAGTCCGCGACTTGTCTTACGTTGACATCCATTCATGGCCAGATGACAACTGATGGCTGAGGCAATGAATACACCTCCTTTATAGAACTCTGGCTTTATCGAAGCCGATTGGGAGGAAGTACTTGGTTAGTTAGCCTGATTCATGCACTACCCCTTATAATTTAACGTGCATCGAGCAGTATAAACAGCGGATCTTTATAGTTGCTCACTCAGTCAGTAATCATGAAGTTTACAGAACAGAGGACAAAGCTCCCAATAGCTAATTTTGATGAGCTTACAACTCAGAGACAGGAGAAAAAACGCCATGGAGCTCTGTTACCCAGCAGTGTGCGTGCAGTTATCTGCGGTCCCTCCAATTGTGGTAAAACGAATGCTCTACTCGGGCTGATCGTCCACCCTAATGGTCTACGATTTGAAAACATTTACGTCTACTCAAAATCACTCCATCAACCCAAGTATGAATTGCTGCGAAAAATACTGGCCCCTATCAAAGGTGTGAGATACTATTCATTCAGTGAGCATGAGGAGGTAATTCGACCAGAGGACGCTCGGTCAAACTCTATCATGATCTTCGACGATGTCGCATGTGAAAAGCAAGATAATATGCGAGCATTCTTTTGCATGGGACGACACAAGGACGTAGATAGTTTCTATCTCTGTCAGACTTATGCGCATGTCCCTAAACACTCAGTGCGTGACATTGCCAACCTGCTGATTCTCTTCCGTCAAGATGATAGGAATTTGAAACATATCTATCAGGATCATGTGAACAGCGATATGTCTTTTGAAGAATTCAAGAACTTATGTGCCAAGTGTTGGATAGACGGCAAGCACAGTTTCATGGTAATCGATAAGGATAGTGAGTTACAGGAGGGTCGCTATCGCAAATGGTTCGACTCTTTCCTGAAGCGATAAATACGCTCAATCTAAGGATGTGGATACCAGTTGTTGAGTGAGCCCCCAAGTATCAACATGCAGCACAAGATTTTCGAGAAGGAGACGAATGTCTTGCATCGTATAACTGAGGCAAGTAATGCTATTCGTCGCAAGCATAAACTGTTGAAATCAGGGAGAGAGAGCACTCAAGAGAAAATGAGTGAATTGTTGAGGCCAATGGTAGCTCCTCTTGAGAAGCTTGTGGGGATTCAGTCGGTGAAAGTGTCTAAAGTGAAACATGAGAAAAAAGAGGTCCCCTCCATGCTACAGACTCATGACTTTGACGCTGCTATTGGAGATGAGTTATTCGATGAACCAACAATGGTCAGTACACCTATACGACAAAGGAAAAAAATCTGCCCAATTAAAGTGCTCATCGATGAACCAACAATAGCCACTATATCTATACGGGAAAGAAAAAAAATCTCCCCAATTAAAGTCCTAAGTGAAAAGGAGCGTATTCCATCCATTAAGGCGGAATCTCCTCTAAGCTCGCAACACCTTCTTCAGAGATATCTCAGTCGACTCAATACGGAGCGTTAAGCTCAGGATTTCGATAAGGAGTTTGGCATACGCAACTTGAAGGAGGGTCTGAAAATTGGTGATTCCACAGTGACCTTCGATGCGAATTTCAGGACTGTAAAGAACGAAAAGTACCCGCTGACTCCTGGTCTGCTTGAATTAATATTCAAAAAAACGCCGAACTTAACTCTCATCACGGAGACTGATAAAAATACCTATGGAAAAATTATTCTCGGCACCAATGCACATCGCGCTTACTATCAGACCAATAGACCTGTTCGAACGAGCAGTAGCATGAAATATCAGACAATCATTAGAAATCTGCTCACGCCTAAGAAACTAGGCATGGCTCTTCCACGCAATATGCTCGTATCGAACGCACCAATGGATTACGTCTACTGGGATGATCGAAATGAACTTGTCGATCGGTTGAGACTGCTCATGGCATCACAATCAGCGGGAACTCTCAGTCACACCAATGAAATCATGTCTATAGTGGAAGAGTTGCGTGAGGCTTGTATCATTTATTAGACTACAATGGCAGTAGGGGAGCATCATTTGGACGATGAGTGTCGACCTGTTCGGACGTTCCCTGGATCATGCCAAGACTGTTGTTAGCAGCAGTGTGCGTGGTCCTCCTGGTGAAGGCTTCAAAGTGACTGCTGATGGACACTATGATGTGGATAATCGGAGACTCACCAATCTGGGCATAGCTATGGATGATGCTGATGCTGTATCTTCTGGAATGATACGAAATGTTGTCAAAGACGAAATTCTTGGTATGTACACTGTGACAGCGTCGCGAGGCAACAGGATTGAAGATATTCAGAACATTATTCAGACCTTTGAGAAGAATTTTTCGAACATGATGAAGGAGCATAGTATACATGAAGAGAACGTACAAGAACATTTGCAGCAAATTTCTGAACTCATTCATCAACTTGATCTCGAACTATCAACAACTCTCAATAGTGGGTTTGACATTAAATTCATGCTAGAGAGCCTACACCGATTAATATTGGAATAATTCTCCATTCTCAAAAAGAAAATAAATAACGATTTGGCGTTACGCAATTCTCAGATGATTTTGAATTTCGTTTGGTTGCATATATTTCGTTTGGGATACTCGTTTGGTTGCACTGGAAAAAAATGAGCAAGGAGAGCGTAGCGGTGGTGGAAGAGCTTCATAGACCTGCTCAACGGAACTATCCGCGACGTCGGATGACACTACGCAGGCCGATCTTGTGGAAATGGGTGCCTATGCCCGCATGAATAAAGGCTACAAATACCTGTTGACCGTTATTGATATTTTCTCCAAGTATGCGTGGGCTGTACCCACCAAGACAACAAATGGTAAAGATGTGACGAAAGCCATGGAATCCATATTAGAACAAGGTCGTATACGTCAAAATCTGCATGTGGATCAGGGCAAAGAATTCTATAACAGAGAATTTCAGTATCTCATGAAGCAGCACGGTATCAACATGTACTCAACATTCAGTAATCTCAAGGCATCAATTTGCGAACGTTTCAATCATACACTTAAAGAGAAAATGTGGAAACAATTCAGCCTGCAGGGAACCTATAAGTGGATTCCCATTATTGAGAAACTTATGCAGTCATACAATGCCACCAGACATCGCACAATTCACATGAAACCCAAAGATGTCACTGCTGATCAGGAGCAGTACCTTCTCCAACATGTCTACGGGAAATTCGGGGCCAATCACACGAACAAAAGAATTATGTTTAGAGTTGGAGATAAAGTGCGCATTAGTAAGTACAAAAATGTATTCGAGAAATGGTACACACCCAATTGGACAACAGAAGTATTCACTGTAGCTGAAGTCCAGAATACCGAACCCGTGACGTATCGACTCTCCGATTATGAGGATAGTCCTATCAAAGGCGGCTTCTGCCAAGAGGAACTTACCAGAGTCAAGTATCCCGACGTTTATCTCGTGGAGAAGGTGCTCAAGCGTTCCGGACACAAAGTCTTTGTTAAGTGGTTAGGCTTCAACAATACTCATAACCGTTGGATTAATAAAAATGAATTGTGATTTATGTTAGATGCAAATAAATGAAATAATTGTTTCTCCTAATAATGCGTTGTTTATTAACAATATCCATAAGGTACAGAGTCGGTTGAATTTGCAGAGAGCGCTCTCTTATCATCATTCCAACTTAAAGATAATTTCTGTTGTTTCACTGTATACACATCATGCTTATTACTCTTAATGAAATACTGGTTTTTGAACAAAACCTCGTGGTTCATCAAACAGTTTTTATAATCATCAAAGTTATTGTTTTCACAGCAGACCGTTTCACTCCGTTGGCACATCTCCACTCTCTCATCTCCATAGCTTTTGAATGCGTATGATTTTGCTCTTAAGCCTATAAACTCACTCATAACCCGCCCATTACATTCATCCTTCATCAGTCCAAGCACTTTCTTATTTACAAGCGGCATTTGATAAACATGGTCCGCTGGGTAATCGGACGCGTCAAACTTATCAATATCACGTTTCATACATTCATAAATATCGGGCACTCTAAACTCATACAGGAGAGATACAGGAGAGATATCTGTATACATAAGCTTAGCCTGATCTCCAAAAACTGCCTTAACATACTCATAATGAAAATCATAGATGAATGTTTTTGAAATGTCCAAAATTGAGAAACCAATGTAAATCGGTTTGTTGAAAAATCTCTTCGTACGATCCAATTGGATAATCACCATATCATCGTTGAAAATGGTGCAGCTGTGGAAGCTGGGTCGAGCAAGTAGAGCTTTCGCTCCATATCTACCTCCCCTGCTCTCCTCTCTCTCTCTATAAGTAAGAACGCACGCATGCTTTTTACTTGCTACTTTGAGTGCATATTTCGCTGTTTCTCGCCTCCGGGCGGTTTTTGGTCTAGACACGTTGCATGCGCCTTTTTGCAACCGATCGCTGGATATATAATCACTGGCTATTGGTTTCTCCTCTGCTTAGATGCATCTGCTTTGTTTTTTGCAAGTTTGGTTGTGGCTCTACGTAACCTCCAATTTTGCCTCTTGCTGTCTCCCTCTATTCACCTGTCATTTCTGCGACGAGTCCTCTACACCGTGTGACACCTGTATTGAAGTTGGTACTACGCTTTCTCTGCTGCGACGTGAAACTGCCTTATCAACCGTGCTGTTAGCCTGTCACTGGCGCCATCACCAGGGTTGCTGCTTTACCGACTGCCAGTCATTTGCCTACTGTGTGTTCGTCCTTATCATCACCATATACTGTTCAGTGAGTATTTTGAAATAATTTTTATTCTCACTGCGATACAATGAACACTGATGATAAGCCTCTGTGTGCCAAATGTGGTAACACTAGCTCTACCAAAGTTTATCACTGCTGTGTCTGTGATAACCACTATCATTCAATGTGCGTTAAAACCAGACTATGCAAAACTGAGCATGGGGTCAATCTTCGCAAGTGTGAACCTTGTCTGGCCTCTTCGAGCAATACATTGGCATTACAGAGGCGTACCAGGCAGAGTTCCACTAGCTCCACAGGCTCTGCGTTGCAGAGTCCTTGTATATTCATGCCTCCCCCAATGGGGTTGCCCTCTGCAGCGGCTACTGTTGGATCGAATGATGCTGCTCTTGCCAGCATTACGCTTGCAATTACTTCACTGACCACCAAGATTGAATCGGTGCAAGTGGAGCTGGCGTCAGTTAAATCCAAGCTTGATGTTTTGGATCTGCTGCCTGAACTCCTGACACGGATTGGTTCCATGGAATCGGTGGTTGCGGCCCATGGACAGGAGATTGCAGGCCTAAAAGAAACTGTGACTGACCTCTCTGCTCAGATTTCATCTTCTAGTCCTCCTGTCGGAGACGTTGGTGTGATTCTAGCTAAGGCTGTGGGACCGATTGAGGCTACTGCATCGGGGCTTGCTGACTCCATTGCCAAAATTAATGCTGAGAGAGCTCGCTCATCAACTGAGCTACTGATTTCTGGAGTGGAACTTACTCCTGGTGCTGATGCCGGTCGTGTGGCGTATGCTGTGCTTCATGGGTTGCTCCCTTCGTTTGAGCCCACCAGCATAACTGGTGCTAGATCAATGGCTCCCACAAAAGGGCGGTCATTAGCAGGGGTAGCAGCTGGGACTTCGGATGCTGTCACTGTGGATAATCCCACTTCTATAGTGGTGACAGTCCCTTCGTCTGACCTCGTTCGTTCCCTGGCGGAGGCACGCCATGGGAAACTGCATTCGTCGACCTTGGATCCTGTGCTCGTTAAGGCATCGGGTGCTATGGCCCCATTAAAGGCCTCACTCATTAATGTGAATGTTCTTGCCAATGGACCTGTGCAATCTGAGGCGTGCAGTAAGGGATACTGCGAAGAAGCATGGGTTCTCCACGTTCATTCGTGATGGTGAAGTCTTCGTCAGAAGGAAGAAGGATGGGCCTGCGACTAGAATTTCATCACTGGAGGATCTAAAAAACTTCCTGTCGGGCTCGCAGTAGTTTCTTCGGCACAGGTAACGCCAGCTTTATCACATAGCACTCTCCTTTCTCCCTCTGCTTCCTCTCTCCCTTCTTCTGCCTCCGCTGTTGAGCTGCTGCCATGTGAAGGGTTACGAGTCTGTCACCTCAATGTAAACTCCCTTAGAGCGCACATTGAGCGTGTCAGGCTCTTCCTGGATGGCCGTCCTCCATCCCATATTGTCACCATGACTGAGACCAAGCTTGACTCCTATGTTGACGATGATGTTGTCTCGCTGGAGGGCTTTAGTCTTTTCAGGCATGACCGTAATGCCCGCGGTGGCGGGGTCGCTTTATTCATTAACTGCTGTCTTAAAGCCAAGGTCCTCTGTCATTCCTCTCATATCTGGACAAGGAAGCCAGGTCTTCCTGAGTACTTATTCTGTGAAATTTCTTGTCGTGGTTTCCATCCCACCTTTGTTGCCGTTGTTGCTATCCCAACTAGTGCTGATGCCGTCCTTGTGAGATCTATATATACGGACAATAGTCTCTGCCTTGTTCCTCATGGTGCGACGCATTACACTGCTGTGTCTGATACGTGGCTTGATCTATGTCTTATAGATGGTGAGGACACACTGTTGTCCTTCTGGAAGACGGATGTGCCTTTCATTGATGGACATGATCTAATTGTGGCTACTATAAGGGCTACTCTTCCCTCTGTGTCTATGGAGAGAGAAATCCACTACAGGGATTTCTCTGCCATGGATACTGGGAAGCTCAATGCCCATTTGCTAGCCTGTGATGGGTCGGTCGTCCTGAATGATGCATCCTCTTCGGAGGACATGGCTTTGTGTCTCTTCTCTCATGTTGGTGAGGCCATTGAGATTGCTGTGCCAATGAAGACCGTGAGAAAACGGTCTGCTCGCAAACCTTGGTTCACAGCTATTCTTGATGATCTTATGGCTGAGAGAGATCGCCTCTATAGGGTGTACAGATACGTACACACTAATCGTGCTCTCTCCAACTACCGAGCGGCTCGTGATGTGGCGCATCGGGAGGTCGAGGCGGCTCGTCAGAAGTTTTTTCAGGACAGGCTGATTTCCTGTACTTCACCGGCTCAGATCTGGAATGAACTGAGGCACCTTGGAGTGGCCTTTGTTGCAGGGGAGCCTGCGGACTTGGATCCTGAGATGTTAAATGCTCACTTTGCGAGAGTGGCATATGATCCTGGAGAACCTCCTCTAGTTGACTATCTTAGGTCTATCCACCGGGATGACTCTGCTGCTGCTTTGGGTTGTTCTTTCAGACCAGCCACGGCTGATGAGGTGAGAAATGCGACTATGCATTTTGCCACTGAGGCCAAGGGTTCTGATGGCATTCCTCGAACGGTAGTAGTGGCAGCCCTTCCCGTACTTGGGCCATTTCTGCGACTGCTTTTCAACAGGTCGTTTTCGTCTTCTTCCTTCCCGACCATATGGAAGAAATCCTTGGTAGTTGCTATTGGCAAGGTAAAGAATCCTTCATCTGCCAATGATTATAGACCGGTTTCTCTTTTGTGTTTTCTGTCGAAAGTGCTGGAGAAACTGGCTGACGGGCAAACGATGGATGTTCTCACCGTTCGTGCTACCCTGGGTCCGCTGCAGACAGGATTTCGGCCTTTCAATAGTACTCAGACGGCGCTGCTCAAGCTGACGGATGATATTCGTGTTGGTATAGACCGACGCCAACTGACTATGCTGCTTCTGTTTGACTTTAGCAAGGCATTTGACACTGTTTGTCACTTGCTGCTACTTAAGAAGCTTCATAGGGTAGGCTTCTCGTCTAGTGCCATCACTTGAGTTGCATCTTACCTTAGTGATCGTCGCCAGGCGACACTGGGTGGTGCTAACAGCATGTCTTCTTTCCGTGGCTTGAATCGTGGTGTGCCGCAGGGTTCCGTGCTTGGTCCGTTGCTTTTCCTCATATTTATCAATGATGTTTGTGCGGACTTAGCTCCTGGTATTGAACATCTAATTTATGCGGACGACCTCCAGGTGTACCTCCGATTCCCGCGGTGTGAGCTTGAGTCTGCTATCTCCATGATGAGTGATTTGGCTGTGGGCATTGGAGGGTGGGCTCGTGACAATCGCCTGAGGCTGAATGTTGTTAAAACTAAGGCAATTATTTTCGGCTCTCAGGCGTATGTCAATGATGTCTACTCGCTGTCGGGGCTATCTCTCGTCATTGAGGGGCAGGTGGTCCCGTTCGAGAGCTCGGTGCGCAGTCTAGGGGTGGTGTTAGATAGTAAGCACACGTGGAGAAGTCATGTGGCTTCTATTTCGCAGAGGGTCAACTCTATAATGTACCGTCTCAGATTTTTCCGTGCAAGTACCACTCCTGGACTTCGCAAACACCTTGTCCAGGCATTAATTTTTCCTGCACTTGACTATTTTTGCCTTGTTTATGATGGCCAGTCTGGTGAGCTGTCCACCAGGTTCCAGCGTCTTGTCAACATGGGTGTTAGGTATGTCACTGGGGCTAGGAAAGATGAGCATATCTCCCCTTATCGCGAGCAGCTTGGTTGGCTGACCTCGGAGGCTCGCAGGGACTACTTTCGTGGCTGCCTCACATATACACATTGTGCACAGTGGCGAACCTAGCTACCTTGCTGCCTTCTTTGTTGCCAACCACAGTGCACGACCGACTAGGGGTGAGATGCCTCCTTTCCTTATCAAACCGTTTAGGACGGAGTCTCTACGTAACTCCTTTCATGTAGCGGCCTCTTACCAGTGGAATGCACTGTCCTCCTCTGTGCGTGATAGCCCCTCCCTCCCTTCTTTCAACGTGGCACTGCGGACTGTCCTTAGGAACTATATGCGAGAGCCCTAAACTGCCCTCGTGTCCTTTTGCCTATTACCTCTTTTCTGCACGACTTACCCTTTATTTCTTTGATATCTCCTCGGTCTCCTAGTGCTCTTAGCTGGCGTTACTTGCTGGTATTATTAGCTGTGGGCCTGTTACTTATTGTAGCATTTACTTATGTAGTTCTGCTTACTGTTACTTTTATTCTTACTTTATTCATTTCTGTCTTCTGCTATAATTTTTCTTTTTGTTTCCTCGCACCGTTGGTCCTTCTTTTTGTACAACATAATGTACAGTCATAAACCATCATCAATCATCAATCAATCATCATGCCTACTTTGTCACCAACTTCACGTCTTTTTGCTTCCTAACATTCTCAATGGTTGTACCAAAGACCGCATTATTCATCAATTTGAAGAAATTTTTCAAAAAGTACATGAGATAGCAGTTCTCCGTGGCAGGATCGAATTCGCCGCCATGTACTTGTTATTCGCACGGACGTACCGATTGCAGCACTGCGCCACACCGCCTCGAATACCCTTCTCCACAAACAAGTGCATTTCAACATCAGATAAAAGTTCGAGACTGACACTAGTGCATTTGAGCATAGCATCCAATGCTAGTCCTGGTGCCGTGTAATAGTTAAGGGGGTCAAGTTTGTAGACAGTGGAGCAAACACGTCGAAAATTTTGAAAAATATCTGCCAAAAGTAGGACATCTGTAGTCAAATAGAGGTCTGAATACTCACCCAAGGATGTAATATCAAACACTTGCCAGACTCTTTGAGCATGCCCATAACCCTTGCGGAGCAGTTGAAGAGTTGAGTAAGACTTACATATTTCCTCAATTTAAGAGTTGCGTAAGAGTTGGGTAAGAGTTGGAAATATTTCATGTAATAATAATTGATAGATGGGTTTTCGGGCAATTGGGGTCTCTTTCAAAACTTCCAAGTAGGCAATAACTGAGAACAACATTTTGCAACGAATATTTTCAAACTTTTGACAGTTTTAAATTACGAGATGAGTTTTGAGGTTAGGTTACGACCAGCTCTTAACTTTGTGTAAGAGTTAAGAGTTGAGATTTCAGAGTTTACAAGCAACTGTTACCCAACTCTTAACTTTTCCTAAGAGTTAAGAGTTGAGATTTTAGAGGTTACGGCTAACTCTTACCCAACGCTTAACTTTCCGTAGGAGTTAATATTTGACATTTCAGACGTTACGAGCAACTCTTACCCAACTCTTAACTTTTCCTAAGAGTGAAGAGTTGAGATTTTAGCGGTTACAAGCAACTCTTACCCAACTCTTAACTTTTCCTAAGAGTTAAGAATTGAGATTTTAGAGGTTACGAGCAACTCTTACCCAACTCTCAACTTTGCATAAGAGTCAAGAGTTGCGACTTCAGTCACGACCAACTCTTACTCAACTCTTAACTTTGCGTAGGAGTTAATAGTTGAGATTTCAGACGTTACGAGCAACTCTTACAAAACTCTTAACTTTTCCGAAGAGTTAAGAGTTGAGAGTTTAGGGGTTACGAGCAACTCTTAACTTTTCCTAAAAGTTAAGAGTTGAGATTTCAGACGTTACCAGCAACTCTTACCCAACTCTTAACCTTGTGTAAGAGTTAAGAGTTGAGATTTCAGACATTATGACCAGCTCTTACCCAATTCTTCACTTTTCCTAAGAGTTAAGAGATGAGATTTTAGAGGTTACGAGCAACTCTTACCAACTCTTAACTTTGCGTAACAGTTAAGAGTTGAGACTTGAGTTACGACCAACTCTTACTCAACTCTTAAATTTGCGTAGGAGTTAATAGTTGAGATTTCAGAGGTTACGACCTACTCTTACCCAACTCTTAACTTTTCCTAAGAGTTAATGGTTGAGACTTCAGACGTTGCGAACAACTCTCACCCAATTCTTGACTTTGCGTAAGAGTCAAGAGTTGAGATTTCAGACGTTACGACCAACGGAGCAGTTGAAGAGTTGGGTAAGAGTTGAGTAAGACTCACATATTTCCTCAATTTAAGAGTTAGGATAGAGCTGGGTAAGAGTTGGAATTATACACCGTTTTTTCATTTAGTAATAATTAATAGATAAGTTTTCCGGCAATGAGGGTCTCTTTCAAAATTTTCGAGTGGGAAATTATTAAAAAAAGAATTTTGAAACGAATATCTTTGAACTTTTGACGGTTTTAAATTACGAGGTGAGTTTTGAGGTTAAGAACACCTCTACAACAACTCTTCACTTGGTAAGCGTTAAGAGCTCAGTTTTGATGGTTACGGATAACTCTTACCGAACTCTTGACTCGGTAAAAAAAAAATGAGAGTTCAATTATAAGAGGGCTGCGCTTCAGGCAAGATAGGCACCTTGGCCAAGATGGATCCCTGGGTCAAGATGAATCCCTGGGCGAGATGGGCCTCCGAAGCTATCTTGCTCTAGCAGGCCATCATCCCTTAGCGGTCCATCTCACCCTATGTGCCCATCTTGTAAAGTCGACGCGACTGCTGACGGGTTACTCGCGTCAAGAGAGAATCGCTGAGGCCCGCAAAGGGCTGTGAATAAATTATTATTTATCGATGAATTGAACCTCGGCGAAGGTAATTTTTCTATTTCGAGATATCTATTTATTTCAGATCAAGTAGGATAGTTGCTCCAGGCATGAGCATAGTGCCAATCGAATGTTTCAAGAATGTTTTTTGAAGAAGTTTTGTATAAGTTACTTCTTTTTGCATTTCTTCAATTGTCGACCTACTATATCTCGATGAACAAGAGGTAAGAGGGTCGTCAGATTTTGAGAATCGGTCTCAAACTTAGTTAACAAAATTTAAGCCAACTTTTCCGTCTTCCGCACATTAAAAAATTTTGCACGTCCTTATGTTTGAAGTTTTACTGCGGAAATACCTTAACAACAAATTGGAACATTTTGTCGTGCTGACAGAATGCTTGTCAGATTATGTCATACGATTTGGATGTCTTTACAATGCTCCGTGGGCACAGAGGAATTTACTTGGAATAATAAAATACCCAAAAAAATATAAATTTCAACAAATCGCAACCTCGGATTTTTCGCATTACACACGAGACAATGCCAAAGAAAATTACGCGATGAATTTTTGTCCCATCTATTTTCCTTATTTAGCCGAGTTGCAGTTTGTCAAGCTCCTCTTTGTGGTCGAGTGCACAAATCAACCGATGAAATGGCAATCACTGCTCTGATATAAGGGATTAGCCATTGTTAACGAATGGATTTAGCTGACGTTACACTTTGTGGATTTACACTTTGTGCTTTACGCTTGAGCGTTCTTGGTAACTCCCACTCGAGAGCATTAAGTTTTTTATAAACAAATGACATAGAGACAGAAATTAATAGAAAATTTTTGTTGGACACTTTATTCTCTGTCTTCGCCCGTTCTTGCAACATCGGAGGTTAAATAATTGAATTGGTACAAACAAATGATAGATAAAAAATGTTCAAAGAAGAAATAGTTTTTCTTCATGAGAAAGGGTTCTTGTTGAAAAAGTTATTTTCTATCTTCAATAGTTTCTCCAAATTAGTTATCTTCAATTAGTATCTCCAAAATCGAAGTTTTTGACTTTAGTGACCGGTTTTTGGGAAATAACTCATGATCTGTTGAAACTATGATCACAATCTAATCACTTATAAGTTAGCACAAGACGTATCGATTGAAAAAAAAAAATTATTTAAATCCCACTTTTCGTTCGAGAGAAATCGGTGGACAACATTTTTGCATACAGACTCACACACAAACGTTCTTTTTGAAGACTCAAGAAGACTTAAGAAAAGGTAAGAGTTGGATAAGAGTTGATCGTAACTGAATTCTCAACTCTTAACTCGTACACAAAGTTAAGAGTTGAGTAAGAGTTGGTCGTAACCTCTAAAATCTCAACTCTTCACTGTTAAGAAAAGTTGAGAGTTGCGTAAGAGTTGGTCTTAGCTGAAGTCTCAACTCTTAACTCTTAGGAAAAGTGAAGAGTTGGGTAAGAGTTGGTCTTAACTAAAGTCTCAACTCTTAACTCTTACGCAAAATTAAGAGTTGGTCGTAACGTCTGAAATCTCAACTCTTAACTCTTACAGAACGTTAATAGTTGGGTAAGAGTTAGTCGTAACCTCTGAAATGTCAATTCTTAACTCTTAGGGAAAGGTAAGGGCTGGGTAAAAGTTGCACGTAACCTCCACAATCTCATCCCTTCACTCTTAAGAAAAGTTGAGAGTTGGGTAAGAGTTGGTCTTAGCTGAAGTCTCAACTCTTAACTCTTAGGAAAAGTTAAGAGTTGCTCGGAACGTCTGAAATTTCAACTATTAACTCCTAGGCAAAGTTAAGAGTTGGGTAAGAGTTGGTCGTAACGTCTGAAATCTCAACTATTAACGCTTAGGAAAAGTTAGCAGGTGCTCGTAACGTCTGAAATGTCAACTATTAACTCTTACAGAAAGTTAATAGTTGGGTAGGAGTTAGTCGTAACCTCTGAAATGTCAATTCTTAACTCATAGGAAAAGTTAAGAGTTGGGTAAGAGTTACTCGTAACCTCCAAAATCTCAACTCTTAACTCGTAGGAGAAGTTAAGAGTTGGGTAAGAGTTGCTCGTAACCTCTAAAATCTCATCTCTTAACTCTTAGGGAAAGTTCAGGGTTGGGTAAGAGTTGTTCGTAACATCTGAAATCTCAACTATTAACTCCTACGCAAAGTTAAGAGTTGAGTAAGAGTTGGTCGTAACTGAAGTCTCAACTCTTAACTCTTACGCAAAGTTAAGAGTTGGGTACGAGATGCTCGTAACCTGTAAATTCTCAACTCTTAACTCTTAGGAAAAGTTCAGAGTTGAGTAAGAGTTGCTCGTAACGTCTGAATTCTCAACTATTAACTCTTAGGAAAAGTTAAGAGTTGGTCGTAACCTCTGAAATCTCAACTAGTAACTCCTACGCAAAGTTAAGAGTTGGGTAAGAGTTGGTCGTAACGTCTGAAATCTCAACTCTTAACTCTTACAGAAAGTTAATAGTTGAGTAAGAGTGTAACGGGACTTTTTCTAATGGGGTAGAAAAGCCCGTCACCTTGGCCCTACTTCCCCTATATGAAGGAATGTCGTCACAACAAAAATAAAAAAAGATGGGCGCCAGTTAATTTTTACCGGAATTATCAAACCTCAAACTCAAAACGAACAACAAAATCCAAAACTGTTTCGAATGCTCATACCAAACAACAGAGAATGCGAAAAACTTGATCTTCGGGGAAAGGTAACGGTACCTGGTTTGCTCGGTGTGCTAGGTTGTGGAGAGAGGGGTGGATTTCGGGTAGAAATGGGGTCATTAGGCTCATTAGGCAACTAAAGGTAACCACACAAAAACAAAAAAAGGAAAGTAAAAACTCGAAATGAAAGTAAGCCTCAAATGAAGATAATCCGCTAACCAAATTTTTACTTTTGACAACTAATTAATAAAAAATTATTCATTCCGCAGTAGTTACATATCTCTACAGGCGAAATGGACAAAACAATAATACTAATTCCAAGAAAATAAAAAAAATAATGACAATACTCCGAACATGTGAATCGGAAACCCGAGTTGACTTTATTCACGCAATATTTCTCTCCCATACCTTGTTTCGAAAACAAAGGGAACAATACTTTCTCAAGCATTACGTCATGCCTGAGAAGGATCGACAATAACAAGTTAAATATCGCATTGTACGAATCTGATAGAAACGAAATAAATTTGCTCTAAAAGGAGACCACGGGTCCTACCTGAGGAAGAGAGATAGACGAAAAACTCTTGCGTGGAAATTTATTACCCGGGGAAAAACTTAAAGATGATTTTAATTTCGGACCGCTTTGACGCGAAGACCGTTCCGCGGAAAAATACCGGGCCGTGAGTAAAAATCCTCCGGAAAATCCTAACGAAAGTAACAAAACCAAAACCGCGAGTTTTGGATAAAATCTTCTCGACTTACGCTACTTTTTAGCGGAGTCGGATGGTAAATGGCAAATTCTCTATCGTAATTTCGCCAGATTCCTATGAATCCGGAGCCAGTCAAAAGACACTGGAAAATTACTCTAACTTTATAGAAATAGCCCCGCCATTCAGGGGGGGGGGGGAGACTTAAATCTAAGCGTAAATCATCATCTCTGATGATACAATAATACCAAAATAATACAATTTACCAAACCCGTATGAGTTTGGAGCCGGTCGGGAAATCGAAACGAATCCCAATTTTCAGGGAAGTACCCATATGTTTTTTTCGCATCATCCTCCATGACGGATAACTTACTCTAAATCCGCACCAACAATAATTGGGAAGCAACAAAAAAAATGAATACAATATCACAATAATAAAAAAAAATGAAGAGAAAACAGTGGGAATTTACGGGAGGAGCCCCTTAATTTATACCCAAAACTCTCTATATAAAAACCAGTGAGAATTCACTGGAGCAATTCCGTAATTTATAGCTAAAACTTCACTCAATAAAAACCAGTAAGAATTCCCTGGAGGAATTCCGTAATTTACACGCAAGAATTCCCTAAAGAAAAAACAGTGAGAATTCACTGGAAAAATTCCTTAATTTATCTCCAAAAACTCATCCCATCCAAACCAGTGGGAATTCACTGGGAGAATTCCCCAATTTATATTCAAAAATGCACTCATTAAAAAAACTAGTGAGAATTCACTGGAGGAATTCCCCAAATTCTAACCAAAATTTTACTCATTAAAAACCAGTGAGAATTCACTGGAGAAAATCCCCAAATTATAACCAAAAATTCACTCATTGAAAACCAGTGAGAATGCACTGGAGAAAATCCCCAAATTATAACCAAAAATTCACTCAGTGAAAAACCAGTGAAAATTCACTGGAAAAATTCCTTAGTTCCTATACAAAATTTTCATTCACTGAAAGCCAGTGAGAATTTAATGGAAAGATTGCTCATTTAATGTCTCGGTACAATGTTATAGCCAAGAATTCATTAGATAGAAGGCAGTGAGAATTCTCTGGAAAAATTCCCCAAATTATATTCATAAATTCACTTTATAAAAACCAGTGGGGATTCACTGGAAAAATTCCCTACCTTAGAACCAAAAAGTCACTCATTAGAGACCAGTGAGAATTCACTGGAAAAGTTCCTTCATTTATTCACAAATTCACTAATTATGTCAGAGCCAATGAAAGTCCATTGGAATGGGCCCACAAACAGGTGGGAATTCTTATAAATTTTAGAACCAATGAGAACTCATTGGAATAATTACTAACCTCTATAAACTACACTGATCAAAAGCCAATGAATTTTCACTGGAAAAAGCCATAAGTACATGGGAAAACCTCAAAATGAGGGCCAGTGAAAGTTCATTGGAATAAAAGCCCAATAACTCATTCACTCAGAGCCAATGATAGTTCATTGGAATGGGTCCACAAACAGGTGGAAAAATCCTATGAAAATTGGAGCCAATGAACTCTCATTGGAATAATTACTAATAGCTATAAATTACAGGGATCAGAAGCCAACGAAAAGTCGTTGGAAAAACCCATAAATACATGGGAAAACCTCAAAATTGAGGGCCAATGAAAGTTCATTGGAATAAGCCATGAGAATTCATTTATAAAATTGTAACAAACAACTCACCAGCGCAGCTTTTCTCACTATTTTGCCTCTTTTTCTTGCCATGGTTTAGTCGGCACTTCCCGAAACGCGTACAATGGCTTCGTCCTCTTGTGTTTGTTGACACTTGTGTCACCTCACTCGATCTAAGATTGACTGACGTTCCCCGCGCGTATAGAATTGGGCAAAAGTGTGAAAAATCGCAACACACCCCCCTTTTGCCGAATCGTACCGAAAGGGGACGGATAGATTCGGGACTTTTAGGGCGCGAAATAACCAAAATTTTAAACGTGGGGTTTTGCATCACCTAACCTTATCCTTCTCACTAACTCAAAATCTTCATTTTTAACCGAATAGATAGGGATTCTTTCGATTACCGGGATTTTTAGCGCTTCTCGCGGATGATTTCTCTGGGGTTTTCCGAAGTTTGAAGACCTTAAATTCTCAGAACACGTAAATCTTCTAAACTCGACAGCAACCTGGCAATTCGTCTGAACAATGGTTGCTTTTGTTCAGGACGACCTTCCAGTTAACCCAACAACTTCTTCCAACCCTACTAACTTTGAGCGCCGACATTTCAATCGGACCTATATCGATCCTGCGAGATTAACATTAGGGGTTTTTCCCATAGAGTCATCGGATGACACGGAATTCGGCTCTTCTTCGCGATGCCCTATGGGCCCCTCAAAAATACAACAGGTAACGCCAAAATTCCCTTTCCTCTCGATTACTCCCTTAAAATTTTGCTAACTTTTAAACTATAACCACGCGAAAATGGACGCGACTCTTTCTCCTTCTTCCTTATTGGACTCCTGATTCCCGGATTTTAATCTCGTCCTATCATACTCCTACTTTCTAACGAGCAGCCCCACCTGATCGTTACAAGAGTCAGTCGTAACCTCTGAAATGTCAATTCTTAACTCTTAGGGAAAGGTAAGGGCTGGGTAAAAGTTGCTCGTAACCTCTAAAATCTCAACTATTAACTCCTAGGCGCAGTTAAGAGTTGGGTAAGAGTTGGTCGTAACGTCTGAAATCTCAACTCTTAACTCTTAGGGAAAGGTAAGGGCGGGGAAAAATTCGCTCGTAACCTATAAAATCTCATCTATTAACTCTTCGGAAAAGTTAAGAGTTGGGTAAGAGTTGCTCGTAACGTCTGAAATCTCAACTATTAACTCCTAGGCACAGTTAAGAGTTGGGTAAGAGTTGCTCGTAACCTATAAAATCTCAACTCTTAACTCTTCGGAAAAGTTAAGAGTTGGGTAAGTGTAGGTCGTAACCTCTGAAATCTCAACTATTAACTCCTACGCACAGTTAAGAGTTGAGTAAGAGTTGGTTGTAACTGAAGTCTCAACTCTTAACTCTTACGCAAAGTTAAGAGTTGGGTAAGAGTTGGTCGTAACGTCTGAAATCTCAACTATTAACTCTTAGGAAGAGTTAAGGGTTGGTCGTAAGCTCCGAAATCTCAACGCTTAACTCTTAGGAAAAGTTAAGAGGTGAGTACCAGTTGCTCGTCACCTCTAAAATCTCAACACTTACCTCTCAGGGAAAGGTAAGGGCTGGGTAGAAGTTGCTCGTAACCTTTAAAATCTCAACACTTAACTCTTAATAAAAGTTAAGAGTTGGGTAACTGTTGCTCGTAACGTCTGAAATCTCAACTATTACCTCCTAGGCAAACTTAAGACTTGGGTAAGAGTTGGTCGTTGCGTGTGAAATCCCAACTATTAACTCTTAGGCGAAGTTAAGAGTTGGTTAAGAGTTGCTCGTAACCTATAAAATCTCAACTCTTAACTCTTTGGAAGAGTTAAGTGTTGGGTAAGTGTTGGTCGTAACCTCTGAAATGTCATCTATTAACTCCTACGCACAGTTAAGAGTTGAGTAAGCGTTGGTTCTAACTGAAGTCTCAACTCTTAACTCTTACGCAAAGTTAAGAGTTGGTCGTAATTGAAGTCTCAACTCTTAACTCTTGCGCAAAGTTATGAGTTGGGTAAGAGTTGGTCGTAACGTCTGAAATCTCAATTATTAACTCTGAGGAAAAGTTAAGAGTTGAGTAAGAGTTGCTCGTACCCTCTAAAATCTCAACGCTTAACTCTTAGGAACAGTGAACAGTTACTCGCAACATCTGAATTCTCAACTATTAACTCCTACGCAAAGTTAAGAGTTGAGTAAGAGTTGGTCGTAACTGAAGCCTCAACTCTCAACTCTTACACAACGTTAAGAGTTGGTCTTAGCTGAAGTCTCAACTCTTAACTCTTAGGAAAAGTTAAGAGTTGGGTAAGGGTTGGTCGTAACGTCTAAAATGTCAATTCCTAACTCGTAGGGAAAGCTAAGGGCTGGGTAATAGTTGCTCGTAACCTCTAAAATCTCAACTCTTAACTGTTAGGAAAAGTTAAAAGTTGCTCGCAACGTCTGAAATCTCAACTATTAACTGCTAGGCACAGTTAAGAGTTGGGTAAAATTTGCTCGTAACCTATAAAATCTCAACTCTTAACTCTTCGGAAAAGTTAAGAGTTGGGTAAGAGTTGCTCGTAACGTCTGAAATCTCAACTATTAACTCCTAGGCACAGTTAAGAGTTGGGTAAGAGTTGGTCGTAACGTCTGAAATCTCAACTCTTAACTCTTAGGGAAAGGTGAGGGCTGGGTAAAATTTGCTCGTAACCTATAAAATCGCAACTCTTAACTCGTCGGAAAAGTTAAGAGTTGGGTAAGAGTTGCTCGTAACGTCTGAAATCTCAAATATTAACTCCCACGGGAAGTTAAGAGTTGGGTAAGCCTTGGTCGTATCGTCTGAAATCTCAACTATTAACTATTAAGGGAAGTTAAGAGTTGGGTAAGAGGTGGTCATAACTGAAGTCGCAACTCTTAACTCTTACGCAAAGTTAAGAGTTGGTCGTAATTGAAGTCTCAACTCTTAACTCTTGCGCAAAGTTAAGAGTTGGGTAAGAGTTGCTCGTAACCTCTAAAATCTCAACTCTTAACTCTTAGGAACAGTGAACAGTTACTCGCAACGTCTGAAATCTCAACTATTAGCTCCTACGCAAAGTTAAGAGTTGAGTAAGAGTTGGTCGTAACTGAAGCCTCGACTCTTAACTCTTACGCAAAGTTAAGAGTTGGTCTTAGCTGAAGTCTCAACTCTTAACTCTTAGGAAAAGTTCAGAGTTGGGCGTAACGTCTGAAATCTCAATTATTAACTCTGAGGAAAAGTTAAGAGTTGGGTAAGAGTTGCTCGGAACCTCTAAAATCTCAACTCTTAACTCTTAGGAACAGTGAACAGTTACTCGCAACGTCTGAAATCTCAACTATTAACTCCTACGCAAAGTTAAGAGTTGAGTAAGAGTTGGTCGTAACTGAAGCCTCGACTCTCAACTCTTAGGGAAAGCTAAGGGCTGGGGAAAAGTTGCTCGTAACCTCTAAAATCTCAACTCTTAACTGTTAGGAAAAGTTAAGAGTTGCTCGTAACGTCTGAAATCTCAACTATTAACTCCTAGGCACAGTTAAGAGTTGGGTAACAGTTGGTCGTACCATCTGAAATCTCAACTATTAACGCTTAGGCGAAGTTAAGAGATGGGTAAGAGTTGCTCGTAACCTATCAATTCTCAACTCTTAACTCTTCGGAAGAGTTAAGAGTTAGGTAAGAGTTGCTCGTAACCTATAAATTCTCAACTCTTAACTCTTCGGAAGAGTTAAGAGTTAGGTAAGAGTTGATCGTAACGTCTCAAATCTCAACTCTTAACTCGTACAGAAAGTTAATAGTTGGACAAGAGATAGTCGTAACGTCTGAAATGTCAATTCTCAACTCTTAGGGAAAGATAATGGCTGGGCAACAGCTGCTCGTAACCTCTAAAATCTCAACTCTGAACTCTTAATAAAAGTTAAGAGTTGGGTAACAGTTGCTCGTAACGTCAGAAATCTCAACTATTAACTCATAGGCAAACTTAAACTTGCGTAAGAGTTGGTCATAACGTGTGAAATCCCAACTATTAACTCTTAGGCGAAGTTCAGAGTTGGGTAAGAGTTACTCGTAACCTATAAAATCTCAACTCTTAACTCTTAGGAACAGTGAACAGTTACTCCAAACGTCTGAAATCTCAACTATTAACTCCTAGGCACAGTTAAGAGTTGGGTAAGAGTTGCTCGTAACGTCTGAAATCTCAACTATTAACTCATAGGCAAACTTAAGACTTGGGTAAGAGTTGGTCGTAACGTCTGAAATCCCAACTATTAACTCTTAGGCAAAGTTAAGAATTGGGTAAGAGTTGCTCGTAACCTCTAAAATCTCAACTCTTAACTCTTAGGGAAAGGTAAGGGCTGGGTAAAAGTTGCTCGTAACCTCTAAAATCTCAACCCTTAACTCTTAGGAAAAGTTAAGAGTTGGGTAAGAGTTGCTCGTAACGTCTGAAATCTCAACTATTAACTCCTAGGCAAAGTTAAGAGTTGGGTAAGAGTTGATCGTAACTTCTGAAATCTCAACTCTTAAGTTTTACGCAAACTTAAGAGTTGGTCGTAACTGAAGTCGCAACTCTTAACTCTTACGCAAAGTTAAGAGTTGGTCGTAACCTCGAAAATCTCAACTCTTAACTGTTAGGAGAAGTTAAGAGTTGGGTAAGAGTTGGTCGTAACCTCTGAAATCTCAACTATTAACTCCTACGCAAAGTTCAGAGTTGGGTAAGTGTTGGTCGTAACCTCTGAAATGTCATGTATTAACTCCTACGCACAGTTAAGAGTTGAGTAAGCGTTGGTTGTAACTGAAGTTTCAACTCTTAACTCTTACGCAAAGTTAAGAGTTGGTCGTAATTGAAGTCTCAACTCTTAACTCTTGCGCAAAGTTAAGAGTTGGTCGTAACCTCTAAAATCTCAGCACTTAACTCTCAGGGAAAGGTAAGGGCTGGGTAGAAGTTGGTCGTAACCTATAAAATCTCAACTGTTAACTCTTCGGAAAAGTTAAGAGTTGGGTAAGAGTTGGTCGTAACGTCTGAAATCTCAACTATTAACTCTTAGGCGAAGTTAAGAGTTGGTCGTGATTGAAGTCTCAACTCTTAACTCTTGCGCAAAGTTAAGAGTTGGGTAAGAGTTGGTCGTAACCACTAAAATCTCAACTCTGAACTCTTAGGAGAAGTTAAGAGTTGGGTAAGAGTTGATCGTAACCTCTGAAATCTCAACTCTTAACTCTTACGCAATGTTAAGAGTTGGGTAAGAGTTGGTCGTAACTGAAGTCGCAACTCTTAACTCTTACGCAAAGTTAAGAGTTGCTCGTAACGTCTAAAACCTCAACCCTTAACTCTTAGAAACAGTTGGGAGTTACTCGCAACGTCTGAAATCTCAACTATTAACTCCTAGGCACAGTTAAGAGTTGGGTAAGAGTTGGTCGTAACGTCTGAAATCTCAACTATTAACTCCTACGCAAAGTTAAGAGTTGGGTAACCCTTGGTCGTTACGTCTGAAACCTTAACTATGAACTCTTAGGAAAAGTTAAGAGTTGGGAAAGAGTTGCTCGTAACGTCTAAAATCTCAACTCTTAACTCTTAGGAAGAGTTAAGAGGTGAGTAACAGTTGCTCGTAACCTGTAAAATCTCAACACTTAACACTCAGGGAAAGGTAAGGGCTCGGTAGAAGTCTCTCGTAACCTCTAAAATCTCAACTCTTAACTCTTACGCAAAATTAAGAGTTGGGTAAGAGTTGGTCGTAACGTCTGAAATCTCACGTCTTAACTCTCAGGAAAAGTTAAGAGTTGGGTAAGAGTTGGTCGTAACCTCTAAAATCTCAACGCTTAACTCTTAGGAAAAGTTAAGAGGTGAGTAACAGTTGCTCGTAACCTCCAAAATCTCAACACTTAACACTCAGGGGAAGGTAAGGTCTCGGTAGAAGTATCTCGTAACCTCTAAAATCTCAACTCTTAACTCTTACGCAAAATTAAGAGTTGGGTAACAGTTGCTCGTAACGTCTGAAATCTCAACTATTAGCTCATAGGCAAACTTAAGACTTGGGTAAGTGTTCGTCGTAACCTCTGAAATCTCAACTATTAACTCCTACGCACAGTTAAGAGTTGAGTAAGCGTTGGTTCTAACTGAAGTCTCATCTGTTAACTCTTACGCAAAGTTAAGAGTTGGTCGTAATTTAAGTCTCCGCTCTTAACTCTTGCGCAAAGTTAAGAGTTGGTCGTAACCTCTAAAATCTCAATCCTGAACTCTCAGGGAAAGGTAAGGGCTGGGTAGAAGTTGCTCGTAACCTCTAAAATCTCAACTCTTAACTCTTACGCAACGTTAAGAGTTGGGTACGAGTTGCTCGTAACGTCTGACATCTCAGGGCTTAACTCTTAGGGAAAGGTAAGAGTTGGTCTTAGCTGAAGTCTCAACTCTTAACTCTTAGGAAAAGTTAAGAGTTGGGTAAGCCTTGGTCGTATCGTCTGAAATCTCAACTATTAACTCTTAAGGGAAGTTAAGTGTTGGGTAAGAGGTGGTCATAACTGAAGTCGCAACTCTTAACTCTTACGCAAAATTAAGAGTTGCGTAAGAGTTGGTCGTAACCTCTAAAATCTGAACGCTTAACTCTTAGGAAAAGTTAAGAGGTGAGTAACAGTTGCTCGTAACCTATAAAATCTCAACTCTTAACTCTTAATAAAAGTTAAGAGTTGGGTAACAGTTGCTCGTAACGTCTGAAATCTCAACTATTAACTCATAGGCAAACTTAAGACTTGGGTAAGAGTTGGTCGTAACGTCTGAAATCTCAACCCTTAACTCTTAGGGATAGGTAAGGGCTGGGTAAAATTTGCTCGTAACCTATAAAAGCTCAACTCTTAACTCTTCGGAAAAGTTAAGAGTTGGGTAAGAGTTGCTCGTAACGTTTGAAATCTCAACTATTAACTCCTAGGCACAGTTAAGAGTTGGGTAAGAGTTGGTCGTAACGTCTGAAATCTCAACTATTAACTCCTACGCAAAGTTAAGAGTTGGGTCGGCCTTGGTCGTAACGTCTGAAATCTAAACTCTTAACTCTTCGGAAAAGTTAAGGGTTGGGTAAGAGTTGCTCGTAACGTCTGAAATCTCAACTATTAACTCATAGGCAAACTTAAGACTTGGGTAAGGGTTGGTCGTAACGTCTGAAATCCCAACTATTAACTCTTAGGCGAAGTTAAGAGTTGGGTAAGAGTTGCTCGTAACGTCTGAAATCTCAAGTATTAACTCATAGGCAAAGTTAAGAGTTGGGAAAGAGTTGCTCGTAACCTCTAAAATCTCAACCCTTAACTCTTACGCAACGTTAAGAGTTGGGTAAGAGTTGCTCGTAACGTCTGAAATCTCAACCCTTAACTCTTAGGGAAAGGTAAGGGCTGGGTAAAAGTTGCTCGTAACCTATAAAATCTCAACTCTTAACTCTTCGGAAAAGGTAAGAGTTGGGTAAGAGTTGCTCGTAACGTCTGAACTCTCAACTATTAACTCCTAGGCAAAGTTAAGAGTTGGGTAAGAGTTGGTCGTAACGTCTGAAATCTCAACTATTAACTCCTAGGCACAGTTAAGAGTTGGGTAAGAGTTGGTCGTAACGTCTGAAACCTCAACTATTAACTCTTACTAAAAGTTAAGAGTTAGGTAACAGTTGCTCGTAACGTCTGAAAACTCAACTATTAACTCATAGGCAAACTTAAGACTTGGGTAAGAGTTGGTCGTAACGTCTGAATTCCCAACTATTAACTCTTAGGCGAAGTTAAGAGTTGGGTAAGAGTTGCTCGTAACCTATAAAATCTCAACTCTTAACTCTTCGGAAAAGTTAAGAGTTGGGTAAGAGTTGCTCGTAACGTCTGAAATCTCAACTATTCACTCCTACGCAAGGTTAAGAGTTGGGTAAGCCTTGGTCGTAACGTCTGAAATCTCAACTATTAACTCTTAGGACAAGTTAAGAGTTGGGTAAGGGTTGCTCGTAACCTCTAAAATCTAAACTCTTAACTCTTACGCAAAATTAAGAGTTGGGTAACAGTTGCTCGTAACGTCTGAAATCTCAACTATTAACTCATAGGCAAACTTAAGACTTGGGTAAGTATTCGTCGTAACCTCTGAAATCTCAACTCTTAACTCTTACGCAAACTTAAGAGTTGGTCGTAATTGAATTCTCAACTCTTAACTCTTGCGCAAAGTTAAGAGTTGGGTAAGAGTTGGACGTAACCTCTAAAATCTCAACCCTTAACTCTCAGGGAAAGGTAAGGGCTGGGTAGAAGTTGCTCGTAACCTCTAAAATCTCAACCCTTAACTCTTACGCAACGTTGAGAGTTGGGTAAGAGTTGCTCGTAAAGTCTGAAATCTCAACCCTTAACTCTCAGGGAAAGGTAAGGGCTGGGTAAAAGTTGCTCGTAACCTATAAAATCTCAACTCTTAACTCGTCGGAAAAGTTAAGAGTTGGGTAAGAGTTGCTCGTAACATCTGAAATTTCAACTATTAACTCCTACGCAAAGTTAAGAGTTGGGTAAGCCTTGGTCGTAACGTCTGAAATCTCAACTATTAACTCTTAGGACAAGTTAAGAGTTGGGTAAGGGTTGCTCGTAACCTCTAAAATCTAAACTCTTAACTCTTAGGAAAAGTTAAGGGTTGGGTAAGAGTTGCTCGTAACCTCTAAAATCTCAACTCTTAACTCTCAGGGAAAGTTAAGAGTTCGTCGTAACGTATGAAATCTCAATTATTAACTCTGAGGAAAAGTTAAGAGTTGTGTAAGAGTTGCTCGTAACGTCTGAAATCTCAAGCCTTAACTCTTAGGGAAAGGCAAGGGCTGGGTAAAAGTTGCTCGTAACCTCTAAAATCTCAACTCTTAACTCTCAGAAAAAGTTAAGAGTTGGTCGTAACTGAAGCCTCAACTCTTAACTCTTACGCAACGTTAAGTGTTGGTCTTAGCTGAAGTCTCAACTCTTAACTCTTAGGAAAAGTTAAGAGTTGGGTAAGAGTTGGTCGTAACGTCTAAAATGTCAATTCCTAACTCGTAGGGAAAGCTAAGGGCTGGGTAATAGTTGCTCGTAACCTCTAAAATCTCAACTCTTAACTCTTACGCAAAATTAAGAGTTGGATAAGAGTTGGTCGTAACGTCTGAAATCTCAACTCTTAACTCTTAGGAAAAGTTAAGAGTTGGGTAAGAGTTGGTCGTAACCTCTAAAATCTCAACGCTTAACTCTTAGGAAAAGTTAAGAGGTGAGTAACAGTTGCTCGTAACCTCTAAAATCTCAACTCTTAACTCTTACGCAAAATTAAGAGTTGGGTAACCGTTGCTCGTAACGTCTGAAATCTCAACTATTAACTCATAGGCAAACTTAAGACTTGGGTAAGTATTCGTCGTAACCTCTGAAATCTCAACTCTTAACTCTTACGCAAAGTTAAGAGTTGGTCGTAATTGAAGTCTCAACTCTTAACTCTTGCGCCAAGTTAAGAGTTGGGTAAGAGTTGGACGTAACCTCTAAAATCTCAACCCTTAACTCTCAGGGAAAGGTAAGGGCTGGGTAGAAGTTGCTCGTAACCTCTAAAATCTCAACCCTTAACTCTTCGGAAAAGTTAAGAGTTGGGTAAGAGGTGCTCGTAACATCTGAAATTTCAACTATTAACTCCTACGCAAAGTTAAGAGTTGGGTAAGCCTTGGTCGTAACGTCTGAAATCTCAACTATTAACTCTTAGGACAAGTTAAGAGTTGGGTAAGGGTTGATCGTAACCTCTAAAATCTAAACTCTTAACTCTCAGGAAAAGTTAAGGGTTGGGTAAGAGTTGCTCGTAACCTCTAAAATCTCAACTCTTAACTCTCAGGAAAAGTCTGAAAAGTTAAGAGTTGGGTAAGAGTTGCTCGTAACGTCTGAAATCTCAACTCTTAACTCTTGCGCAAAGTTAAGAGTTGGGTAAGAGTTGCTCGTAACGACCAAAATCTCAACTCTTAACTCTTAGGAAAAGTTAAGAATTGAGTAAGAGTTGCTCGTAACGTCTTAAATCTCAACTATTAACTCCTACGCAAAGTTAAGAGTTGGGTAACCTTTGGTCGTTACGTCTGAAACCTTAACTATTAACTCTTAGGGAAAGTTAAGAGTTGGGAAAGAGTTGCTCGTAACGTCTAAAATCTCAACTCTTAACTCTTAGGAAAAGGTAAGAGTTGCTCGTAACGTCTGAAATCTCAAATATTAACTCCTACGCAAAGTTCAGAGTTGAGTAAGAGTTGGTCGTAACTGAAGTCTCAACTCTTAACTCTTACGCAAAGTTAAGAGTTGGGTAAGAGTTGCTCGTAAGTCTGAAATCTCAACCCTTAACTCTTAGGGAAAGGCAAGGGCTGGGTAAAAGTTGCTCGTAACCTCTAAAATCTCAACTCTTAACTCTCAGAAAAAGTTAAGAGTTGGTCGTAACTGAAGCCTCAACTCTTAACTCTTACGCAACGTTAAGTGTTGGTCTTAGCTGAAGTCTCAACTCTTAACTCTTAGGAAAAGTTAAGAGTTGGGTAAGAGTTGGTCGTAACGTCTAAAATGTCAATTCCTAACTCGTAGGGAAAGCTAAGGGCTGGGTAATAGTTGCTCGTAACCTCTAAAATCTCAACTCTTAACTCTTACGCAAAATTAAGAGTTGGATAAGAGTTGGTCGTAACGTCTGAAATCTCAACTCTTAACTCTTAGGAAAAGTTAAGAGTTGGGTAAGAGTTGGTCGTAACCTCTAAAATCTCAACGCTTAACTCTTAGGAAAAGTTAAGAGGTGAGTAACAGTTGCTCGTAACCTCTAAAATCTCAACTCTTAACTCTTACGCAAAAATAAGAGTTGGGTAACAGTTGCTCGTAACGCCTGAAATCTCAACTATTAACTCATAGGCAAACTTAAGACTTGGGTAAGTATCCGTCGTAACCTCTGAAATCTCAACTCTTAACTCTTACGCAAAGTTAAGAGATGGTCGTAATTGAAGTCTCAACTCTTAACTCTTGCGCAAAGTTAAGAGTTGGGTAAGAGTTGGACGTAACCTCTAAAATCTCAACCCTTAACTCTCAGGGAAAGGTAAGGGCTGGGTAGAAGTTGCTCGTAACCTCTAAAATCTCAACCCTTAACTCTTACGCAACGTTGAGAGTTGGGTAAGAGTTGCTCGTAAAGTCTGAAATCTCAACCCTTAACTCTTAGGGAAAGGTAAGGGCTGGGTAAAAGTTGCTCGTAACCTATAAAATCTCAACTCTTAACTCTTCGGAAAAGTTAAGAGTTGGGTAAGAGTTGCTCGTAACATCTGAAATTTCAACTATTAACTCCTACGCAAAGTTAAGAGTTGGGTAAGCCTTGGTCGTAACGTCTGAAATCTCAACTATTAACTCTTAGGACAAGTTAAGAGTTGGGTAAGGGTTGATCGTAACCTCTAAAATCTAAACTCTTAACTCTTAGGAAAAGTTAAGGGTTGGGTAAGAGTTGCTCGTAACCTCTAAAATCTCAACTCTTAACTCTCAGGAAAAGTCTGAAAAGTTAAGAGTTGGGTAAGAGTTGCTCGTAACGTCTGAAATCTCAACTCTTAACTCTTGCGCAAAGTTAAGAGTTGGGTAAGAGTTGCTCGTAACGACCAAAATCTCAACTCTTAACTCTTAGGAAAAGTTAAGAATTGAGTAAGAGTTGCTCGTAACGTCTTAAATCTCAACTATTAACTCCTACGCAAAGTTAAGAGTTGGGTAACCTTTGGTCGTTACGTCTGAAACCTTAACTATTAACTCTTAGGGAAAGTTAAGAGTTGGGAAAGAGTTGCTCGTAACGTCTAAAATCTCAACTCTTAACTCTTAGGAAAAGGTAAGAGTTGCTCGTAACGTCTGAAATCTCAAATATTAACTCCTACGCAAAGTTCAGAGTTGAGTAAGAGTTGGTCGGAACTGAAGTCTCAACTCTTAACTCTTACGCAAAGTTAAGAGTTGGGTAAGAGTTGCACGTAACGTCTGAAATCTCAACTCTTAACTCTTGCGCAAAGTTAAGAGTTGGGTAAGAGTTGGTCGTAACCTCTAAAATCTCAACACTTAACTCTCAGGGAAAGGTAACGGCTGGGTAAAAGTTGCTCGTAACCTCTAAAATCTCAACTCTTAACTCTCAGAAAAAGTTAAGAGTTGGTCGTAACAGTTGGTCTTAGCTGAAGTCTCAACTCTTAACTCTTAGGAAAAGTTAAGAGTTGGGTAAGAGTTGGTCGTAACGTCTAAAATGTCAATTCCTAAATCGTAGGGAAAGCCAAGGGCTGGGTAATAGTTGCTCGTAACCTCTAAAATCTCAACTCTTAACTCCTAGGCACAGTTAAGAGTTGGGTAAGAATTGGTCGTAACGTCTGAAATCTCAACCCTTAACTCTTAGGGAAAGGTAAGGGCTGGGTAAAATTTGCTCGTAACCTATAAAATCTCAACTCTTAACTCTTCGGAAAAGTTAAGAGTTGGGTAAGAGTTGCTCGTAACGTCTGAACTCTCAACTATTAACTCCCAGGCACAGTTAAGAGTTGGGTAAGAGTTGGTCGTAACGTCTGAAATCTCAACTCTTAACTCTTACAGAACGTTAATAGTTGGGTAAGAGTTAGTCGTAACCTCTGAAATGTCAATTCTTAACTCTTAGGGAAAGGTAAGGGCTGGGTAAAAGTTGCACGTAACCTCCACAATCTCATCCCTTCACTCTTAAGAAAAGTTGAGAGTTGGGTAAGAGTTGGTCTTAGCTGAAGTCTCAACTCTTAACTCTTAGGAAAAGTTAAGAGTTGCTCGTAACGTCTGAAATTTCAACTATTAACTCCTAGGCAAAGTTAAGAGTTGGGTAAGAGTTGGTCGTAACGTCTGAAATCTCAACTATTAACGCTTAGGAAAAGTTAGCAGGTGCTCGTAACGTCTGAAATGTCAACTATTAACTCTTACAGAAAGTTAATAGTTGGGTAGGAGTTAGTCGTAACCTCTGAAATGTTAATTCTTAACTCATAGGAAAAGTTAAGAGTTGGGTAAGAGTTACTCGTAACCTCCAAAATCTCAACTCTTAACTCTTAGGAGAAGTTAAGAGTTGGGTAAGAGTTGCTCGTAACCTCTAAAATCTCATCTCTTAACTCTTAGGGAAAGTTCAGGGTTGGGTAAGGGTTGTTCGTAACATCTGAAATCTCAACTATTAACTCCTACGCAAAGTTAAGAGTTGAGTAAGAGTTGGTCGTAACTGAAGTCTCAACTCTTAACTCTTACGCAAAGTTAAGAGTTGGGTACGAGATGCTCGTAACCTGTAAATTCTCAACTCTTGACTCTTAGGAAAAGTTCAGAGTTGAGTAAGAGTTGCTCGTAACGTCTGAATTCTCAACTATTAACTCTTAGGAAAAGTTAAGAGTTGGTCGTAACCTCTGAAATCTCAACTAGTAACTCCTACGCAAAGTTAAGAGTTGGGTAAGAGTTGGTCGTAACGTCTGAAATCTCAACTCTTAACTCTTACAGAAAGTTAATAGTTGAGTAAGAGTGTAACGGGACTTTTTCTAATGGGGTAGAAAAGCCCGTCTTCTTGGCCCTACTTCCCCTATATGAAGGAATGTCGTCACAACAAAAACAAAAAACGATGGGCGCCAGTTAATTTTTACCGGAATTATCAAACCTCAAACTCAAAACGAACAACAAAATCCAAAACTGTTTCGAATGCTCATACCAAACAACAGAGAATGCGAAAAACTTGATCTTCGGGGAAAGGTAACGGTACCTGGTTTGCTCGGTGTGCTAGGTTGTGGAGAGAGGGGTGGATTTCGGGTAGAAATGGGGTCATTAGGCTCATTAGGCAACTAAAGGTAACCACACAAAAACAAAAAAAGGAAAGTAAAAACTCGAAATGAAAGTAAGCCTCAAATGAAGATAATCCGCTAACCAAATTTTTACTTTTGACAACTAATTAATAAAAAATTATTCATTCCGCAGTAGTTACATATCTCTACAGGCGAAATGGACAAAACAATAATACTAATTCCAAGAAAATAAAAAAAATAATGATAACACTCCGAACATGTGAATCGGAAACCCGAGTTGACTTTATTCACGCAATATTTCTCTCCCATACCTTGTTTCGAAAACAAAGGGAACAATACTTTCTCAAGCATTACGTCATGCCTGAGAAGGATCGACAATAACAAGTTAAATATCGCATTGTACGAATCTGATAGAAACGAAATAAATTTGCTCTAAAAGGAGACCACGGGTCCTACCTGAGGAAGAGAGATAGACGAAAAACTCTTGCGTGGAAATTTATTACCCGGGGAAAAACTTAAAGATGATTTTAATTTCGGACCGCTTTGACGCGAAGACCGTTCCGCGGAAAAATACCGGGCCGTGAGTAAAAATCCTCCGGAAAATCCTAACGAAAGTAACAAAACCAAAACCGCGAGTTTTGGATAAAATCTTCTCGACTTACGCTACTTTTTAGCGGAGTCGGATGGTAAATGGCAAATTCTCTATCGTAATTTCGCCAGATTCCTATGAATCCGGAGCCAGTCAAAAGACACTGGAAAATTACTCTAACTTTATAGAAATAGCCCCGCCATTCAGGGGGGGGGGGAGACTTAAATCTAAGCGTAAATCATCATCTCTGATGATACAATAATACCAAAATAATACAATTTACCAAACCCGTATGAGTTTGGAGCCGGTCGGGAAATCGGAACGAATCCCAATTTTCAGGGAAGTACCCATATGTTTTTTTCGCATCATCCTCCATGACGGATAACTTACTCTAAATCCGCACCAACAATAATTGGGAAGCAACAAAAAAAATGAATACAATATGACAATAATAAAAAAAAATGAAGAGAAAACAGTGGGAATTTACGGGAGGAGCCCCTTAATTTATACCCAAAACTCTCTATATAAAAACCAGTGAGAATTCACTGGAGCAATTCCGTAATTTATAGCTAAAACTTCACTCAATAAAAACCAGTAAGAATTCCCTGGAGGAATTCCGTAATTTACACGCAAGAATTCCCTAAAGAAAAAACAGTGAGAATTCACTGGAAAAATTCCTTAATTTATCTCCAAAAACTCATCCCATCCAAACCAGTGGGAATTCACTGGGAGAATTCCCCAATTTATATTCAAAAATGCACTCATTAAAAAAACTAGTGAGAATTCACTGGAGGAATTCCCCAAATTCTAACCAAAATTTTACTCATTAAAAACCAGTGAGAATTCACTGGAGAAAATCCCCAAATTATAACCAAAAATTCACTCATTGAAAACCAGTGAGAATGCACTGGAGAAAATACCCAAATTATAACCAAAAATTCACTCAGTGAAAAACCAGTGAAAATTCACTGGAAAAATTCCTTAGTTCCTATACAAAATTTTCATTCACTGAAAGCCAGTGAGAATTGAATGGAAAGATTGCTCATTTAATGTCTCGGTACAATGTTATAGCCAAGAATTCATTAGATAGAAGGCAGTGAGAATTCTCTGGAAAAATTCCCCAAATTATATTCATAAATTCACTTTATAAAAACCAGTGGGGATTCACTGGAAAAATTCCCTACCTTAGAACCAAAAAGTCACTCATTAGAGACCAGTGAGAATTCACTGGAAAAGTTCCTTCATTTATTCACAAATTCACTAATTATGTCAGAGCCAATGAAAGTCCATTGGAATGGGCCCACAAACAGGTGGGAATTCTTATAAATTTTAGAACCAATGAGAACTCATTGGAATAATTACTAACCTCTATAAACTACACTGATCAAAAGCCAATGAATTTTCACTGGAAAAAGCCATAAGTACATGGGAAAACCTCAAAATGAGGGCCAGTGAAAGTTCATTGGAATAAAAGCCCAATAACTCATTCACTCAGAGCCAATGATAGTTCATTGGAATGGGTCCACAAACAGGTGGAAAAATCCTATGAAAATTGGAGCCAATGAACTCTCATTGGAATAATTACTAATAGCTATAAATTACAGGGATCAGAAGCCAACGAAAAGTCGTTGGAAAAACCCATAAATACATGGGAAAACCGCAAAATTGAGGGCCAATGAAAGTTCATTGGAATAAGCCATGAGAATTCATTTATAAAATTGTAACAAACAACTCACCAACGCAGCTTTTCTCACTATTTTGCCTCTTTTCTTGCCATGGTTTAGTCGGCACTTCCCGAAACGCGTACAATGGCTTCGTCCTCTTGTGTTTGTTGACACTTGTGTCACCTCACTCGATCTAAGATTGACTGACGTTCCCCGCGCGTATAGAATTGGGCAAAAGTGTGAAAAATCGCAACACACCCCCCTTTTGCCGAATCGTACCGAAAGGGGACGGATAGATTCGGGACTTTTAGGGCGCGAAATAACCAAAATTTTAAACGTGGGGTTTTGCATCACCTAACCTTATCCTTCTCACTAACTCAAAATCTTCATTTTTAACCGAATAGATAGGGATTCTTTCGATTACCGGGATTTTTAGCGCTTCTCGCGGGTGATTTCTCTGGGGTTTTCCGAAGTTTGAAGACCTTAAATTCTCAGAACACGTAAATCTTCTAAACTCGACAGCAACCTGGCAATTCGTCTGAACAATGGTTGCTTTTGTTCAGGACGACCTTCCAGTTAACCCAACAACTTCTTCCAACCCTACTAACTTTGAGCGCCGACATTTCAATCGGACCTATATCGATCCTGCGAGATTAACATTAGGGGTTTTTCCCATAGAGTCATCGGATGACACGGAATTCGGCTCTTCTTCGCGATGCCCTATGGGCCCCTCAAAAATACAACAGGTAACGCCAAAATTCCCTTTCCTCTCGATTACTCCCTTAAAATTTTGCTAACTTTTAAACTATAACCACGCGAAAATGGACGCGACTCTTTCTCCTTCTTCCTTATTGGACTCCTGATTCCCGGATTTTCATCTCGTCCTATCATACTCCTACTTTCTAACGAGCAGCCCCACCTGATCGTTACAAGAGTCAGTCGTAACCTCTGAAATGTCAATTCTTAACTCTTAGGGAAAGGGAAGGGCTGGGTAAAAGTTGCTCGTAACCTCTAAAATCTCAACTATTAACTCCTAGGCACAGTTAAGAGTTGGGTAACTGTTGCTCGTAACGTCTGAAATCTCAACTATTACCTCCTAGGCAAACTTAAGACTTGGGTAAGAGTTGGTCGTAGCGCGTGAAATCCCAACTATTAACTCTTAGGCGAAGTTAAGAGTTGGTTAAGAGTTGCTCGTAACCTATAAAATCTCAACTCTTAACTCTTTGGAAGAGTTAAGAGTTGGGTAAGTGTTGGTCGTAACCTCTAAAATGTCATCTATTAACTCCTACGCACAGTTAAGAGTTGAGTAAGCGTTGGTTCTAACTGAAGTCTCAACTCTTAACTCTTACGCAAAGTTAAGAGTTGGTCGTAATTGAAGTCTCAACTCTTAACTCTTGCGCAAAGTTATGAGTTGGGTAAGAGTTGGTCGTAACGTCTGAAATCTCAATTATTAACTCTGAGGAAAAGTTAAGAGTTGAGTAAGAGTTGCTCGTAACCTCTAAAATCTCAACTCTTAACTCTTAGGAACAGTGAACAGTTACTGGCAACATCTGAATTCTCAACTATTAACTCCTACGCAAAGTTAAGAGTTGAGTAAGAGTTGGTCGTAACTGAAGCCTCAACTCTCAACTCTTACACAACGTTAAGAGTTGGTCTTAGCTGAAGTCTCAACTCTTAATTCTTAGGAAAAGTTAAGAGTTGGGTAAGGGTTGGTCGTAACGTCTAAAATGTCAATTCCTAACTCGTAGGGAAAGCTAAGGGCTGGGTAATAGTTGCTCGTAACCTCTAACATCTCAACTCTTAACTGTTAGGAAAAGTTAAAAGTTGCTCGCAACGTCTGAAATCTCAACTATTAACTGCTAGGCACAGTTAAGAGTTGGGTAAAATTTGCTCGTAACCTATAAAATCTCAACTCTTAACTCTTCGGAAAAGTTAAGAGTTGGGTAAGAGTTGCTCGTAACGTCTGAAATCTCAACTATTAACTCCTAGGCACAGTTAAGAGTTGGGTAAGAGTTGGTCGTAACGTCTGAAATCTCAACTCTTAACTCTTAGGGAAAGGTAAGGGCTGGGTAAAATTTGCTCGTAACCTATAAAATCGCAACTCTTAACTCGTCGGAAAAGTTAAGAGTTGGGTAAGAGTTGCTCGTAACGTCTGAAATCTCAAATATTAACTCCCACGGGAAGTTAAGAGTTGGGTAAGCCTTGGTCGTATCGTCTGAAATCTCAACTATTAACTATTAAGGGAAGTTAAGAGTTGGGTAAGAGGTGGTCATAACTGAAGTCGCAACTCTTAACTCTTACGCAAAGTTAAGAGTTGGTCGTAATTGAAGTCTCAACTCTTAACTCTTGCGCAAAGTTAAGAGTTGGGTAAGAGTTGCTCGTAACCTCTAAAATCTCAACTCTTAACTCTTAGGAACAGTGAACAGTTACTCGCAACGTCTGAAATCTCAACTATTAACTCCTACGCAAAGTTAAGAGTTGAGTAAGAGTTGGTCGTAACTGAAGCCTCGACTCTTAACTCTTACGCAAAGTTAAGAGTTGGTCTTAGCTGAAGTCTCAACTCTTAACTCTTAGGAAAAGTTCAGAGTTGGGCGTAACGTCTGAAATCTCAATTATTAACTCTGAGGAAAAGTTAAGAGTTGGGTAAGAGTTGCTCGGAACCTCTAAAATCTCAACTCTTAACTCTTAGGAACAGTGAACAGTTACTCGCAACGTCTGAAATCTCAACTATTAACTCCTACGCAAAGTTAAGAGTTGAGTAAGAGTTGGTCGTAACTGAAGCCTCGACTCTCAACTCTTAGGGAAAGCTAAGGGCTGGGGAAAAGTTGCTCGTAACCTCCAAAATCTCAACTCTTAACTGTTAGGAAAAGTTAAGAGTTGCTCGTAACGTCTGAAATCTCAACTATTAACTCCTAGGCACAGTTAAGAGTTGGGTAACAGTTGGTCGTACCATCTGAAATCTCAACTATTAACGCTTAGGCGAAGTTAAGAGATGGGTAAGAGTTGCTCGTAACCTATCAATTCTCAACTCTTAACTCTTCGGAAGAGTTAAGAGTTAGGTAAGAGTTGCTCGTAACCTATAAATTCTCAACTCTTAACTCTTCGGAAGAGTTAAGAGTTAGGTAAGTGTTCGTCGTAACCTCTGAAATGTCATCTATTAACTCCTACGCACAGTTAAGAGTTGAGTAAGCGTTGGTTCTAACTGAAGTCTCAACTCTTAACTCTTGCGCAAAGTTAAGAGTTGGTCGTAACCTCTAAAATCTCAGCACTTAACTCTCAGGGAAAGGTAAGGGCTGGGTAGAAGTTGCTCGTAAACTATAAAATCTCAACTGTTAGCTCTTCGGAAAAGTTAAGAGTTGGGTAAGAGTTGCTCGTAACGTCTGAAATCTCAACTATTAACTCCTACGCAAAGTTAAGAGTTGGGAAAGCCTTGGTCGTAACGTCTGAAATCTCAACTATTAACTCTTAGGACAAGTTAAGAGTTGGGTAAGAGTTGCTCGTAACCTCTAAAATCTCAACTCTTAACTCTTAGGAACAGTGAACAGTTACTCCAAACGTCTGAAATCTCAACTATTAACTCCTAGGCACAGTTAAGAGTTGGGTAAGCCTTGGTCGTATCGTCTGAAATCTCAACTATTAACTATTAAGGGAAGTTAAGAGTTGGGTAAGAGGTGGTCATAACTGAAGTCGCAACTCTTAACTCTTACGCAAAGTTAAGAGTTGGTCGTAATTGAAGTCTCAACTCTTAACTCTTGCGCAAAGTTAAGAGTTGGGTAAGAGTTGCTCGTAACCTCTAAAATCTCAACTCTTAACTCTTAGGAACAGTGAACAGTTACTCGCAACGTCTGAAATCTCAACTATTAACTCCTACGCAAAGTTAAGAGTTGAGTAAGAGTTGGTCGTAACTGAAGCCTCGACTCTTAACTCTTACGCAAAGTTAAGAGTTGGTCTTAGCTGAAGTCTCAACTCTTAACTCTTAGGAAAAGTTCAGAGTTGGGCGTAACGTCTGAAATCTCAATTATTAACTCTGAGGAAAAGTTAAGAGTTGGGTAAGAGTTGCTCGGAACCTCTAAAATCTCAACTCTTAACTCTTAACTCTTCGGAAGAGTTAAGAGTTAGGTAAGAGTTGCTCGTAACCTATAAATTCTCAACTCTTAACTCTTCGGAAGAGTTAAGAGTTAGGTAAGTGTTCGTCGTAACCTCTGAAATGTCATCTATTAACTCCTACGCACAGTTAAGAGTTGAGTAAGCGTTGGTTCTAACTGAAGTCTCAACTCTTAACTCTTGCGCAAAGTTAAGAGTTGGTCGTAACCTCTAAAATCTCAGCACTTAACTCTCAGGGAAAGGTAAGGGCTGGGTAGAAGTTGCTCGTAAACTATAAAATCTCAACTGTTAGCTCTTCGGAAAAGTTAAGAGTTGGGTAAGAGTTGCTCGTAACGTCTGAAATCTCAACTATTAACTCCTACGCAAAGTTAAGAGTTGGGAAAGCCTTGGTCGTAACGTCTGAAATCTCAACTATTAACTCTTAGGACAAGTTAAGAGTTGGGTAAGAGTTGCTCGTAACCTCTAAAATCTCAACTCTTAACTCTTAGGAACAGTGAACAGTTACTCCAAACGTCTGAAATCTCAACTATTAACTCCTAGGCACAGTTAAGAGTTGGGTAAGAGTTGCTCGTAACGTCTGAAATCTCAACTATTAACTCATAGGCAAACTTAAGACTTGGGTAAGAGTTGGTCGTAACGTCTGAAATCCCAACTATTAACTCTTAGGCAAAGTTAAGAGTTGGGTAAGAGTTGCTCGTAACCTCTAAAATCTCAACTCTTAACTCTTAGGGAAAGGTAAGGGCTGGGTAAAAGTTGCTCGTAACCTCTAAAATCTCAACCCTTAACTCTTAGGAAAAGTTAAGAGTTGGGTAAGAGTTGCTCGTAACGTCTGAAATCTCAACTATTAACTCCTAGGCAAAGTTAAGAGTTGGGTAAGAGTTGATCGTAACTTCTGAAATCTCAACTCTTAACTTTTACGCAAAGTTAAGAGTTGGTCGTAACTGAAGTCGCAACTCTTAACTCTTACGCAAAGTTAAGAGTTGGTCGTAACCTCGAAAATCTCAACTCTTAACTGTTAGGAGAAGTTAAGAGTTGGGTAAGTGTTGGTCGTAATTGAAGTCTCAACTCTTAACTCTTGCGCAAAGTGAAGAGTTGGGTAAGAGTTGGTCGTAACTTCCAAAATCTCAACTCTTAACTCTTAGGAAAAGTTAAGAATTGAGTAAGCGTTGCTCGTAACGTCTTAAATCTCAACTATTAACTCTTAGGCGAAGTTAAGAGTTGGTCGTGATTGAAGTCTCAACCCTTAACTCTTGCGCAAAGTTAAGAGTTGGGTAAGAGTTGGTCGTAACCACTAAAATCTCAACTCTGAACTCTTAGGAGAAGTTAAGAGTTGGGTAAGAGTTGATCGTAACCTCTGAAATCTCAACTCTTAACTCTTACGCAATGTTAAGAGTTGGGTAAGAGTTGGTCGTAACTGAAGTCGCAACTCTTAACTCTTACGCACAGTTAAGAGTTGCTCGTAACGTCTAAAACCTCAACCCTTAACTCTTAGAAACAGTTGGGAGTTACTCGCAACGTCTGAAATCTCAACTATTAACTCCTAGGCACAGTTAAGAGTTGGGTAAGAGTTGGTCGTAACGTCTGAAATCTCAACTATTAACTCCTACGCACAGTTAAGAGTTGAGTAAGAGTTGGTCGTAATTGAAGTCTCAACTCTTAACTCTTGCGCAAAGTGAAGAGTTGGGTAAGAGTTGGTCGTAACTTCCAAAATCTCAACTCTTAACTCTTAGGAAAAGTTAAGAATTGAGTAAGCGTTGCTCGTAACGTCTTAAATCTCAACTATTAACTCCTACGCAAAGTTAAGAGTTGGGTAACCCTTGGTCGTTACGTCTGAAACCTTAACTATGAACTCTTAGGAAAAGTTAAGAGTTGGGAAAGAGTTGCTCGTAACGTCTAAAATCTCAACTCTTAACTCTTACGCAAAATTAAGAGTTGGGTAAGAGTTGGTCGTAACGTCTGAAATCTCACGTCTTAACTCTCAGGAAAAGTTAAGAGTTGGGTAAGAGTTGGTCGTAACCTCTAAAATCCCAACGCTTAACTCTTAGGAAAAGTTAAGAGGTGAGTAACAGTTGCTCGTAACCTCCAAAATCTCAACACTTAACACTCAGGGGAAGGTAAGGGCTCGGTAGAAGTATCTCGTAACCTCTAAAATCTCAACTCTTAACTCTTACGCAAAATTAAGAGTTGGGTAACAGTTGCTCGTAACGTCTGAAATCTCAACTATTAGCTCATAGGCAAACTTAAGACTTGGGTAAGTGTTCGTCGTAACCTCTGAAATCTCAACTATTAACTCCTACGCACAGTTAAGAGTTGAGTAAGCGTTGGTTCTAACTGAAGTCTCACCTGTTAACTCTTACGCAAAGTTAAGAGTTGGTCGTAATTTAAGTCTCCGCTCTTAACTCTTGCGCAAAGTTAAGAGTTGGTCGTAACCTCTAAAATCTCAATCCTCAACTCTCAGGGAAAGGTAAGGGCTGGGTAGAAGTTGCTCGTAACCTCTAAAATCTCAACTCTTAACTCTTACGCAACGTTAAGAGTTGGGTACGAGTTGCTCGTAACGTCTGACATCTCGGGGCTTAACTCTTAGGGAAAGGTAAGAGTTGGTCTTAGCTGAAGTCTCAACTCTTAACTCTTAGGAAAAGTTAAGAGTTGGGTAAGCCTTGGTCGTATCGTCTGAAATCTCAACTATTAACTCTTAAGGGAAGTTAAGTGTTGGGTAAGAGGTGGTCATAACTGAAGTCGCAACTCTTAACTCTTACGCAAAATTAAGAGTTGCGTAAGAGTTGGTCGTAACCTCTAAAATCTGAACGCTTAACTCTTAGGAAAAGTTAAGAGGTGAGTAACAGTTGCTCGTAACCTATAAAATCTCAACTCTTAACTCTTAATAAAAGTTAAGAGTTGGGTAACAGTTGCTCGTAACGTCTGAAATCTCAACTATTAACTCATAGGCAAACTTAAGACTTGGGTAAGAGTTGGTCGTAACGTCTGAAATCTCAACCCTTAACTCTTAGGGATAGGTAAGGGCTGGGTAAAATTTGCTCGTAACCTATAAAAGCTCAACTCTTAACTCTTCGGAAAAGTTAAGAGTTGGGTAAGAGTTGCTCGTAACGTTTGAAATCTCAACTATTAACTCCTAGGCACAGTTAAGAGTTGGGTAAGAGTTGGTCGTAACGTCTGAAATCTCAACTATTAACTCCTACGCAAAGTTAAGAGTTGGGTCGGCCTTGGTCGTAACGTCTGAAATCTAAACTCTTAACTCTTCGGAAAAGTTAAGGGTTGGGTAAGAGTTGCTCGTAACGTCTGAAATCTCAACTATTAACTCATAGGCAAACTTAAGACTTGGGTAAGGGTTGGTCGTAACGTCTGAAATCCCAACTATTAACTCTTAGGCGAAGTTAAGAGTTGGGTAAGAGTTGCTCGTAACGTCTGAAATCTCAAGTATTAACTCATAGGCAAAGTTAAGAGTTGGGAAAGAGTTGCTCGTAACCTCTAAAATCTCAACCCTTAACTCTTACGCAACGTTAAGAGTTGGGTAAGAGTTGCTCGTAACGTCTGAAATCTCAACCCTTAACTCTTAGGGAAAGGTAAGGGCTGGGTAAAAGTTGCTCGTAACCTATAAAATCTCAACTCTTATCTCTTCGAAAAAGGTAAGAGTTGGGTAAGAGTTGCTCGTAACGTCTGAACTCTCAACTATTAACTCCTAGGCACAGTTAAGAGTTGGGTAAGAGTTGGTCGTAACGTCTGAAATCTCAACTATTAACTCCTAGGCACAGTTAAGAGTTGGGTAAGAGTTGGTCGTAACGTCTGAAACCTCAACTATTAACTCTTGCTAAAAGTTAAGAGTTAGGTAACAGTTGCTCGTAACGTCTGAAAACTCAACTATTAACTCATAGGCAAACTTAAGACTTGGGTAAGAGTTGGTCGTAACGTCTGAATTCCCAACTATTAACTCTTAGGCGAAGTTAAGAGTTGGGTAAGAGTTGCTCGTAACCTATAAAATCTCAACTCTTAACTCTTCGGAAAAGTTAAGAGTTGGGTAAGAGTTGCTCGTAACGTCTGAAATCTCAACTATTCACTCCTACGCAAGGTTAAGAGTTGGGTAAGCCTTGGTCGTAACGTCTGAAATCTCAACTATTAACTCTTAGGACAAGTTAAGAGTTGGGTAAGGGTTGCTCGTAACCTCTAAAATCTAAACTCTTAACTCTTAGGAAAAGTTAAGGGTTGGGTAAGAGTTGGTCGTAACCTCTAAAATCTCAACACTTCACTCTTAGGGAAAGGTCAGGGCAGGGTAGAAGTTCCTCGTAACGTCTGACATCTTAACTCGTAACTCTTAATAAAAGTTAAGAGTTGTGTAAGAGTTGCTCGTAACCTCTAAAATCTCAACTCTTAACTCTCAGGAAAAGTCTGAAATCTCAATTATTAACGCTGAGGAAAAGTTAAGAGTTGGGTAAGAGTTGCTCGTAAAGTCTGAAATCTCAACCCTTAACTCTTAGGGAAAGGTAAGGGCTGGGTAAAAGTTGCTCGTAACCTATAAAATCTCAACTCTTAACTCTTCGGAAAAGTTAAGAGTTGGGTAAGAGTTGCTCGTAACATCTGAAATTTCAACTATTAACTCCTACGCAAAGTTAAGAGTTGGGTAAGCCTTGGTCGTAACGTCTGAAATCTCAACTATTAACTCTTAGGACAAGTTAAGAGTTGGGTAAGGGTTGCTCGTAACCTCTAAAATCTAAACTCTTAACTCTTAGGAAAAGTTAAGGGTTGGGTAAGAGTTGGTCGTAACCTCTAAAATCTCAACACTTCACTCTTAGGGAAAGGTCAGGGCAGGGTAGAAGTTCCTCGTAACGTCTGACATCTTAACTCGTAACTCTTAATAAAAGTTAAGAGTTGTGTAAGAGTTGCTCGTAACCTCTAAAATCTCAACTCTTAACTCTCAGGAAAAGTCTGAAATCTCAATTATTAACGCTGAGGAAAAGTTAAGAGTTGGGTAAGAGTTGCTCGTAAAGTCTGAAATCTCAACCCTTAACTCTTAGGGAAAGGTAAGGGCTGGGTAAAAGTTGCTCGTAACCTATAAAATCTCAACTCTTAACTCTTCGGAAAAGTTAAGAGTTGGGTAAGAGTTGCTCGTAACATCTGAAATTTCAACTATTAACTCCTACGCAAAGTTAAGAGTTGGGTAAGCCTTGGTCGTAACGTCTGAAATCTCAACCCTTAACTCTTAGGGCAAGTTAAGAGTTGGGTAAGGGTTGCTCGTAACCTCTAAAATCTAAACTCTTAACTCTTAGGAAAAGTTAAGGGTTGGGTAAGAGTTGCTCGTAACCTCTAAAATCTCAACTCTTAACTCTCAGGAAAAGTCTGAAATCTCAATTATTAACGCTGAGGAAAAGTTAAGAGTTGGGTAAGAGTTGCTCGTAACGTCTGAAATCTCAACTCTTAACTCTTGCGCAAAGTTAAGAGTTGGGTAAGAGTTGCTCGTAACGACCAAAATCTCAACTCTTAACTCTTAGGAAAAGTTAAGAATTGAGTAAGAGTTGCTCGTAACGTCTTAAATCTCAACTATTAACTCCTACGCAAAGTTAAGAGTTGGGTAACCTTTGGTCGTTACGTCTGAAACCTTAACTATTAACTCTTAGGGAAAGTGAAGAGTTGGGAAAGAGTTGCTCGTAACGTCGAAAATCTCAACTCTTAACTCTTAGGAAAAGGTAAGAGTTGCTCGTAACGTCTGAAATCTCAAATATTAACTCCTACGCAAAGTTCAGAGTTGAGTAAGAGTTGGTCGTAATTGAAGTCTCAACTCTTAACTCTTACGCAAAGTTAAGAGTTGGGTAACAGTTGCTCGTAACGTCTGAAATCTCAACTATTAACTCATAGGCAAACTTAAGACTTGGGTAAGTATTCGTCGTAACCTCTGAAATCTCAAATATTAACTCCTACGCACAGTGAAGAGTTGAGTAAGCGTTGGTTCTAACTGAAGTCTCAACTCTTAACTCTTACGCAAAGTTAAGAGTTGGTCGTAATTGAAGTCTCAATTCTTAACTCTTGCGCAAAGTTAAGAGTTGGGTAAGAGTTGGTCGTAACCTCTAAAATCTCAACCCTTAACTCTCAGGGAAAGGTAAGGGCTGGGTAGAAGTTGCTCGTAACCTCTAAAATCTCAACCCTTAACTCTTACGCAACGTTAAGAGTTGGGTAAGAGTTGCTCGTAACGTCTGAAATCTCAACCCTTAACTCTTAGGGAAAGGTAAGGCCTGGGTAAAAGTTGCTCGTAACCTATAAAATCTCAACTCTTAACTCTTCGGAAAAGTTAAGAGTTGGGTAAGAGTTGCACGTAACGTCTGAAATCTCAACTCTTACCTCTTGCGCAAATTTAAGAGTTGGGTAAGAGTTGGTCGTAACCTCTAAAATCTCAACACTTAACTCTCAGGGAAAGGTAAGGGCTGGGTAAAAGTTGCTCGTAACCTCTAAAATCTCAACTCTTAACTCTCAGAAAAAGTTAAGAGTTGGTCGTAACTGAAGCCTCAACTCTTAACTCTTACGCAACGTTAAGAGTTGGGTAAGAGTTGCTCGTAACGTCTGAAATCTCAACCCTTAACTCTTAGGGAAAGGTAAGGGCTGGGTAAAAGTTGCTCGTAACCTCTAAAATCTCAACTCTTAACTCTCAGAAAAAGTTAAGAGTTGGTCGTAACTGAAGCCTCGACTCTTAACTCTTACGCAAAGTTAAGAGTTGGTCTTAGCTGAAGTCTCAACTCTTAACTCTTAGGAAAAGTTAAGAGTTGGGTAAGAGTTGGTCGTAACGTCTAAAATGTCAATTCCTAACTCGTAGGGAAAGCTAAGGGCTGGGTAATAGTTGCTCATAACCTCTAAAATCTCAACTCTTAACTCTTACGCAAAATTAAGAGTTGGATAAGAGTTGGTCGTAACGTCTGAAATCTCATCTCTTAACTCTTAGGAAAAGTTAAGAGTTGGGTAAGAGTTGGTCGTAACCTCTAAAATCTCAACGCTTAACTCTTAGGAAAAGTTAAGAGGTGAGTAACAGTTGCTCGTTACCTCTAACATCTCAACTCTTAACTCTTACGCAAAATTAAGAGTTGGGTAACAGTTGCTCGTAACGTCTGAAATCTCAACTATTAACTCATAGGCAAACTTGAGACTTGGGTAAGTATTCGTCGTAACCTCTGAAATCTCAACTCTTAACTCTTACGCAAAGTTAAGAGTTGGTCGTAATTGAAGTCTCAACTCTTAACTCTTGCGCAAAGTTAAGAGTTGGGTAAGAGTTGGACGTAACCTCTAAAATCTCAACCCTTAACTCTCAGGGAAAGGCAAGGGCTGGGTAGAAGTTGCTCGTAACCTCTAAAATCTCAACCCTTAACTCTTACGCAACGTTAAGAGTTGGGTAAGAGTTGCTCGTAAAGTCTGAAATCTCAACCCTTAACTCTTAGGGAAAGGTAAGGGCTGGGTAAAAGTTGCTCGTAACCTATAAAATCTCAACTCTTAACTCTTCGGAAAAGTTAAGAGTTGGGTAAGAGTTGCTCGTAACATCTGAAATTTCAACTATTAACTCCTACGCAAAGTTAAGAGTTGGGTAAGCCTTGGTCGTAACGTCTGAAATCTCAACCCTTAACTCTTAGGGCAAGTTAAGAGTTGGGTAAGGGTTGCTCGTAACCTCTAAAATCTAAACTCTTAACTCTTAGGAAAAGTTAAGGGTTGGGTAAGAGTTGCTCGTAACCTCTAAAATCTCAACTCTTAACTCTCAGGAAAAGTCTGAAATCTCAATTATTAACGCTGAGGAAAAGTTAAGAGTTGGGTAAGAGTTGCTCGTAACGTCTGAAATCTCAACTCTTAACTCTTGCGCAAAGTTAAGAGTTGGGTAAGAGTTGCTCGTAACGACCAAAATCTCAACTCTTAACTCTTAGGAAAAGTTAAGAATTGAGTAAGAGTTGCTCGTAACGTCTTAAATCTCAACTATTAACTCCTACGCAAAGTTAAGAGTTGGGTAACCTTTGGTCGTTACGTCTGAAACCTTAACTATTAACTCTTAGGGAAAGTTAAGAGTTGGGAAAGAGTTGCTCGTAACGTCTAAAATCTCAACTCTTAACTCTTAGGAAAAGGTAAGAGTTGCTCGTAACGTCTGAAATCTCAAATATTAACTCCTACGCAAAGTTCAGAGTTGAGTAAGAGTTGGTCGTAATTGAAGTCTCAACTCTTAACTCTTACGCAAAGTTAAGAGTTGGGTAACAGTTGCTCGTAACGTCTGAAATCTCAACTATTAACTCATAGGCAAACTTAAGACTTGGGTAAGTATTCGTCGTAACCTCTGAAATCTCAAATATTAACTCCTACGCACAGTGAAGAGTTGAGTAAGCGTTGGTTCTAACTGAAGTCTCAACTCTTAACTCTTACGCAAAGTTAAGAGTTGGTCGTAATTGAAGTCTCAATTCTTAACTCTTGCGCAAAGTTAAGAGTTGGGTAAGAGTTGGTCGTAACCTCTAAAATCTCAACCCTTAACTCTCAGGGAAAGGTAAGGGCTGGGTAGAAGTTGCTCGTAACCTCTAAAATCTCAACCCTTAACTCTTACGCAACGTTAAGAGTTGGGTAAGAGTTGCTCGTAACGTCTGAAATCTCAACCCTTAACTCTTAGGGAAAGGTAAGGCCTGGGTAAAAGTTGCTCGTAACCTATAAAATCTCAACTCTTAACTCTTCGGAAAAGTTAAGAGTTGGGTAAGAGTTGCACGTAACGTCTGAAATCTCAACTCTTACCTCTTGCGCAAATTTAAGAGTTGGGTAAGAGTTGGTCGTAACCTCTAAAATCTCAACACTTAACTCTCAGGGAAAGGTAAGGGCTGGGTAAAAGTTGCTCGTAACCTCTAAAATCTCAACTCTTAACTCTCAGAAAAAGTTAAGAGTTGGTCGTAACTGAAGCCTCAACTCTTAACTCTTACGCAACGTTAAGAGTTGGGTAAGAGTTGCTCGTAACGTCTGAAATCTCAACCCTTAACTCTTAGGGAAAGGTAAGGGCTGGGTAAAAGTTGCTCGTAACCTCTAAAATCTCAACTCTTAACTCTCAGAAAAAGTTAAGAGTTGGTCGTAACTGAAGCCTCGACTCTTAACTCTTACGCAAAGTTAAGAGTTGGTCTTAGCTGAAGTCTCAACTCTTAACTCTTAGGAAAAGTTAAGAGTTGGGTAAGAGTTGGTCGTAACGTCTAAAATGTCAATTCCTAACTCGTAGGGAAAGCTAAGGGCTGGGTAATAGTTGTTCATAACCTCTAAAATCTCAACTCTTAACTC